>OY757015.1:49448517-50043239 GCA_963580285.1 Lucinisca nassula
TAGTGAAATTTGCGTCTTGCACATCTACCCCTCCTGGTGAACAATTATGGCAAGTTTCAATTGAATCCGACTGATAGTGAAGGAGGAGTTGAGCGGACAATGTTTTTAGCACATTTTTTAGCAAATCAAGGGCCATAACTCCGTAATTATGGGACAAACTTTAGTGAAATTTGTGTCTTGCACATTTACCCCTCCTGGTGAATAATTATGGTAAGTATCAATTGAATCCAACTGATAGTGAAGGAGGAGTTGAGCGGACAAAATTTTGCAGACATACCACACGACCGCCCGACAAACCAACCGACAGGCTGATTCCAGTATACCCCCTTCAAACTTCGTTTGCGGGGGTATAAAAAGAAAATCATCGTAAATTTGCTTCAAACGCGAACTCCTCCTAAAGCCTTAGGCCAATGTGATTCAAACTTCATAGGAACGTTGCCTAGGTGTCTCTCTATCAAAATAGCTAAACTCGTTCCGCTCTGACAAACAAGATGACCACCAGAACTAAAAATAGAAAAATATTGAAACGCAAACTCTTCCTTTACCCTTGGGCCGATTTCATTCAAACTAATGCTAAGATGACCATCTACCGAAATAGCTAAAACGATTTTGCTCGGATGAACAAAATGAACAAAATGACTGCAAGAGCTAAAAATAGAAAAACATCGTAAATTTGCTTCAAACGCGAACTCCTCCTAATCCCTTGGGCTA
Organism: Lucinisca nassula; assembly: GCA_963580285.1. NCBI lineage: Eukaryota > Metazoa > Mollusca > Bivalvia > Lucinida > Lucinidae > Lucinisca > Lucinisca nassula. Next base: position 49,449,229 of record OY757015.1, read on the forward strand.
ATTAGATTCAAACTTCCAAGGACTAATGCCTTGATGACTCACAACCAAAATAGCCAAAATCGTTATGCTGTGACAAACAAGATGGCCGCTAGAGCTAAAAAAATAAAAAAATCTTCAAACGACAACTCCTCCTCTACCCTTGAGCCATTCATACAAACTTCGTAGGAATATAAATGACCTTCTACCAAAATAGCTTAAATGATCCCGCTCCGGTGAACAAAATGGCCACCAAAGCTAAAAATAGAAAACGTTGTAAATTTGATTCAAGCCAGAACTCCTCCTAAACCTTTCGGCCAATTTGTTCAAACGTTGCAGGAATGTTACCCAGGTGACTCCCTTTCAAAATTGCTAGAATCATTCCGCTCTAAGGAAAAAGATGGCCACCAGAGCATAAAATAGAATGTACTAGAGACAGTGATACTCAGGTGAGCGAATCAGGGCCCTCTGGGCTCTCTTGTTCATTAGACCTACAACTGTTGACTGGGTGGTAAAACAACAACACACATATTGAGGCGGTTATAAAAAGTACCAACAATCAATTTTTTAGCAGAAATTTTCATAATTACACCAAACCGTAAGATCCTTACCTGAGCAGTTTCGGGATATTTTGCTTACAAGCTTTCCCTGTGTTAAAATGCCAAAGTCCAATGACGGATAAGCCCCCCCCCCCCCCCCCCCCACACACACACACACCCAGAGCCGTCGACTCAGGTGAGCTAAAAGCTTCATGCGGATGCAGATGACAGATGCCGTCAAGGCCAGAAATTACCCAACCCCACCACCAGGGAGCACAATGAGCCAAGACAGCAAACTCTACATGACTGTGTGCACAGTGAATATTAAAAATAGCCTGCACACGTTCACGTTTTGATCAAACACTTCACTTGACTTCTTCATGCTGACAATGAATACCCTGACCGGACTGTGCCCATGTGCAAGCTGATGTGTGTTTACAGAAAAAAACTTCAATATTGTATATATACATTTTGCTGCACCCCCACCAATCGGGGCTTGGAGAAATAGATGAGGCTGCATGGTGCGCCCAAGCAGAGCTGAAACCAACCGCACCTGAGTACTGGTAAACCGCTTAGAAGATGGAAGCCTGCCCAGACACTGCGGTGCAATTCTGACCGTCAATGTATATAAACCCTATTGGTTTCATTGGGCTTGGGATGTCAATACAAAGTCCCAACAAGGGGACAATGATGGCCCTGGGTCGCTCACCTGATAATCTTGGTAGAGGTCTAGACGGAGATGCTTTCATACTAAATACCGAAGACCGGAGCCTTCTGGTTTGAGGCATACATATTTTTAAAGGTTTTCCAAATATGAGTCTATATAAAACATGTGGTCCCCGGGACTGCGCCATTTTGGCCCAAGGGCTATAATTTGACCAAGTCTATGTTTAACCAAGGGGCCCGGGGCGGGGGCACTTTTTACCTCAGGGCTATAATTTGAACAATCTTGATAGAGGTCAACTACATGTAAATGAAGCTTCACACCAAATATCAAACACCTGGTCATTCTGTTTTCAGACGAGAAGTGTTTTAAAAAGGTTTCCCTATAAAAGTCTATGTAAAACCGGTGTACCCCGGGACGGTGGCAGTTTTGGCCCTAGGGACATAATTTGAAAATCTTGGTAGAGGTTTATTAGACACAACTTCATACCAAATATCAAACACCTGGGCCTTCTGGTTTCAGACAAGAAGACTTTTAAAGGTTTTCCCCCATTTAAGTCTATGTAAAACCGGTAGGCCCTGGCGCCGGGGCATTTTTTTTTGCCCCAGGGCTGTGAAGTGAACAATCTTGGCAGAGGACAACTAGATACAACTTTATACCAATTATCAAACACCTGGGCCTTCTGGTTTCAGACAAGAAGATTTTTAAAGGTTTTACCCTATATAAGTCTATGTGGGTGGGTCTATTGGTGGGCCCCAGTGCGGGGGCATTTTTGGCCCAAGTGATATCATTTGAACAATCTTGGCAGAGGTCCACCAGATACAACTTCATACCAAATATCAAACACCTAGGCCTTGTGGTTTCAAAGAAGATTTTTAAAGATTTTTACCTATATAAGCCTATGTAAAACTGATGGGACCCGGACCGGGGGCATTTTTGGCCCAAGGGCTATAATTTGAACATACTTAGTAGAGGTCCCATAGATGAAGCTTCATACCAAATAACAAAGTCCTGGGCCGTACGGTTTCAGAGAAGAAGATTTCAGTAAAAAAAAACTCAATTTTTTGCTCCTGTGACCTAGATGTCCAACGGACCAGAACCGTTTGAACAACTTTGAAAGGAGACCACCTAAGGATAATTCCTGTGAAGTTTGGTCAAAATCCAATCAGTGGTTTTAAGAAATTGTTTACGCACGCCCGGACGCACGACGGACGACGAACAAAAAGTGATCCTAAAAGCTTAGGTCGTCACTACGTGACAGGTAGCTATTTACGAAGCGGGTTTAGAGATGAACCCCTAAGATGCCATGAAAAAAATATATCGGAAAATGTTGTCTGTTGCATCTTCTTGCAGGTTTTGCATCCTGGCAAACGGTGTGGACCCTGATCAGACTGTACCTCTAACAGCGTGGACATTGATCAGACTTCTCCTAGCATATTTTGCTTCTAATTTTTTACGTTTCCTTACCTAGGTCGATAGTTGCTAAATGCAGTATTTGAGAGAGTCTACAATGTATGAATACAAAAGATTGAAATTATTATTACTGTCAGATTAACCTTAAACTGGAAATGGCTCTGCCCACTCAGGAAGAATTCATTTGGCAGAAGTGTGTGAATATATAGTAAATAATGCAATAACAGTTGAAAAAAGTCAGCTTGGTCTTCTGCTCTGAATCATGTTTTTTATTTTGGTTTTACGGCCCTTTCAAGATTGTTTCACTCAAATCGAGCCGATCTTTAATCAGAGGTGGGCGAAAACCGGAGTACCGGAGAAAAACCACCTGACCTTCCGTTGTAGAACTTGGCGTCTCACATGTGACCCGAGCGAGGCTCGAACCACAGGGGTGAGAGACCTAATGATCAAGAGTCGGCGCTTTTAACCACTAGGCCACGGAGGCCCGTTTCTGAATCATGTACATGTACTTTCACTTCGTGGCTATTATATCTAAAGCATGATCTCACAATGTGCTAGTAACTTATCCTGTCTAGGAACAGTGAAGGGAACTGACTGGCCCAACATGACCTTAGCTGTTGACTGGGTATTGAAACAAAAACTGTATCAGAGAACCCTTTTATTCTGTTTATTCTGTTGCAGTGTGTTGGAGTTTATCTGACTTAATATCAGGGAACTTCAATTAAGAAGGGCAAGAGGTTATTCCCTACTGTTTAATTGCTTCAAGCCTAGCTGACACTAGAATTTACTAGAATTTAATGATGCATCAAAATTAGCTAAGAATCTGCCTACATGTACGAGTATAGTGCATCTTGCTTGGTTGAAGAAGAAGAAGAAGAAGAAGAAGAAGAAGAAGAAGAAGAAGAAGAAGAAGAAGAAGAAGAGAGAGAGAGAGAGAGAGAGAGAGAGAGAGAGAGAGAGAAAGAGAGAGAAATCCAGATAAAAATAGGGGCTAAATTGCCCTTTATGAGACATTATCACTGTACTGGCTAAGAATGAAGTAAAATTTATTTATCTGTTTATTTATTTTCAGTTTGTTCGTTTCATTTGAGGTTTAACGTCCCCGTCTACATTGTAAATGTCATTTTGGAGACGTTGCTTCCAATCTTGTGGGAATTTTACCAGACGTTGAGATGAAATGACATCTCAAGCCCTGTTGCCGAATGAAACCAATATGGTTTATAAGCATGGACGCTCCGACTCGCACCGCTTTTCCTGGACAGGCTTAGATCCTCTAAGCGGTTTTCCAGTATTCGTGTGCGGGTCGTATTTAGCTCTGCGTGGAAGCATCGTGCAGCCCATCTATTTCTTCAAGCCCCGATGGGCGGGGGCCTTATTTATTTTAAGTATAATGGCCCATTGCGAGGCGGTTGAAACCAGTACCCACAATCCATCTATTTTGCCGAAATAAGAAAAATAATGTATAGCCCTGTAAACCCCAGTTTGACTGTATACAAGAAAAACGCCAAATGGCATTATGGACGGGTTTTTAAAAAAGGTTTACCAAAAGGTAAACCGAAAAAGGTAAACCGGGACGCGGACGCGGACGCGGACGCCCGGCCGCCTGCCCGCCCGCACGGACATCGCTATTCTAAAGGACGGAATTTTTCCTTGAAAAAAAAAAACCAGTCCAAAAAGTGGGGTCAAAATTATATAGGCGTGCTTTCCTGATGATAAAATGTATTCGCTAGATGGCAAACGGTGTAGAAGCCATCTGATCTGGACCTACATTGTTTGCAAAGGTAGCCATTTTCGTGTTCAACGGGATAAGGACTAACAAAGGACAGACAGACGCACAGAACCGTAGCAAAACAATGTGTCTCCTCCCCTTTCAGGGGAAGGGGCATAATAATAATAAAATAAATAAATAAACTGTCAATGAAAAAATGAACCTATAAACGCCGTTGAGACTGATCTTTAAATCTTTTCCAAGTCATTCTTTCCCTTCCTCTGATTCAAGAAGCGCTTCTGGTGAAAAGGATGTGTGCACGTATACTCAAAATAAATAAATACATGTAGATAAATAAACTTTACTTCTGTTATCGGCCCGCCCATCGGGGCTGGCCGGATGATGTTTCCATGCAGAGCTGAAACCGACCCGCACACGAGTACTGGTAAACTGCTTATAGGATCTAAGCCTGCCCAGGCAAAGCGTTGCGAGTCGGCCAGTCCATGCTTATAAACCCTGTTGGTTTCATAATTGGGCGGCAGGGCTTGAGATGTCATTTCATCTCAATGTTGGGTAAAAGTCCCACAAAATTGGAAGCAACGTCTCCAAAATGACCTTTACAGTGTTGACGGGGGCGTTAAACCTCAAATCAAACAAAATTACTTCTGTTACTCAGAGATATAGTTAGCCAATGGCCCAATGCAGTGATAATATCTCCCAAAGGGCAATTAAGCCCCTATTTTCTTCAAGAACGACCCTAGCTATCTAATTGCTTAATCAGTGGCATTCGAGAGAAATGGTCATTAATCTGACTTTAATATAATTTATGTTGTCGTACTGGTCAGTTGTAAGTTGATTTCTTACACAATGTTGCAATGTGTAACTGATGTCAATGGCATGTACTTTGGTTTGTGTTTTACGGCCCTTTCAAGATTATTTCACTCATATCGAGTCGATCGTTAATCAGAGGTCGGCGGAAACCGGAATGCCCGGAGAAAAACCAACTGATCTTCCGTTGCAGAACTTGGCGTCTCGTACGTGACCCGAGCGAGGCTCGAACCCACAGCGGTGAAAGACCTAATGACTAAGAGTCAGCGAGGTATGTACAAGATAGCCTGCTCCCAACAAAACGACTAAATACTTGTTTATATGTACATGTCTGGGCAAACAATGCAGACCCAGATCCGAGAGGAGCAGTATAAGGATCTGCATTCTTTGACATATGACGCCTATTCAAATAAATTGGTAAAATGTTTGCACCAAAATAAATAAATAAATAAATAAATAAATAAATAAATAAATAAATAAATAAATAAATAAATAAATAAATAAATAAATAAAAATGGAACCAAACTTTTCAGATAAAAATCGTGATATTTTTCATGTTTCTGCTCGAAATACAGACCGTGAACACTCAATAGAATCGCCTCGGTGAGGCTGTTTTTACGATTACCCACAATCTATGTTTTTAAGCAGAAAAAGAAAAATAATGCTTGTCCGAGTCAACTCCAGTTTTACTATTTCAAAATGGGGGTTAAGGGGTCAGAATTATATAGATGTACTCGTAATTTGTGACAATATACAGACCGCGAAGGTAAAGAAAATAAAAGCCAAATGTCAGCCAAGCCCCCCCCCCCCCCCACCACCCCACCCCACACACACAAAATAGCCGTGTTTTCGCTAACCCAACGACCCTGCTTCAGACACTGACTCTACTAGTTTTATCAATAAAGAACAAAATAAAAATTAAAACACCAACCCTACCATTTTCAATATCCGATCCTACCCAGTGTCGTCTTTGCAGTTTCCCATTTTTTTTTTTTTTTTTTTTTTTGCGTTTTAAGTACATTTTTTTTAGTTTTTGTCATTTAGTACCTTCAAAAATACAGAGCTGACTTTTTTTAGCATTTAAAATGAATTATGATATACAATCCAAGTCTCAACATGACAACTTTATTGACAAAAAACATGTACAAAAACAAAAATACATAAAAAAATACAAGCCCGATCCTGTATTTTTCGAGTGAAAAAAAATAAAATAATTAAAAAAAAGTTTCTCGCACCTACTGACCAACTTTTTTTCAGCATGATAGTAGAAGCACAACTATGTTTTACGCCTAGGTCAAGATATCAAACACTTGTTCTTAAACATCGAGGCGGCTGCGTTTTTGTGATTGTCGTATTTCAAATCCGCAAAACGCGTTTGTGTCACACACTCAATGCGTATTGTTTTTCAATAACTCCATCTGCGTCAGCATGCATACGCAATGTGTATTGTTTATCGATACGCTCAATGCGTGTCTGCATGATTAAAACTTCACAATACGCGCATTGCGTATTCGTTTCATATACGCACAATGCTTTTGCACACGTAAACTTTGTCACACACGTATTTGCGTATTTTTGTTTATTTTGGCGACTTTTTCCTGTGTACTGCCATATGTTACTTAAACATATTGATATTCACATAGGAAAGGAACTAAATAAGCTACTGCTTTCGTTCAGATCCTAAAATTTTGTATTGACTCTGTTTATTTGCTTGAATGTTCAAATGTTTTTGGAAATAAATATGTTTAAACTAAACTAAAAGCAGCTTGATTTTTCGCCCTGCCACGTCAGCCAGAGGATAAAAGTTTATCCTTTGCCGCACATTTTTTTTCTTTTTGTTGTTGTTGTTTTTTTTCTATTAGTCTGTGACACGTGGCGGTGTGGCTAGGACTTTTCACCCACAAAATAAGACAGTCGTTTCGTAGCAACCATTTGCCAGCCATTTTTTTATTATTATTTCTTTTATTTTATTGTGTTTTTTTTTTTTTTTTTTTTTTTTTGTTGTTGTTTTTTTTTACAAATATAAATTCGATATTTGTTTGTATTTTTTTTTTCTTCCACTTTTTTTTTCGTATAACTTTTCTACTCTCCTGTTGACATCTCTCAAGTTGACATCTCTCAAGATACAAGTTTTTCCCTTACATGTATTATCGATTACAACTAATTATATTAAACTAAATACCGAGCGTTAACGGGTTTCTGATAGATGTCAACAGGCGAGCAGTCAGGTTCTGTACATGTGTTGAGACTCAGCAAGCGAATACGTAGCTGATGGAATTCTGGTAGAAAAAACAGCAATCTGCTATTTTTGACAAGAAGCAAACCCAGTGGACAAATGAAGTTTAAGCAACGTCATTTCTACGTAATGACGTTTCACTGCCGTTGATTTGATGTTGCATACACACTGTGTGCCCACAGGGAAAGTTCTTGCACCCCAGTGGAATTCGTTTCCGCTGACCGTTCCAAGGCGGTTCTTCTGTCGCGGTTTATTTTTGTTATGGTTTGTCTTTGGGTGCTTTTGTCGCTTATATTATTTTATTTTTGATAGCCTATTGGCCATTTTGTGGGAAAGTAACTGTCCTTTTGGCTTTCCGCTATTGAAGTTTCCATTAGGGTCTGTTGTTTCATGTTTGTGTTTCTTTCCCTTTGGTGTCTATGATGGGAGCTGTGGGTTAATTGTATCGATTCCTGATCATTGCCTCCACTTCTATTTTATATATCCCAGCAGGCACACACCGTTAGGGCAACGTCAGATCAACGTCGGTCGGAATTCCACAGGGACTAAAAATATGTTTCGACTCACACATGGTAAATGAGCCATCTTAATTCTAGCCAAAGAAGTTTTGCTGTATTTTGGAGTTTAACGGTCGCGTAACAACTGGCCATAGAAGTTTTGTTGTGTTTTGGAGTACGGCACGTGTCGTCAAAATTGTATTAATAAAGCTGTTGACATTAATGGCTATCTTACTTTAACAGCCGCCTATGCAATATAATATCAATTTACCTACGCTAACTTTTTCTAGGCACGCGTTCCGGTAAACATTCTTCTATAACTTTTTTACCTGTAATAACGGATTATTGCATACGGCACGTGTCATCAAAATTGTATTAACAAAGGTGTTGACATTAATGGCTATCTTACTTTAACCGACGCCTTTGCAATGTAATTCTAATTTAATATAAGAAATCATTTTGAAAAATTGTGATTTTTTTCTTATTACTGCTCACAATCTTATTTCTACTCAAAATATAGATTATGGATACTCGTTAGAACTGCCTCATTGAGGCGGTTCTAAAGAGTACCCACAATCTATATTTTGGAGCAGAAGTAAGAAATAGATAAGGTTTACCCCTGTAAACCCCAGTTTTTACTAGGTAAAAGTGGGGTTCAAGGGGGTCAAAATTATATAGGTGTGTTTTCGTGATGAAGAGAAAGAAAAAAAGAAAGAAAAAAATAACAAAACAAAAATGAAAACTGTTCTGAGAGAGAGACAGATAGTTTGTTTGTTTTATTTGATGTTTAACGTCCCCGCCAACAGTGTAAAGGTCATTATGGAGACGTTGCTTCCAATTTTGTGGGACTTTTACTCGATATTGAGATGAAATGACATCTCAAGCCCTGTCGCCCAATGAAACCAACAGGGTTTATTAACATGGACGGTCCGCCTCGCACCGCGGTTCCTGGACAGGCTTAGATCCTCTAAGCGGTTTACCAGTACTAGTGTGCGGGCTGGATTCAGCTCTGCGTGGAAGCATCATGCAGCCCATATATTTCTTCAAGCCCCTTTGGGCGAGAGAGAGACAGATAGACAGACAGACAGGCATAGATATGTATACATTATTTTTTATGCCCCCGCCATTCGAAGAATGGTGGAAAAAGCATATAGCGTTGCCCCTGTCTGTCCGTCCGTCCGTCCGAAACTTAAACGCGGTCAATAACTTCCTTATTTCTTGATTGATTTTAAAATTACTTGGCAGAAATGTTAACCATCATGAGACGACGTGTCACGTGCAAAACCCAGGTCCGTACCTCTAAGGTCAAGGTCATACTTAGAGGTCAAAGTTAAAAAAGGGGTCCGTAACTTAAACGCGGTCAATAACTTTCTTATTTCTAGATGGATTTTGAAATTACTTTGAAGAAATGTTAACCATCATGAGTCGATGTGTCACGTGCAAACCCAGATCCGTACCTCCAAGGTCAAGGTCATACTTAGAGGTCAAAGTTAAAAAAAATTGTCCGAAACTTAAACGCAGTCAATAAGTTTCTTATCTCTGGGTGGATTTTGAAATTACTTGGCAGAAATGTTGGCCATCATGAGGCAATCTGCCTCACACAAAACCAAGGTCCCTACCTCCAAGGTCAAGGTCCTACTTAGAGGTCAAATGTGAAAAAAGGGTCCAAAACTTAAACACGGTCAATAAATTTCTATGGATGAATACGAACATAGATATATTTTCAGGCGGGGGCATCCGTGTCCTATGGACGCATTTCTAGTCTTCTTATCTGAGCTGTTGTGTGTACTCGTTAAAACCGCTCAATCTTTTTTTCGTAGCCCCGATGGGCGGGGGCGAGACAGATTGTATAGTAGGAGAGAGAGAGTGTGGGTTTACATGTCAAACACTGAGAGGCAGACAGGCAGACAGACAGACAGACGTTTTCTTCTTATCCGAGATTTTGTGTGTACTCGTTAAAACAGCCTCAGTGAGTCGTTTATAATGGTTTCAGTTTTGCATGAAAGCATCATGCAGCTCAATCTATTTTTCCAAGCCTCGATGGGCGGGGGCGAGAAAGCTAGTATAGTCGGAGAGAGAGAGAGAGAGAGAGAGAGAGAGAGAGAGAGAGAGAGAGTTGATAAAACGACGCGTCAACCCTGTTTGTGGGTCATAAGCGTCAAACGGTTAATGGTTAAGAGAGAGAGAGAGAGAAAGAAAGAGAGAGAGAGAGAGAGAGAGAGAGAGAGAGAGAGAGAGAGAGAGAGAGAGAGAGAGAGAGAGAGAGAGAGAGAGAGATACGCAACTATATGAAACGACTTAAATACGAGGACGGGACAGAGAGAGAGACTAACTTCTCGAAATATACAACTCGCGAATGGAACCGCCTTAATAAGTGTTTGTTTGTTTTGGAGTTTAACGGCCCAGTCAACACTAATTTAGGTCAGTTTACCTATCCACACTTTTCCTGGGCGGGCTTATACGTAAGCGGTTAACCAGTACAGTGCACATAGTTTCGCCAGAAACTGACAACTGCCCTTCTTGAATCAGCGGAAGGGAGAGAATGACCGTAGTAAAGATTTCATGATCAATCTCCATGAAAGAATGTTGCCGACCCCGGCGCCTTAATTAATGAATTTTAAAGAGCACTTACGTCGCGAAAACATGCCTTTATAATTTTTAAACCATAAACTCAACTTTTATATGGTAAAAAAAAAATGAGATTTAGGGGTATACATAATTTTTTTTTTATTTCTGTTAAAAAAATGATTATGGGTACTCGTTAGAACTAACTCGCCGAGAAGAAACTTGGAAAATATCAGATTTTTTATTTTCTGTGTGTGTGTGTGTGTGTGTGTGAGAGAGAGAGAGAGAGAGAGAGAGAGAGAGAGAGAGAGAGAGACTAACCTCACAAAATATACAATCGGTAACGCATTTATCAGAACAAACTGAACACATGTCTGTTTTCGCCATTGTGAAAGGAACGAATGTAAGGACTCAATGGAAAACATGCTTTTAAAGGCAGTTTCATTTTTCATTAAAATTGCTCATTTATCTTTTGAAGTCAAAGAAGAGCGGTATGTACCTTTAATTTGTGTTTCTTTGAAGGTCTCTCTTTTTCAATTAGTAAGAACTTATTTACATCGTTAATCCAATTAAGTAATGATATCGGATTATAATCTACCTGTACGCAGCTTGTCTGACAGTCGCAGAGAGAGAGAGAGAGAGAGAGAGAGAGAGAGAGAGAGAGAGAGAGAGACGTAAAGACGGAGGAAGGAAGAGACCGATAGTCTTTTCAACACAAAAATATAGATTGTGGGTACTCATTAGGACCGTCTCATCGAGGCGGTTCTAACGAGTACCCACAATTTATATTTTAGAGCAGAAATAAGAAAAAAAGGTATACCCCTGTAAACATCGGTTTTACTTTATAAAAGTGGGGTTCAAGGTCAAAATTATATAGACGTGTTTTCGTGATGATTTGTTTATTTTATGAATATTTAATAGCTCAATACGCTAATAAACCCTTGCGACATAGTGCAATATTCACATCTTCAAAATGGCTACTTTTTATTTTTTTCTTATTTTTACTGCTATCAAAGGTCCGTGGGTGCTCGTTAGAACCGCGTTCTAGCGAGTACCCACAACCTACGTCTTGGGGCAGAAATGAGAAAAATATCGAATACCCCCGTAAACCCAGTTTTCTCTATATAAAGTGGGGTTTACGATAACACGTCCGTGCGACACAGTGCATTTTCGATATCTCCGAAATGACTACTTTGCTGATGCAAATGCATGGTTTTTTAAACAGATATTGATTTTAATGATAGAGATTACAACAAAAAAAAATAAATCAGTGGCAAAAACTATTCAATTAAACACTCAACACATTAGCAGCCAAAACTATTTGATTCATAACTTTACATAAATATAAAAATAAACAAAGTCAAGACGTGCCCCCCCCCCCCCCCCCCTACCAAAAAAAAAAAAAAAAAAAAAAAAAAAAAATAGGTTGACAAATCCCTGTAAATCCAACATCCCTGTAAACCCAACTCTATATATACTACAATCTAATTGAATCCAATTATTTTCATAAGTTTTATTAAAACAACAGACACATATGATATTCAAAACGTTTGGTATTTTAGAAATCGTTTGTTTTCGGATCAGAATTGTACATAGATATATAAGGAATATGAAAGAAAAAAATCTCTCAAATGAGACCGCCCCCGCCCATCGGGGCTTGGAGAAATAGATTGGGCTGCACGATGCTTCCATGCAGAGCTGATACCACACATGAGTACTGGCAATCCGCTTAGGTCTAAGCCTGCCCAGGAAAATTGCTGCGAGTTAAACCTCAAATCATCTCAAACGAGGAATTTTGCAAAGATGGGTCCAATATTCTAAATGTGTTACATTTGGAAAGCTACTGTAGTATTGCACTCTTCTTTCTGGAGGTAGAAATTGTACAGTCCGCCATTTTCAAATAAATTTATTGAACATGCCCGTGCTTGTGTAATGTGCTTAGCTTTACTGCTGCTTTGCTGTCTCTTAGAATAATATCTTAATATCTTGTTAACGAAGAGACACAAAAATTATCTTTCGATTTAACAACGTTTTATTGTAAATCATTCTCTCTAAAAGTGTATTTTTTAAGGGTTGCGAATGTAAACAGACCAGTTCTGAGACTGTCATCCGTCAGTCAAAATCACCGTTTACCTGATAACATATATCTCAAGCATCATTCTTTTGTAAGTACAGCCAGACGCTGATTTTAGGTGTTGGCTACAGTATGAAGGGCATGGTTAGGACTACTTGAGCCCTGGAAATTGACCAGGGACTTGAAAGCTAGGGTCTAACTTCCCATCACAGGTTCTGGTATATGAATGCCATTTTCTTTCTTTCTACTGATACTGCGTCGGTCTTATTTGACCATTACCGCAGGTGTACATTACATACACTCCAGGCTTGCAGGCTGAAAGCCTACACAGTAATCATGTTATTACGGTAGGGATCTTTAACATGCAAGGGGATGGTTCTCCCTGCATAGGGGGCCTCCAATTCACGTCCCGATCAGAAGGAAGGTGCACTTTATGATATTCATCCTGGCAAATGATGCGAATGGAGTGTGTTCAGACACCGGAAGTTTATTGCCGCTGCCGGGGATCGAACCCAGGACCTCTAGCATCAGATTCAGAGGCAAGTGCCTAACCACTGAGCTATCACGCTTCATTCATTTGACGTGTCACCAGTAACAATTCTGATTCTGACTGATTCGGTGTAACATTGCACACAAAGTTTTCCATCTGACTGACTAAATGCGCTGTATAAGAAGAAGATAGACGCACAAAGGACGAGCAAAGACACAAAGACATTTAAATTGGGCAAAGACATAAAAATATGTTGAAAGACCCCATCCCAGACCCACAAACTCCCATAATGCTTAGTCACCATCATAAAAAACAAAAGTGTGCAAAAAATATGAGGCTGAGAGCCTGAGATGTAAAGGGATATGAGGCTGAGATATAAAGGGATAAGCAAAGTCAAGTCAAGTCAAGTCAAGTCAAGTAATGTTTATTTAAAGTCGGTTTGATTACAAACATGGCAACACAAGCTTAAAGCTTTTTCTACCGACAAACAAATGTAAATATTAACAACTAGATCTATCACAGGTGCATGTAGTTAAAGCATAATCTGTACAAGTATAAACAATCACAGACCTGAAAAATTAAAATATTAAATATGATATCAAATCCAAATTAAAACTAATATTAGAGACTATTAGATATTTCAAAGTTCGTAATGAAAAGACCAACTTTAGAATTTCATCTAAAACACCATGGGGACTTAGAAAAAAGTAATTTTTACTCAGGAGCAAGTGCCAACACATCATGTAATGCAATTTGATACGGTTGAAAAGGGTACGACCAGCATCTGCATTCATGCTGCGTCAGAAAAGCTCCCGCGTAAAAATCATGATTTCGAAAGACATGAAAATATTACTAGATCTATAAGACATGAGAACATTTCTATAACAACACATATATTACAAGAGAAAATATTAAAACATGCAGGGTAATAGGTAAAGTTTTGTTAAAGAAAAATACTAATATTTTAGGAATAAAATTTTACTATAAAGTTGTGTGTATTGCACTTATTTAGGTTTGTTGGAATGTGTTCTATATCCACCTTTGATAAGAGTCCTTAGGCCGAAAAGGTATACGAAAATTTTGTGGAGAGCCAGATGATCCTCCATTTTCGAAAAAACGAAAACTTTACCTAAGGGCGGGGAAGCACAAAAATGGAATAAAGCAACAAAAATAGCACAAACAAAACAGAAGCAAACCAAAGTATCTAAGGAACAGGCAGGCAAGCCCATAGAACTCTAGAGGCAGCCAGAAAGCACAAGCCAGGCAGATGGACCTTACCGGCATAGAGCACACCTGCATTGAGCACCATTCCACCCCTTTATAAAGGACTTGAAGGTTTTGAGATCTGCTATATTTCTGGCTTCCTCCGGAAGAGAGTTCCAAAGCTTCGCTGCCTGGAAATGGAAACTGTTTTGTCCAAACCTGACTGTGTTTGACCTTGGTACTTCCAGTAAGTTTGTGTACCTGAAATTGTATGAACTGGGTTTTAAGGATACAAAGTCACTCAAGTAAGTTGGTGAAATACCATAAACAATTTTAAATGTTTCAATTGCTAGACATCTTAGTCTAGACAGATGAAGAGTGGTAGTACCTGCTCTGTTCAACAGAGCTTCATATGGTGAATTAAAATCTTGAAAGATAAATTTTAGGGCTCTAAAATGTACCTTCTCTAGCTTATCTGAATTTGTTTTAGAGCAGAAATGCCAGATAAGTGGACAAAAATTAAAATTTGACATTATAAAAGCATGATAAATAGTTTTCCTTGACTCAAAATTTAAAAATTTTCCAATACGCTTTAAAACATTTATCTGTTGTGACGCCTTTTTACAGATATTTGATATTTGGTCATCAAACTTCAGGAGGTAGTCTATTTCCACACCCAGAAGTTTGACAGTCCTCTCACATTCGATCTGTACCTCCCCAATCTTAAAAGTGGGCATCTTGTCGTGCGTTTTCTCCCCAATGGCCAAGACCTGAAATTTATCTGGGTTTGCCTTCATTTGATTTTGGGTGAACCACTCGACAAGACTCACACTCTCCCTTTCTAGGATTTCAATCAGGGTGGCAAAAACAGGATGGGAGAAAGACAGTGTATTATCATCAGCATAGTTAAAAAGTTTGCCTTCTTTGATAAAGTAAAAAATATCATTTAAGAAAATGTTAAAAAGGAGGGGCCCTAGAATGGATCCCTGTGGTACACCTTTTAGTAAATATTGGAAGGTGCTACGGCAATCTCCCATTTGGACACATTGCCTGCGGTCGGACAGATAGCTACTGATTAGATTTACTGCATTTCTAGACAATCCGTATGCTGCCAGCTTAGCCGTAATCAGTGCAGGGGGGAGGCAGTCAAATGCCTTGGACAGGTCCATGAGAATAGCAGCTACATGGTCACCCCTGTCCAAAGCACTTCGCCACTCCTCAGATATTGCAAGTAATACAGACTGACAGCTGAAACCCTTACGGAAAGCCGACAGATACGGATTAAAAAGAGTTTCAAAATATTTACTAAGTTGCTCCTCTAAAGCTCTCTCATATATCTTAGAGACAATAGGCAGGATGCTCACAGGTCTATAATTTTGAATATCTAATGGGTCTTTCTTTTTATAGATGGGCGAGACCCGAGCATCTTTTAAAGGATCAGGGAAAATACATTCACTAATCATACGATTTACCAGGCTGGTAGTGGGTGGTATAATAACCGACTTAATCGTATGAAGAATTTTGGATGAGATACCGTCGAGTCCAGTCGCCTTTCCCAGTCCGATCCTCCCCAAGTACTTTGATACCTTTGCCTCGGTAACTGGCTTAAACTCAAATTCCTCCTCTGGAGGAGAAACATGGGCCTTAATTGCCTCAATACTGGGGTGTTCGTCCTGGGGAAGGTCTCCAGAACAATTTCCAATGTCCTTGGCAACATTTATGAAATAGTTATTGAATTTTTGGCATATTTCAGATGAATCAGTAATAACATTTCCATTTTCAGCAATAGTGATTTTTTCGTCATTGATACTTCCTTTATTTGTCAGGAAGGGGCGGATGGTGGGCCAAAAATCCTTCGACTTCGGCCCCCCTCCACACCTTTCCGCAAAATAAAGTTGAATAGATTCTCTTTTAATCTTGGTAACTAAGTTTCTTTGTTTAGTATATTTAAACCAGTTTTTATCAGTTTTTGCTTTTAAGTATTTTCTCCAGAGTGATTTTTTATAGTTAATTTGCTTACGAAGGTTGCTATTCATAAAAGGGGCACTGTTCTTTCTTTTAGATTTCTGCTTGATCGGGATATGCTCATCCAAGACCTCCTTTAGCACCGTTTCATGTGCCCAGTAGGTGTCATTGATATCGTCAAATACATGTGGAACATGAAAAGGTACCCTTTGGAGGTCCTGCAGGAGCACCTCCTCGTCAAGATTTTTGAAACTTCTGTATGTCATTTTGGATTTGGTAAAGGGCATGTGATTTCCCCTAAGCATGGTAAAAACCATATTATGCCAATCACTGAGCCCAGTGTCACATTGATTAGAGTTTATAAAGTTTCTTGGCTTGTTTGTTAAAATGACATCTACTAATGAGGGTTTCGAGTCCTTGACATAGCACGTGGGGTCTTTTATCAGGTTTTGTAAATCGAAAACATCACAAAGATCTCGGAGAGGTCTGCCTTTGGATATGTCGAGCAAGTCAAAGTTCAAGTCTCCGCGTAAAATGAAATTGTCAAATGATACATAGACTTTATCTAAACAATCTTGAAGATCCCGGGAAAATGTCTCGGGTTTCATAGATGGTGGTTTATATGCACCCGTAATTAACCATTTATTTCTTCCAAGGTTAAGTTCAACACTGATGCATTCAATAGATTTTGTCTCAAGGTCGGGTCTTTGCCTCGATGCTAAATCGCTTCGGACAAACATGATCAACCCACCTCCATTTGCATCTCTGTCCTTTCGGTATAACTTGTAACCGTCTACCTGAAACTGGGCATTTGGGAACGAGTCATCCAGTTTCGTCTCTGCCACAACCAGAATGTCAACCAGCTTCTCGAATAAAACTTCCTGTAAAACAGTATATTTATTTCTCAAACTGTTTATATTCACATGTGCAAAAATCAGAGATTTTCTATGTTTATTTTTCAAATGATGTAGCTCCTGGATGTAGATTTCAGAAGCACTAGACTGCACACTAGATGAATAAGAAGTGTCACCACTCTTTGATGAACTAGAGTTATTGAAGAAAGAGTCTGTGAAGTTCGGGAGTATACATTTGTCACAGAACCAGAAATCATCCGAGCCTGCCAATCTATAGTATTCGTCCTTGGACATTGACAGGCATGTACGATGGGTCCAAATATTACAATCATCGCACTGTAAGCCGTGTTGGTTTGATCGAACCGGCTTAGAACAGAGTCCACATGGAAAACGTATTGGACCGGGGTTTGTTGAAACATCTCCGCTAAGCAGGAGTACCATGTGTATGACTAGAATTGTTTTTGAACTGTTCTTGTATGGGTACTTGAATGTTGAAACGCTTTTATAAAGTTTCATTTGTTTGTTGGACAGGTGGGTGGGGAACCCCCCTTTGTTTACTACACTAGAAAGCCCATATACACCAATCTGGCGACATTGTCCTTCCCAGTTTTGGGCTAGGATATAATCTGATATCTCTATTAGCTCATATTCTTGTGTAAAATTGTTTCTCTGTGGGTTGAAAGTCAGTAAAACACCTAAAATAGAAATATAAAAAACAGAGAAAATTTTTTCCACGTCCGCCATCTTGGGCGTACTTGACACAAAAAAACAAGATACGCAAAGACACTAAATAGAATGCAAAGACATACATAAAAGCAAATAATAAATAATAATATAGGTAGATATGAAATAGATACAAATGAATAAAAAAAAAGTTGAAAGGGTGTACTTGTTTGAATGCCAGCCTTGGTAGCTCCAGGCTTTCAAGTAGTCCTACTTTTTCGTACTTTTCCTACTTTTTTGGTCTCTTCCTACTTTGTTCCTACTTTTTCCAGAAAAACTCCTATTTCTCCTACTTTTTTGATTTGTTCAAAAACTAAGATCCCAAATAAATAAATAAACAAATAAAGCATTGAAAAGTATAACATATCTCAGCCTATTTGTAGAATGCATCTTATTACATGACAATAAACATATGTACTGATGATCCTCGACATTCATCTGCTGTTTTTAGCTGTACCACTAGTTTGAATATGTTGATGTAAAGCAAAACTGCAATGACCATCTACAGTTTTGTCTTGTTGAACATGACAAGAATTTTTGCAGTCAGTAGTGTAGTGATGCTTTAACTAAATGACCAACTGGAGCTCTGTCTTGTTGAGAATGGTAGGAAATTCTCTACAGCAATGCTTTGATGCCCTAACTGCTGTGACAAACTGTTCTGTCTTGTTTAGCATTACAGAAATTCATTGCAGCAGTCCAGTGATACCTTAACTGCAGTGATCAGCTATAACTCTGTCTTGTTAGCATTCAGCAATGCTTTGATGCCTTAACTGCAGTAACCAGCTTCAGCTTTGTCTTGTTTAGCATGACAAAAATTCATTGCAGCAATGCTTTGATGCCTCAGCTGCATTGCCCAGCTAGTGCTCTGTCCAGCAAGGCAGGAGTTCATAGCAGCAGTGGTTTGATTTCTTAACTGCAGTGATCAGCTAGTGCTATGTTTTGGTAAAGTAGAAGCATGCAAGGAATTCATTGCAGCAGTGCTTTGAGGCCTTAACTGACCAGCAGTTCATAGCAGCAATGCTTTGATACCATGTCTTTGACGCCTAACTAGAGCTCTGTCTTGTTTAGCATGACAGGAGTTCAATGAAGCAATGCTTTGACACCTTAACTGCAGTGATCAACTAGATCGTTAGTCTTTAGCACAAGAGGAATTCATTTCAGCAGTGCTGTGATGCCTTAACTGCAGTGACAAACTGGAGTAGCTTGATAGAAATTCATTGAAGCAGCCATGCTGTGATTCCTTAACTTTGGTTACCACTAGAGCTATGTCTTGTCGAGCATGACAGAAATACATTAAAGCAGTGCTCTGTTGACTAAACTGCAGAGACCCACTGGAGCTCAGTTTTGTTGAGCAAGACAGAAATTCATTGCAGCAATGCTGTGATGCCTTGACTGCAGTGATCAACTAGAGTTCTGTCTTGAGCATGAAAGGAATACACTGCAGCATTCCTATGATGCCTTAACTGCAGTTACCCACTAGGGTTCTGTCTTGTTGAGGGTGGCAGCAATTTATTGCAGCACTTCTGTGGTGCCTTAACTGAGTTACCAACTAGAGCTCTGAATTTTTTAGCATAACAGAAATTCATTGCAGCAGTGCTGCTTAAACTTGCCTTAAATGCAGTGACCAACTAGAATTATTGTCTTGATAAGTATGAAAGTAATTCATTGTTGTCATGCTTTGATGCCTTTAACTGCAATGACCATTTAGAGTTCTGTCTTGTTGAGCATGACAGGAATTCATTGCAGCAGTGCTGTGTTGCCTTAATTGAAGTTACCAACTAGAGTTCTGTCTTGTTGAACATGACTGGAATTCATTGCAGCCGTGCTGTGTTGCCATTAATTGAAGTGACCAACTAGAGTTCCGTCTTGTTGAGCATGAAAGGAATTCATTGTAGCACTGCTGTGTTGCCTTAATTGAAGCGACCAACTAGAACTGTGTCTTGTTTAGCATGAGAGAAAACCATTGAAGCAGTGCTATGATGCCTTAACTGCAGTGAAAAATTTGGAGATCTGTCTTATGGAGGATGACAGGAATTCAAAGCAGCAGTAATGCAATACATGTCTTAACTGCAGTGAATGACCAGCAGGAGATCTTTCTTGTCTAGCATGACAGAAATTCATTGCAGCAGTGCTGTGATGACTGGAGTGACCAACTAGAGCTCTGTCTTGTTTAGCATGACAGAAATTCATTGCAGCAATGCTGTAATGACTGGAGTGACCAATTAGAGCACTGTCTTGTATAGTATGACAGAAATTCATTGCAGCAATGCTGTGTTGACTGAACTAACCAACTAGAGCTCTGTCTTGTTTAGCATGGCAGAAATTCATTGCAGCAATGCTGTGATGACTGAAGTGACCAAATAGAGCTCTGTCTTGTTTAGCATGACAGAAATTCATTGCAGCAATGCTGTAATGACTGGAGTGACCAATTAGAGCTCTGTCTTGTATAGTATGACAGAAATTCATTGCAGCAATGCTGTGTTGACTGAACTAACCAACTAGAGCTCTGTCTTGTTTAGCATGGCAGAAATTCATTGCAGCAATGCTGTGATGACTGAAGTGACCAAATAGAGCTCTGTGACTTGTTTAGCATGACAGAAATGCATTGCAGCAGTGCTGTGATGACTGAAGTGACCAACTAGAGTGCTGTCTTGTTTAGCATGACAGAAATTCATTGCAGCAATGCTGTGGTGACAGAACTGACAAACTGGAGCTCTGTCTTGTTTACCATGACAGAAATTCATTGCAGCAATGCTGTGGTGACTGAATCGACCAACTAGAGCTCTCTTGTTTAGCATGACAGAAATTCATTGCAGCAATGCTGTGATGACTGAAGTGACCAACTAGAGCTCTGTCTTGTTTAGCATGACAGAAATTCATTGCAGCAATGCTGTGATGACTGAAGTGACCAACTAGAGCTGTCTTGTTTAGCATGACAGAAATTCATTGCAGCAATGCTGTAATGACTGAAGTGACCAACTAGAGCTCTGTCTTGTTTAGCATGACAGAAATTCATGGCAGCAATGCTGTGATGACTGAAGTGACCAACTAGAGCTCGTCTTGTTTAGCATGTTTAGCTCAGTGAGCAACTAAAATGCTGTCTTATTTTGCATGACAGGAATTCATTGTAGCAGTGCTATAATGCCTTCACATGGACATCTTGTAGCTGATGCTTCTCACAAATGTAAAGTTTTAAAATTCATCAATTCTTTTGAATTAATATTTTGACATATGTCAATATCTAGGTACAGATATCTGCCAGTGACAAACTCTTGACAAAAGTATTGGAAGTTCAGGCTGCATGCATGAATAACTGTACTAGATTGGTTAGCCACTAACATTTTACAGGTGCCTGCTAATTTTGATGTAAAAACATTAGACTCAAATGCACAACTAAAACTGCCCAAAATGAAAAACTGATAAAATGTAAGACATATGGATATGTTCGTGTCCATTAGCTCCTACTTTTTATATCAGGTTCCTACTTTTTTCCTACTTTTCTCCTACTTTTTGATATCTCAGGCTCCTACTTTTCTCCTACTTTTTCACCAGGAGACACTTGAAAGCCTGTAGCTCAGTCTGTTGCATATCTGACGGGTGATCAGGAGGTCACAGATTTTATACCTACTGTGGCCGGCAACATTCTTTGTGGAGATTTATCATGAAATCTTTTCTACTGTCAATCTCTCCCTTCCCACTAATTCAAGGATGGCTGTTGTCAGTTTCTGGGAAAAGAATGTGCTCTGTTCTGGTTAATCGCTTTTGTGTAAGCCTGCCCAAGAAGTGCGGTTAGATAAACTGCCTGGGTCAGTATGACCTAAATACAAAATAATGTGCCGTAAAACACCAAAACAAAGTGAAACAAACAAAAACTTGTTAGAATCACCTCATTGAGGCTTTGTTTGTTTGAGTTGAGGTTTAACGTACCCGTCAACACTATTTAGGTCATTTTGGAGACGTTGCATCCAATTTTGTTAGACTTTAACCCGACATTGAGATGAAATGATTTCTCAGTCCCTGCCGCCCAATGAAACCAGTAGGGTTTATTTGTGTGGACGGTCAGACACGCACCACTTTGCCTGGGCAGGCTTAGACCTTCTAAGCGGTTTACCAGTACTTGTGTGTGGTCGGTTTCAGCTCTCTGGAAGCATCATGCAGCTCAATCTATTTCTCCAAGCCGGATGGCGGGGGGCAGCCTCATTGAGGCGATTCTTACAACTACCGAAACATACATTTCTAGCAAGAAATAAGAAAAAATATCTCTGAATTACCCTTGTTAATCCCTATCTGTAGCTATGAATTTGATGTAATTTACAAATTGATTCCTTGTCGCCAAATTGTCAGTATAGTACAGTCAATCTTGGATGGCTCAGTCACCTTTCGGACCATGAAAATTTGTTCCAGACACAGTGATTCAGAGAGCCATGTTTTGTTTGATTTGAGGTTTCATGTCCCTGTCAACACTGAAAAGGTCATTTTGGAGACGTTGCTTCCAATTTTATGGGACTTTTACCCGACATTGAGATGAAATGACATCTCAAGCCCTGCCGCCCAATTAAACCAATAAGGTTTATAAGCATGGACGCCATAAATGGACGGGCCGACTCGCACCCCTTTGCCTGGGCAGGCTTAGGTCCTATAAGCGGTTTACCAGTACTCCATACCAGGGCTCGAGAAAATGTCGGTTTTCCGGTTCTGGACCGAATTTACCTTCCATAAACCGATTTTGACTCCAGAAGAAGATTAAAAAATCGGTCCATAATTCTATAACATTTTAAAAAAATCAGTTTGAAAATTTTCACTAAATCAATATGTTGACCATTTGCCACTGATAATCCAAGCATGTATACAAAAAACACCTACAAAACAAGGTGTTAGACCGGTTCATTATCGAACTAGGTGAAAATTGGACAAGTCCACGTCGGGTTCTTTGATCTTATCGCAGCGAAATTTGACCCGTGTGTCACTGGCCGCAGGCGTTATCAGCAAGCTGATAAGGTGAGAAAATTAGGTCAATCAATGCAGGACATACGCTACTTTGTTTACACAAGTCATTAATTTATGGCTTGCTATAGAAACGGTATTTGAATATAAAATTGTGTTGTTGTTTTTGTTGTTTTTTTTTTCACAGGGCGCAATTTTCAATACACACCTGTCATGTCTGAACATTGCCTTCGAGGGAAAATGCTTTATTTCACCCATTTTAAACGATATTTTTATGTAAGAAATACGCTCCATTGAAACCATGTGTGCATTACACCCTTGAATGAATTAAAATGAAACCGCATGACGGATTTTCCGATCACGTGGCTTCAATATAGGTCATCATTTGTAGACAGAGGGATTTGTTTCAGGCTTGTGTAATATTTATATTCTTTATAACTCGGTTCGGCCATGTAAGATTTTCAACGACTCTTGTTCGGTCATGTTTTGGTTCGAGATTAAAGAAATGTTTTTCGATTTTTTTAACCCGTTCAAAGCGATTTTTTTTAGAAATACGCTCTATTAAAATTAGTGACATAAAACAGGCTTGTGTGTTACGTCCTTGACTGCATTAATGTGTATTGTTTAAACGGAAACCGTATGACGTCATTTTCCGACCACGTGGCTGCAAAATCGGTCGCCATTTGTAAACAAAGCAATTTGGGCAAAATAAAACGCGTGAAATAAGAGAAATATTTTTAAGGTTTATATAGTGACCATCGAACTTGTCTTTGACTGCCCCACATGGGTTGTTTCCCTTTAGCGGCCTTCAGGTTCTGAGTGACCTGGATATTGGGAAAATGAAAGTAGATGAAATCTGGCGTAGAAAATGAAAGTAGATGAAATCGGAACGATGTGAGCAATAAATGCTGTTTATAATCGAGATACTGGTGCTCATATCCGTTCACAAGTGTAAGAGCAACATTGGTATATCATTCGTTACGCTAATAACACATTTTGAAATTGCAAATCGCCAAGGACTTTTACGGAAATTACCGAAACCGATCGGCTATTTCCTTTTTTTTTGGCGAAATCTGGCTGGACCGATTTGGATTCTTCAGTTTCTCGAGCCCTGCTCCATACTACTTGTGTGCAGGTCTGTTTCAGCTCTGCGTTGAAGCATCATGCAGCCCATCTATTTCTTCAAGCCCTGTTGGGCGGGGGCCGTCAGAGAGCCATGTCAGGAGGCATAATGCTTATATAAAGTAAGAGTATGCTGTGTGTACTCATTAGAATCGCCTCAAGGCGATTCTAATGAGTACACACAGCATACCTTTCAATAATGAAATACCTAGGTAGATTATGCCTTACTGTGTGTTATCAGGTACTGAGGAAAGAATTTCCCAGGGACTCGGAAATGAGTTTGAATCATCCATGATAAAAGAGTCATCACTGTTTAAGCCATCGAAGTTTCACTGTATTTCACCAACCTGTCCACACTGAACAACCAAAAATTCGACTAAATTCATCCCATGGACACAGCTTTTAACCCTTATCTTGCTGAATAATTCATTTAAGCCACACCCATTTCTGTCTATCAACCAATCAAATTACTTGATATAAATTATTGCTACAAATTCATAAACTGAATGCCAAACAGTGTATATCCTGATCAGATGGCTTCTTTAGAAGCCATCTGATCTGGATCTACACTGTTTGCAAAGATAGGGGTTGTCGTGAACAGCAAGCTCAGGGTGAATATAGAATAAAAAATGTTTACTTTGTAGTATTTGCCGGGTCGTCCATGAAGTCGATTTGTTTGATTTGAGGTTTAAAGTCGCCGTCAACTCTGTAAAGGTCAATTTGGAGACGTTGCTTCCAACTTTGTGGGACTTTTACCCGACACTGGGATCTCAAGTCCTGTCATCCATTGAAACCAATAGGGTTTATAAGCATGGACGGTCGGACTCGCGCACCGCTTTGCCTGGGCAGACTTAGATCCTCCAAATGGTTTACCAGTACTCCTGTGCAGGTCGGTTTCAGCTCTGCATGGACACATCATGCAGCTCATATATTTCTTCAAGCCCCGATGGGCGGGGGCGAAGTCGAGCAACGGGGTCACCCATCCTGGTACTAACCACAATATCCATTGTTTAAGTTTGTGAAAAAGCCAACCACTTGCTGTACATATCTATAACCGTTACCCTTTAAAAATTACTTGACTTTTTGACTTACTCTAGGTTGATATGAAGATTTGACAGTGGTCAACAACTGGGACAATATGTCTTCTGGGACAGCTCAAGCCCAGCAGAAATTCTCAAATCTCCGCAAACGGCTGGACCAACTAGGGTACCGTCAGCCCCTGGGCATAGAATCACTTCCTTTGGTAGAGAAACTGTTTGCTGATCTCATTCATACCACAGAGAGTTTGAAGAATGCTAAACTAGACCTGGGAAAACAGACCACAGAGAATAAAGATATAGACTCTGCTGTGGAACCGTATAAAAGTGACAATGCAAAGTTGATAAAGGAGAACAATGACCTACACAAGGAAGCAATAAAGAATAAGGAAGAAAATGATGCCTTATTGAGAGGTAAGTTCCTGCACCTCAAATTTCCGAAGATTTCTGTGCAAACACAAGCAATTACGATCAAATATTGAGCAGAGTATCGGGACGTTTTCTATGAAGCAATTTTTAATGGAAAAATCAGTTAAATGTAATTAACCCTTACATACCTATAATACCTCTCTCATCAGGAGGGAGACTCCCTCATTTTGATGCTAATTTTTGCCCAATTTATACCAAATGTTTTAGAGTCTCCCTCATTTAAACAGAGAATTTCCCTATATATTCTTTACATATTCCCTCATACAGTTAAAAAACTGAACACAGGTATGCCCTTACCCTGCTGCTCACGAGAACCCCTACCTTTGCAAACAGTGTAGATCCAGAACAGATGGCTTCCATCTGATCAAGATCTACACTGTCATGCAGTTTGTGAATTGAATGAATATTCATGTATAATATCAAGTAATCTGATTGCAATTGGTTGATAACTGGTAATTGGTGTGGCTTAATATATTTAGCAGGCTAAGATAATGAGGCTTTGAACAACTGGGTCCATACCAGAAGTCTGTTAAGCTGACAATACACCACAACCTCTTTATAACACTGTTGTCCTGGTCCAGAGCAGAAAGACTGTTAGGTAAACAACCATGTTATATATATCCAAACAAAAATGTGTACCGTATAAAGTCCTAAAAATTTGGACACCTTGAGGACTTGTTGTAACTTTCCTAATATTTTAACAGGCCTGTTTCGCGATCCAGCAAGGAGTCCAAAAAGTGGAGATATAATCATCGGAATGGCAAACGGTGTAGACCCAGATCAGACTGCTCCTTCAGGAGCAGTCTGATCTGGGTCTGCACTGTTTGCGTAGGCCTGGGTTTGCACTGTTTGCATAGGCCTGGGTCTGCACTGTTTGCACAGGCCTGGGTCTGCACTGTTTGCTTTGGCCTGTATGCACTGTATACATAGGCCTGGGTCTGCACTGTTTGCTTAGGTATGTCTGTCCCAGTAGTTAGGCTCATTAGGGTAGATTACATGTATATTGAAAAAAATGACCCTTGATTCAAGAAGGGCAGTTGTCAGTTTCTGGCAAAAGAATGTGCACTCTACTGGTTAGCCACTTATGGATAAACCTTCCCAGGAAATGTAGGTAAATTAACTGGCTGGATATGACCTACCGGTAAACACTGTTGACCGGGCAGTTGAAATCCAAACCAAACCAAAAACAAGTTTATTTTGATAAAACACAACAAAGAAAAAAACATTCTTAATTAACCCATTGCATGAGGGAAACCCCTATTAAAAAGGGTATATTGGCAAACAGTGCAGCCCAGATCAGATGCTGATCAGGACCTGCACTATTTGCTAACAGAATTTTCCGTGAAAAATAGGATAAGTGTGAAATAGGCCTACCACCCCTTATATGACAAATGGACTTGTTCAACATATAGCTATGGAAGAGTCCACTAGTAAACAATGGGTAAACCAGTTACACTGTTTTGTACAGAACTGAAGGCCTCACTCAGGAAATTGGAACATGAAAATGCTGACTTGAAGTTCCTCAACAACCAGTATGTACACAAAGTACGAGGTCTGGAGAAAGAATCAAAGGAGAAATCTGACAGAATACTCAGTCTTCAGGAGAAAAATTTCCATGCTGTTGTTTCGACACCAGGTAAGCAGGATTAAATAATCATCCATTTATCTTTTCCTGTAGGTGACATTCTGAACTCAGTAACTTCAGACAGTAATTAACCCTTTACATGCGGGAAACCCCTAAAGGGGTACCTTGGCAAACAGTGCAGGCCCAGATCAGACGCCGCAGGGTCTGATCAGGGCCTGCACTATTTGCTAACAGAAGTTTCTGTCAAAAATAGAAAAAAAAATAGCCCTGGCACCCCTTATAGGACAAATGGACTTGTCCAACGTATAGCAATTGAAGAGCTCACTAGTATGGGTTAAAGCTTAAAGGGCAGTTGTTTGTTTCTGGCGAAAGAATTTGCACTGTACTGGAAAAGCCTGTCCAGGATAATTTGCCCAGCTGGCTATGACCTTAATAGTGTTGTCTGGGCCTTCAAAACAAATAATACTTAAAAGCTTCATAAGCAAAAACAAACTCATTTTGTTATAATGGTCGATTGAAAGGTAAAAAAAAATGTTAATATCAGGTTAACAGGTACCCTTGTACATGATGCCAAGAAGGCGTATCATGAGCAAGAAGCACAACTCTGTATGTCATGATATTTTAGTTATCTCCCCTGACAATATAACCTTGTGATCGCCATAACGCCAGTACCCTTTGAGATATATTGATGGGACTTGGTATAATTATACATGAGGTTAAAAAAGTGTGTGTTGAGCAAGAACCATAACTGTGGGTGCCATGGTAATTTAGTTATCTCCCCTGCCAATTTAACCTTTTGATCGCAATACCTCCAACACCTTTTGAGATATGTTGAGGGTACTCGGTCTACTTGTACATGAGGTTAGGACATGTCATGAGCAAGAACCACAACTCTGGGTGCCATGATATTTTAGTTATCTCCCTGCGCAGTTAAACCTCAGTATAGCCATAACTCCGATAGTTTTTGACCACAACATTTTTGCAATACCTTGTGGATGTCTTGCTGATATTAGCAGCAGTATAGTTGAGGATTAGCTGGTGTGTTTTATTTCTAGTGCACTTTTTGCATGTCGGCCCCCTTCCATCAGGGCTTGAAGAAATAGATTGGGCTGCATGTTGCTTCCATGCAGAGCTGCAACTGACAACATCTGAGTACTGGTAAACCGTTTGCTTAGAAGGACTAAGCCTGCCCAGGCAAAGTGGTGTGAGTCAGACCGTCATTGGGCGGCAGGGATTGAGATGTGATTTCATCTCAATGTTGGGTAAAAGTCCCACAAAATTGGAAGCAGTGTCACCACAATTACCTAAATAGTGTTGACGGAGACGTTAAACCTCAATTAAAAAACAAAACAAAAACTTTCTGCATGTGTAAAATTTCTGAATGCCATTTTGGCTTTTGGTCGGGGGATTTGCCATTTTCTTCTGATGGCTGTTTTTATTCTTACTTGTTAGGTGGAAGGAAAAAGACTATCCCATTCAGAAGGCAGCGAATGGAAATAGACTCCACAGTCCCACCTGCCGATACTACCTCACTGCCGAAACCCAATCTTGCGGAGGATCCGTATATTGCTGATCTCCTACAGGTTGCTGATAGTAGGATTGCTGAACTGGAGGGGAAAGTTGCTGATCTCAGTGATGAAAAAGAAATTGCTGACAGGAAACTGACAGGCTTTAGGCAACAGGTAGAAAATTATAGCCATTTTAACCTTATCCCACTGAACATGACAATCCCTACTTTTGCAAGTAGTGTAGATCTAGATCAGTAGGAGCCATCTGATCAGGATCTTCACCATTTGTCATGCAGTTTGTGAATTGAACAGATAGATACTTTGTACTAAGTAATGTGATTGGCTGATTGTCAGAAATGGGTGTGGCTATTATTTATTCAGCAGGACAGTGGTTAAAAGGAAGTCAATACACATTAAGGGGAAGCAACACTTTTAAAAATACTGTCCAACTTCAATGGCTTAAAACCCATTGGGACCTCCAAAATCTGTTTGAGACAGTGGTAGTTCGAGACATTAATGCCACACCAGGAAGCATAATGGAGATAATTGTGGGATATCTTTTTGGTGTTCTATATTATAACTGTATGTTGTGTGTACTCATTAGATTCTCCTCATTGAGGCGATTCTAATGACTACACACAGTATACATTTGCAAAATATAAGACAATAAGACCCTTAATTTTTCCTCAGACAAATTCCTTAGGGACTCAAGAATGGGTTCAATTCACCCATGGTAAACAAGCCATAAGTATTCATGACATCGAACTTTTACTATGCCTCAAATCAAACAAACAAAATGCTGTTTCATAGTTCTAGATAAAGAGGAGTAAAGAGGATAATTTTTTGGCTATATAGAGGATCTTACATGAGTGTTCATGTATTATTGAATTTATTAAACGAGTTGAGGAAAAGGGATAAAATGCGAGGCTTTGCCGAGCATTTTATCGCTTTTCCTCAACGAGTTTAATAAATTCAGTAATACATGAGCACGAATGCAAGATTCTATTTATCATATGACATTTAAAACGCATTTTATTCACGATTATTTGCAAAAATGTCAATATTCCGCCATTAGTAAACGCGACGTCGTACATGTAACGTTACGGGACGTATCTAGCTAATTTGCATATTTAATCCACTAGTGGATTATCGAAAATAATACATGGCGTTATTACACTCTCAGACGGAACGTCATATGATAAATTTTCTTTTTTCTACTAAACATACGTATTATTGACTCAACAGGGGAATTCTAAAAAGAACCTACAAGATACGATTCTAACCAGAAGATCTCTTTTTATACAATGCAATGAAAAAAAACAACAACAATGGTCGTATTAAGATATGGGGTTGGCATCTGTCTGTAAACTATTTGTTTCCAGATAACCCCTTCTGCAGAAGCAGAAACTTGGTAGATAGCAAGAGTATGATGTGGAGGAGTGTGTTATAGTTTGACCCAAAATTATTGAGAACAATAAATGTTCAAAGTTAACCATTAAAAACTCTGAACTTTATACCCAACAGCCCCTCAATTTGAGGTATTATGAGGAACAGGTGTCAATATTTTGTTATGCCCCCGCCATTCGAAGAATGGTGGAAAGGGCATATAGCGTTGCCCCTGTCCGTCAGTCCGTGCGTCTGTGCGTCCGAAACCTAAACGCAGTCAATAACTTCCTTATTTCTTGATGGATTTTAAAATTACTCGGCAGAAATGTTAACCATCATGAGACGACGTGTCACGTGCAAAACCCAGGTCCGTACCTCCAAGGTCAAGGTCATACTTAGAGGTCAAAGGCCAATAAAAGGGTCCGAAACTTAAACGCAGTCAATAACTTTCTTATTTCTGGATGGATTTTGAAATTACTTTGAAGAATTGTTGACCATCATGAGACGATGTGTCATGTGCAAAATCCAGGTTGGTACCTCCAAGGTCAAGGTCATACTTAGAGGTCAAAGGCCAGAAAAAGGGTCCGAAACTTAAACGCAGTCAATAACTTACTTATTTCTGGATGGATTTTGAAATTACTTTGAAGAAGTGTTTACCATCATGAGATGATGTGTCACGTGCAAACCCAGATCCGTACCTCCAAGGTCAAGGTCATACTTAGAGGTCAAAGGTCAAAAAAAGGGTCCGAAACTTAAAGGCAGTCAATAACTTACTTATTTCTGGATGGATTTTAAAATTACTTTGAAGAAATATTAACCATCATGAGACGATGTGTCACGTGCAAACCCAGATCAGTACCTCCAAGGTCAAGGTCATACTTAGAGGTCCAAGGTAAAAAAAATGGTCGGTCAATAACTTTCTTATCTCTGGATGGATTTTGAAATTATTTGGCAGAAATGTTGGCCATCATGAGACAATCTGCCTCACAAAACCAAGGTCCTTACCTACAAGGTCAAGGTCATACTCAGAGGTGAAACGTGAAAAAAGGGTCCAAAACTAAAACACGGTCAATAACTTTCTATTGATGAATACGAACATACATATTTTCAGGCGGGGGCATCCGTGTCCTATGGACGCATTTCTAGTTAAATCTCCTCTGGCTTCAATACAGGCACCAACTCAACTGGCATACTTTTCTATCGAAGAAGATAGGAAATCATGGCTCAGTGTGTCCCAGTAATTAACAACCTCCACTTTCATGTCTTCAATATTTTTAACCCTTTCTGGTTTATAGTTTGCTTCATTAATCCCCATATATTTTCAATGGGATTTAAGTCCAGGTTATAGGATAGTAACATTGTTATCTGCAAACCACCTTTGAGGGTGCCTTGCTGTATGTTTAGGGTCATTGTCCTGCTGTAAAATCCAGTCATTGTCAAACAAACATCTGTGCTGTTGGAAGCAAGTGCCTTTCAAGTATATCCATATAACGTTCACTTGTCAATTTTCCTTCAAATACACAAAGTGGGGTAGCCCCACGTAAGGACACCCCACCCAAAACATGAAATTTGGGACTGTACTTAGGCCTCTGGTATAGTGAATTTTTGGTCCACATCTTTATACAGTTCGGATAAAGCCATACAGAACTTTCATCTGAAAATATCACATTGTCCCAATCGTATTGACACCAAGCTAATCGCAGAACTTTCTATGCAGGTTTGAGAAGAGGTGACGGAATTCCTCTTGTGATTTCGTAGTGACGAGGTGAGCCTTTGGGATCACGTTTTGTCCGTCGTCTGTTTTGCTTGCATGCGTCCGTGCGTAAACTTTTTCTTCAAACGACATCTCCTAAATCAGTGAATGGATTTTGATATAATTTCACAGGAATGTTCCTTGGATAACCTCGTTTTCAAAATTGCCTAAATCATTCCACTCGGTTAAACAAAATGGCCGTCAGAGTTAAAAATAGAAAAACCTTTAAATGACATCTCCTCCTAGGCAATTGGCCCCATTTGAAAATAATTTCACAGGAATGTTCCTTGAGTGACCCTCTTTCAAAATTGCCTAAATCATTCCACTCCGTTAAACAAAATGGCCGTCAGAGCTAAAAATAGATAAACCTTTAAATGACATCTCCTCCTAGGCAAATGGTCTGATTTGAAAATAATGTCACAGGAATGTTCCTTGAGTGACCCTTTTTAAAAATTGCCTTAAATCGTTCTGCTCCGTTAAACAAATTGGCCGCCAGAGCTAAAATAGAAAAACCTTTTAGTGACATCTCCTCTCAGGCAAATGGCACGATTTGAAAAGAATTTCACAGGAATGTTCCTAGAGTGACCCTCTTTCAAAATTGCCTAAATCATTCTGCTCCGTTAAACAAAATGTCCGCCAGAGCTAAAAATAGGAAAACCTTTAAATGATATCTCCTCCTAGGCAAATTGCCCTATTTGAAAATAATTTCACAGGAATGTTCCTTGAGTGACCCTCTTTCAAAATTGCCTAAATCGTTATGCTCTGTTAAATAAAATGGCCACCAGAGCTAAAAATAGATAAACCTTTAAATGACATCTCCTATGCAAATGGCCCGATTTGAAAAGAATTTCACAGGAATGTTCCTTGAGTGACCGTCTTTCAAAATTGCCTAAATCGTTCCACTCGGTTAAACAAAATGGCCACCAGAGCTAAAAATAGAAAAACCTTTAAATGACATTTCCTCCTAGGCAAATGGCCCGATTTGAAAATATTTTCCCAGGAATGTTCCTTGAGTGACCCTCTTTCAAAATTGCCTAAACTGTTCAGCTCTGTTAAACAAAATGGACACCAGAGCTAAAAATAGAAAACCTTCAAATTCCACTACAATGAAAAATAGCCTCCAAAGATAAAAGTCTTTGGTCCACATCTCCTTAAAGCAGTGAATCCTTCATTTCCATAAGCTTTGAAACATCTTGGATTCAGGTGAGCGATTCAGGGCCATCATGGCCCTCTTGTAACTAGTTCACATCTTATATTGCTGATGCTTGCTTTTCTGTTCTTTGAAACCAAAACACCGAGCCTCCTACAGTCACCAACATTCAGCAATTGAGGCCCACCTGCCCCTTTCTTATGCTCTATCCTTTTACCATTCTCAATATTTCTGACCACCCTGTACACAGTTGAAAGAGGAATGTTTAATTTTTCAGACAGATCCGGTGCAGATGTTATTCCTTCATTTATATAACTCGGAAATAATCTCTTTTCAAAACAGCTGACATTTTGACAGTTCTGCTAAATTATTTACCAAAGGAAGTAACTCTAATGTTACCATGCACAAATTTAGTGAAGAGTCACTTCCCTTCAGTATGGGGTTTTCCCATACCCTGAAGTTCCTCCTTAGTGGGCACTCCCCAAACAAATTTGCAGAATAAATTCTTAGTAATTTTGGGTCAAGCTGTAAGTTTCAAGGTTAACCGTCCACCAGATATTAACAGAGTTTTGCCCCGTTGAAAATTTTTGTGAACATTTTTGTTTCCAGATAATTCCACCTACAGTTTTCATCAGATTAAGCTGAAACTTGGTAGATAGTAAGACTATGATGTTGAGTAGTGCATTAAGTTTTGAGATTACCGAAATTCCACCAAATATGAACAGTTATGCCACTTTGAAAATTTCTGTAAACATTTTCGTTTCCAGATATATCCTCCTACAGCTTTCATCGGGTCAAGCTGAAACTTGGTATATATAGTAAGATTATGTAAAGTTTTGAGGTTAACTGTCTACCAAATATTAACAGAGTTGTGCCCTTTTGAAAATTTCAGTAAACATTTTCGTTTCTTATAACTCGTACTACAGTTTTCATCAGGTCAAGCTAAAACTTGGTAGATAGTAAGACTAGGATGTGGAGTAGGGCGTAAAGTTTTGAGGTTAACAGTCTACCAAATAGTAACAGAGAAAATTTCTGTAAATATTTTATTTCTGGCTAACTCCTGCTGCAATTACAGGCCTCCTTGCAAAACCTATAAAACCTATATTAACCTATAATTTTGTGTCAAACCTATAAAACCTTTATTTTGTTTATAAAACCTATAAAAAAAACACCTGTATTTTCATGAAAAAACCTATATTTTTCACTTTTTGAACCTTCTTGTGACCCAGCCCTAACTTTTCTTCAAAATTCCATTTTATTTTTACTCCCAAAAAGTGATGAAAAGTGTCAAGAAATTTTTAGCTTTTTTTTTCCTCGCTGTCTTCACTCGCTCAGACTTTGTCCAATGCAGATCAACTTTATCTGGGTATTTTTTGCACAAAAATTCTATAAATATTTTTTCTTCAATTTTAAATCTTTACGTGAGTTTGGAAGAACCTATTCTAGCCTTTTTTAGCTCACCAGAGCCGAAGACTCCGGGGGAGCTTATAGGATAGGCAGTTGTCCGTCGGCGTCTGCGTCGTCGTGTGACGTCAACACTTTTAAACTACATCTCCTCTGAAGCCGCTAGGCCCATTGGGCCCAAATTTCATCTGTAGCATCCTTGGGTTGGGGGATTGAAAGTTTGTGTTTTTTATGAAATTCGGCTCATTAGTTTGGTTGCTATGGCAACTTAGAGTTTCCATAGACTTATAATGGGAAAATTGAAAAAATGGCATTTACTGCCAAGGCGCTGCAGATATTTTGACAAAACTTTCATAGAAATATTCCTTAGGCAATTTACTATCTGCCATATGATTTTAAGCCTACTGCTCATTTGTATTGGTTGCCATGGAAACCAAAATAAAAAAAACTAGAAAAAAAAAACTTAAAAAATCATCTCCTCAGAAACCGTATGCTCTATGAGATTGAGAGTTTATGGAAATATTCACCATATTTGCCTTTACAGGTTTTGTGTTTTTTATGAAATTCGGCTCTTTAGTTTGGTTGCCATGGCCACTTAGATGTTCCATAGACTTATAATGGGGAAAATTGAAAACTGGCATTAACTACTAAGCCTTTGCAGATACTTTGACAAAACTTTCATAGAAATGTTCCTTTAGTAAACTTCTCTCAGCCATATGCTTTTATGTCATACTGGGGGTCCAGTAGGTTGTGCCGGGGACATGCCCCGCCCCAAGTACTTCATAAAATGCCTTATATCTCAGAAACCTTACAGATACCCACCCCTAAACCATATATATTCTTGTTTCTATTGATAAGACGCATTCAGTGACACCAACCTGGAGGTCCTCTGGGATGCGCCGGAGGCCATGCCCCACCCCCTCCACTTCATAAAAGGCCCAATATCTCGGAAACCATTCAGATCCCCACCCCTGAACCCTATATACTCTTGTTCCTTATGATAAGACCCATTCAGTGACATCAAACTGGGGGTCCCCCGGGATGCGCCGGGGCCATGTCCCACCCCTCCATTTCATAAAAGGCCCAATATCTCAGAAACCTTACAGATCCCCACCCCTAAACCATATATATTCTTGCTCCTTATGATAAGACACATTCATTGACACCAAATTGGGGGTCTTCCGGGGTGCGCTGGAGCCATGCCCCACCCCTTCACTTCACAAAAGGCCATATATCTCAGAAACTGTTCAGATCCCCACCCCTAAAGCATGTATGTTCTTGTTCATTATGATAAGACACATTCAGTGACACCAACCTGGGGGTCCCCATGGATGTGCTGGGGCCATGCCCAACCCCCTCCATTTCATAATATCACAATATCTCGCTAATCTTACAGATCCCCACCCCTAAACTATATATATTCTTGTACCTTATGATAAGACACATTCATTGACACCAACCTGGGGGTCTCCCTGGGCCTTGCCCCACCCCTGCACTTCACAAAAGGCCTTATATCTCAGAAACTGTTCAGAGCCCCACCCCTAAACCATATATATTCATCTTCCTTATGATAAGACGCATTCATTGACACCAGCTTGTGAGGCCGGGGCATGCCCCGGCCTTGCCCCACCGCTTGACTTCATTAAAAGCCATATATCTTAGAAATAGTTCAGATCCCCACCCCTAAACCATATATATTCTTGTTCCTTATGATAAGACTCGTTCAGTCACACCAACTTGGGGGTCTCTTTGTGCTGAGGCAATGTGCCCCGCCCTTCCACTTCATAAAAGGCCATATATTTCAGAAACCATTCAAATCCCCACTCCATATTCATATATGTTCTTATTATTAGCACACCTACTGTAGGGGTGTCCGCAGGGGCCAGTCCTCTCCTTTCCACTTCATGAAAGGATGTCTTGGAAACCGTTCAGATTCCCACCCCTAAACCATATATATACTTGGTCCTTATGATAAGACACATTTAGGGACAACAATCTTGGGCTTTCCTGGGAACGACAGGGCATGCTCCAACCCCTCCACTTATATCTCCAGCCATGCAGATCCCCACTGCTAAACCATATATATTCTTGTTCTTTGTGATAAGACACATTTAGTAATACCAACCAGGGCTCCATTGGGTCCATGCCCCACCCCCTCTACTTCATAAAAGGCCTAATGTTTCATATACTGAATCCACATGGGTTCTCATTTTGGATATGGGGGTTCATTTGGCAGATTAAAATGATATCATGTTAAAATACATGGCTGCAATTGGGCAGTGCCCACCTGAGCTCTGGTGAGCATAGTGGCCCATGGGCCTCTTGTGTAATCAATTTTTCAGCAAGAAGAACCTATATAAAAACCTGTATTTTTAAAGGAGGCCACTAGGATGTCTGCAATTATTAACATTTGATCAAGCTGCAACTTGATACATATATAGTAATACCATGATGTGGAGCAGTGCATATTGTTACAAGGTTACTGTCCACGAAAATTTCTGTAAATATTTCAGTTTATACTAATTTATTTTAGTTCGATTACGATGAAAGCTTCAAGCTTATTGAATCGCTCTCAAACACTCATTCCGGGTGTTTTCTCGCGCAAGCTTTCGGCAAGCTTCTGCGCTTTAGATACGATCAAGTTGAAATTGTGTATATAGTTAGACCATGATATGGAGCAATGCATATTGTTTTGAGGGTGCAGTCCAAAAAATATTAACCCTTATCTTGCTGTTCACAACAACCCCTATCTTTGCAAACAGTGTAGATCAAGATCAGATGCCATCTGATCAGGATCTACCCGGTACACTGTTTTGCATTCAGTTTATGAATTTGTAGCAATAAATTACATCAAGTAATTTGATTGGTTGATAGACAGAAATGGGTGTGGCTTAAATGAATATTCAGCAAGATAAGAGTTAACTTGCCTTAGGCGTATAATGCCCTGCTTGTGGAGCTCTTGTTATTGTTGTCTCTCTTCTTTAACTGGTGCTGTGTGTCGTATCAGTATGGATGTACACTAAAAAAAATTTGCTCCTCACTAAAAATTTCATGATACATGTATTTGCCACACACATTGGATATAGTGATGTGTATCTGACACGGTTCATTATAACACGGTTTTGGATATTACATGGTTTCAAGATGGATCCCAAAAATATATAGCTTATATAGAAAAATGACCATAAATGGTCATTTTTCCATATAATCAATACAATTTTGTTTGAATATAACACGGTTGTTTAACTAACAGGGTTTCTGCTTTGGATACCATCAGTAGTGTTATAAAGAGGTTGTGGTGTATTGTCTTTGTAGCTGTGTCCACACTGTTCATCAATGTTGTATTCAACACTATCAAATATTATATGTGTTCACACTGCCAAATTTGTTGAATTTGACAATATACTATAAACTATTGACTATTGTTTTCACATGTTTAACTTTGTCAAATTCAACTTTGTTGATCACCTCTATCAGATTTATATATCCACAGTCTCAGACTTGGTGAATTTGACAAGGAAAACTGTTGTATATTCTGTCCATGCAGTAAAACTGTGTCAAATTCTGCTATACTTAAATAAACACTGTCAGATTAAATGTACATTTTGTTTCAGCTGCAACATTCCATTCCTGGCACTGCTGTCAGATGTTTCTTTTCCATGTAAAGATCAAAGCTGTAAATTGCAATCAAGTTTCTTTTATCTTAAATATTTTGACAATCAAAAGGTTTACTGTACTAGATCGAGGGCACACCCACTTGTCAGTGTTGACCACTACTGGTCAATGTACCACCAAACCAATACTGGTCAGTGTATCACCAAATCACTGCTGGTCAGTGTACCACAAACAGCACCAAAAATAGTACAGTTGACTCTCCTTATCTCGACCTTGCATATCTCGACCCCATCACTTATATCGAACCCATTTGTAAGTCCGGTATATTTCTCCTACAAGAAATGCAGTGGGCTCAAGCGCTTGATAGAGGACCCTGAATACAGGTGTACACTGTGCCAAGGAACTGCACGACCCTTAGATGGCAGACCACAGAGGGAAGTCCAAGTCGGATCCGACAAGCTGGAGGTTGTAGCTTCCTTTTGCCACCTCGGTGACATGCTCTCTGCAGCGGGCAGTTGGTACCTTTCAACCACATCACCTGTGAAAACAGCCTGGAAGAAATTCAAGGAGTTGCTACCGGTTCTCTCTCTTCCTGCCACCTCTCGTTCAAGACACGTGGCTGTGTATACAGCTCTTGTGTGTGGAGTGCAATGCTCCATGCCAGTGAGACATGGCCATTGACAAAGCTAAAGCTCCAACGTCTTCATCGGAATGACAGGGCAATGATCAGACAAATCTACAATGTCAAGCCACCGGACGCTGTCACCAACAGGTCCAGTGAGTTACTTGAGCGTCTTGGCATTGAGGACCTGGATCTCATCCTGAAAGAGAGAAGGCTTCGCTAGTATGGACATGTGGAACGCTCCAACGGTGCAGTCAAGACTGCCCGTGACTTACAGTAGGTGGAAAACGGGGGCCTGGAAGGCCCAAGATGTCCTGGAAGCAGCTGACAGAAAGAGATTGCAGAGAATGGAAGCTCTCTGCTATCGATCCTCATGATAGACAAGGTTGGAGATCTGGTTTAAGATCTGCCATGCGTGCAGCAAGCCAGCTACCTGGAAGGGGGCCACTTGTGTGGACGTTGCCCCTGTACCTGCACGTTAATCAAAAATCCGTTGATGATGATGATATATTTATTGTATTTTAGCTTCACATGTGTCAAACTACTTTCAAGTTGACACTTATCATTGTCAGTCCCTGAATAAACTGTTTTTACTATCTCGAACCGGAATTCATGACGTAAAGAATGAAACAAAAAAAATGCTGCCAGTCTTTCAATTAAAGAAAGTCAGTGCTCACAATGTAATTAGTTATTAATTCTCCAATTTGTACTGATGCATTTAAAATTTCAATCAGCGCAATCAATACCTGAACCGCTACTATGAAAATCACGTGGGTGTAATTAAGACTGACACGCGGTGCCCAACTTTTGATCTTTTAACACTGTCTTGTGTCAATGATTTCACAGATGAGCCAGAGCACAACAGAAACTATAAGAAGAACTGTGTGGCAGGTGATGACTCAGATGAGCCAGTGCATTCGACTAGCTAGGTCTGAATCTTCACTTATTGCTCCTTAGTTAACCCACAGCAGGCTCATGCGAAAAATAAAGACCCTGTGCTGTTTCAGAATGATTCAGTGTTGATACCCCTTAGCAAATGTAGTGCTATTACACTCCAGAAGAATGAAGAACGGCAAACTATAACTCAAACCTTTTTAAAATGGTCCAGTGCAATTCGAGATAGCGAGTGTTGACTGTATGTCATGATGTTAATTGTTGAAATTTAGATCGGGGCACTGTACTGTTTTGATGCCCCAGGTGTAAAGTGATGTCCCAGGTGCAACATAATTGACTTGTCTTCATAGTGCTTAGTTTAAACATATTTTTTTCAGTAATAATATCATTTTTAGAGCAGTATTTCTATCCCAAGCTAAAACTATGAATTTCCTTATCTGGTGTGCAAGAAACAGCCATCCATCCCGGACCTGCTGTGAGCACAACAGGCCCTTGCTGTATTGAAGCCAAAGCAGTAGAATAGCACTGAAGGCTACACAGCACTTTCACATCAAACATGGTAGGGGTTGTTGTGATACACAGGGCATGAGTTGAAAGGAAAAAAGTATGCTTTTTGGGATTAAATTCTTTATTTCCCTGGAAATACAATGTATTTTTATTCACCTTTATACACATGCATGGGAGTAAACTCTTTCTAAACTGTTATCCCTTGCCATTAGGGGTCTTCCTTGAAGAATTTACACCTTTAATAGGAACTCTTGCAAGAAATAACCTTTTTAGGAACAAATTGTTAAGGATGGCAACTCCTACCTTCAGTTATCTACCTTCATAGATTATGGTTTATATACACTCTCTGAGAACTGCATCAGGGAGTTTATTTTTTGGTTCATTGTTAGAGCATTTGGATTTCACTGGGTTCAAATCCCATAGGAGGCTGAGAATTTTCATGTCCCCAGTAGCAATAGCAGGGACATACTGTTTTTGCCCTGTCTGTTTGTTGGTTGGACAGCTTTAACCCATTAAATGCCAAATCACGACAATTGTCATCTGCTTTGCCATCTGCCGGTTACCTTAAAAGTAATTTTTTGCAAACAGTGGAGTCAGATCAGACTGCTCCTGTAAGAGCAGTCTGATCTGGGCCCACACTGTTTGCCTATATGCAAAAATATTTTTAAAAAGTTTGCTAAAAAATTCAACAGACAAAATAAGCAGAAGACATTTTCAGATGTAGGTTTTTCTCGGCGTCTTGAGGGTTAACATTGGTCTTAACTTTTTAACCTTTTCAGATAAAGCCGTCTTCTTTCGTATGTAGGTTCCATGTGGCAAGGGCTTTCCACTAATACAAAACAAAAATTTGACCTGTGACCTTGACCTACTTTAAAGAAATTAATTGACCTTGTCGCGAGGACATGTGGGTGTTTTACAAACACAACTTGTTCAGCTTTTATTCATTCCTCTGTTACAACCTGCATGTCATAAGGATAAAGATGAATTGGATGAGGCACACTTAGTCAGCCTCACTCCCTCATCTTGACCTAACTGGATCCAGAAACAAGACAGTTTCATGGCATCTGGAGCTCGACCTGCATGCAGTGGACCATGACTTCTTTTGTGCATTGTGGTGTTAACCCTTCTTCACAAAATGCTGCTGCATTGCCATTTGGGCTATCAGGGATCAGCCGAGGGGGTGGTTCGGGCGACTTCGCCCGAAGTTCAAGGACTTCGCCTTACCAGCCTAGAAAAGAGAAGTTGACTTCGCCCTGTTTTTTTTTTTTTTGTTTTTTCCCCGACTCTTTTTTCTCTGTCTCCAGGATCGGCTTTTCAAATGCGAAGCCATATCCATCGATAAAGGAACAAAGTTGATTACAAAGCCACCTATTGTATTGATAATCCGATAGTTAGTTATCCGACTGCATGTGTTAAGTGCTCGTGTCAGAAACTGACCACCTGAAGCGTTGAGCACAAGTTGTAAGATCAGTTAATTATGTAAATAGGTGAATCGGGTTAGTCCAGATTGGCATCTTTGATCTTTCATGGCCACTTGAACCGTGTGTCACAATTTGAGTAATATGACTTGTCTGTGTAGCATGACAATCAGTCTTTTTGATATTGATATGCAAGCTATTTGGTAATATGATTGACGCATGAAAAACATGTGTCTCATGTTACATATCAATATAAGATATATATGTAGATAGATTAGATAGATAGATAGATAGATAGATAGATAGATAGATAGATAGATATGCGACTTTAGAAAGATAGATAGATAGATAGATAGATAGATAGATAGATAGATAGATAGATAGATAGGTAGGTAGGTAGGTAGGTAGGTAGGTAGGTAGGTAAGATAGATAGATAGATAGATAGATAGATAGATACATAGATAGATAGATAGAGATGCGACTTTAACAGGATTACCTATTTGGCTCTGATTAAACAAATAAAATCTGTGATGTCAAGTCCCAATCAGGCGCTGACCCAAAATGATCACTGTAAAACAAAAGATGGGAACTAGATAAAAGGTAATATAGGATATGATAGATGAAAAGAAATAAAAACAGCCCATTGCACCTGCAGCAACTTGGCGCATTATCAGGGTCGCACAGACCGACTGCACAACGTGACTCATTACCACAAGGTGAGATTATATCGGTTGTTTCCCTTCAGCGCTCTTCTGTGACTGGGTAAGCGTGACATCGAGAAAATGAAAGTAGATGAAGTCTATCATGACTGAACCATGTGAGCAATTATTGCTGCTATAGAGATACCGATGTTCATAATCATTCAACAAGTGCAACAGCAGTATTGCTATGTAATTTACAATGATATCATACCTGCACACTTTATTTCTAAATTGCAAAAAACAATGATATTCACGGAAATTACCAAAAATTCAACTCAACAATTTCCGTAATTTAGTCGGCTTCTCCCTCTTGTCACTCATTTTGCCCTGTCAGGGCTGGAGGGAGAAGTCATTTCTCCCTGCTTCCTGGGCCTGGGATGACCCCTGGCTATAGAATTAAAGTAATGATTTTCTCTGCCCCAGCTGCTGAAGCAGACCTTTCATGTCTGGCATAGGCAAATCTTTATACTGGTATGCGGGTTTTAGCTCATCTACCCTGGATAGTGACACCAAACAGATCCAGTTATAAGCTATACAGAAGCTTGGAGTGAGGATGCATCCATGATGTTTTGTTGCCAGTTGGCAGACAG
The DNA here is from genome assembly GCA_963580285.1 of Lucinisca nassula. Taxonomy (NCBI): domain Eukaryota; kingdom Metazoa; phylum Mollusca; class Bivalvia; order Lucinida; family Lucinidae; genus Lucinisca; species Lucinisca nassula. The sequence continues at coordinate 49,491,629 of OY757015.1, forward strand.
AAGACTGTGTTGGTGATCAGCAGTTCATGCTCTGCACACTTCCTCAAAAGGAGAATGCTATTGCCCTTCCCTTCTCCTTCACTCCCTATCAGACCTTCCCAGGTTTTGTGGTCTGTGCCCACTCTAGCATTGAAGTCTTCTAGGATGATGAGTTTGTCTCCCCAGGGTGTAGCAGAAATCACAGAGTCCAAATCATCATAGAACTTTTCTTTGACCTCATCTGGGTTGGTCATTGTGGGTGCATAGGCACTTTCAATAGTTGCATGCCTCTTACCAGATAGGGGTTGTCTTAGTGACATCAGGCGGTCATTTATGCCTTTTGGAAGTCCTGAGAGCTTGCTGACAAGTTGTGATTTGATGGGGGAGCCTACTTCTTTTCCGCCACTTCAGTGGTGACAGACAAACTATTATATACAGAAGCAGTGACAACTATCTTGTGCAGTTTTGCAAGGAGCATATGGTTGACTTGACCGCATGATTAATGGAAGGCTTATCTAGGGCTTGCTTTTTTTGTAAACTGAAATGTCTCAGTGCACTGTGCTCTAATTTTAGTGAATGTAGTATGTTATATGATCAAACTTTTACCCTAGTGGCCAGGGTCGACTTGTTCAAAACAAGCAATGTCGTTTGTTCACATATCATTTTTGATAATTTGATATGGTTTGTACAGTAAAATTCCTATATTAAGATCACCTTTGAGACTGTTCAAAAGTGGTCTTGCAGACCAATTTTGAAAGACCACTTTTGAACAGTCTCAAAGGTAGTCTCTGACCAGAGGACACTGTATGCAGAAAATGCAAAGAAAGAATGACTGCAAACTACTTAATAAGCTTTTTAAAGCAGAATTAGTCTTTATTTTAGGTGGTCTTAATAGCAGAATTTCACTGTATACTAATATTCTTGCTGAAAAATTGTGAGTAGCTAAAGCAAAATCTACTCGCATTTTTTGGAGCAAAAATACCACTGTATTAGATATTGCACTTGCTTGAATAGTTAACAGTATGACCTCTGACGTGTTGTTAAATGCATTTATTCTTGTAACAGTAGCACACACAGTGTATTCATAATTATTTAATTGTCCTTTGTGATACACTATAGCAGATCAAAGGCAGCTCTTAATAGGGTTATTAGTAGTTTTTGTTGATTTGTTTGTTTGTTTGATTTGATGTTTAACGTCCCCGTCAACACTGTAAAGGTCATTTTGGAGACGTTGCTTCCAATTTTGTGGGACTTTTACCCGACATTGAGATGAAATGACATCTCAAGCCCTGTCGCCCAATGAAACCAATAGGGTTTATTAGCATGGACGGTCCGCCTCGCACCGCGGTTCCTGGACAGGCTTTGATCCTCTAAGCGGTTTATCATTACTAGTGTGCGGGCCGGATTCAGCTCTGCGTGGAAGCATCATGCAGCCCATATATTTCTTCAAGCCCCTATGGGCGGGGGCTGAATCCCCTGATGGAGGCACTTAGGGGGAAAATCAATAATGTACTCTCTAGTTCATGATTCTTTGAACATCTGAGTCCAGAAGCTTCTAAAGTTTGCATATTAGTGACACAGCTTATATTATAGGGGCTGTGAGAAAAATTAGTAGAAAGTATGTGTTTTCAACATATATATTTCGAACAATTTGACATGAGACTGTTGACCTCTATTACCATAATTTCACACACAACTGAATGCATATATTTATCTTTGCCGTTTTCCAGAGAGGTCAATATTGTTATTTAATACATAGAGGTCGATAAATAGGTCGCCATTCGTGAGATGCTGAAAATTCATGAGAAGTTTATGAAAACTGACCTACTAGGGGAAAACACTGATTAATTTATTCTTTGCAATAGAGTTCAGTCTCATCATCATCATCATCAACGGATTTTTTATTAACGTGCAGGTACAGGGGCAGCGTCCACATAAGTGGGCCCCCTTCCAGGTAGCTGGCTTGCTGCACGCATGGCAGATCTTACACCAGATCTCCAGGCTTGTCTATCATGAGGATCGATAGCAGAGAGCTTCCATTCTCTGCAATCTCTTTCTGTTAGCTGCTTCCAAGTCATCTTGGGCCTTCCTGGTCCCCGCTTTCCACCTACCTGTATGTCACAGGCAGTCTTGACTGCACCGTTGGAGCGTTCCACATGTCCATGCCAGCGAAGTCTTCTCTCTTTCAGGATGAGGTCCAGGTCCTCAATGCCAAGACGTTCAAGTAACTCACTGGACCTGATGGTGACAGTGTCCTGTGGCTTGACATTGCAGATCTGTCTGATCATTGCCCTGTCATTTCGCTGTAGACGTTGGAGGTTTGGCTTTGTCAATGGCCATGTCTCACTGGCATGGAGCATTGCGCTCCGCACACAAGAGCTATACACACGGCCACGTGTCTTGAACGAGAGGTGGCGGGAAGAGAGAACTGGTAGCAACTCCTTGAATTTCTTCCAGGCTGTTTTCACACGTGATGTAGTTGCAAGGTCGCAACCACCTGCTGCAGAGAGCATATCACCTAGGTAGCAGAAGGAAGCTACAACCTCCAGCTTGTTGGATCCGACTTGGACTTCCCTCTGTGGTCTGCCATCTAAGGGGCGTGCAGTTCCTTGGCAACGTGTACACCTGTAATCAGGGTCCTCTTTCAAGCGTTTGAGCCCACTGCATTTCTTGTGCACCCAGAACTTGCAGCCATTACAAAAGATACTGTTGCTGCCCACTCCAGTGCGACATACAGCGCATGGGAACTGGCCTGTACTCTGCAAGAGGTCCAGACCTGTACCACAGATCATGATCTTTGTCTTTCCTGCATTCACTCTCAGCCCTTTCGCCTCCATTGCGTCTTTCCAAGTTAAGAGCCTCCTGACACATTCCTCAAGGGATTCGGCTATGATGACAAGGTCATCAGCATACAGGTCCTCCCAGGGGACTCCAGAGCGGAACTCGCATGACAAGGCTTCAAGCACAATGATGAAAAGCAGTGGGCTGAGAACAGAGCCTTGATGAACACCCACCTTCACCTCGAATTCTTCGCCCATGTCAAATTGAACCAGCTATAACAGTGTACTCACAGTCTCTATATTCTTCTTTGGTTTGAATCAGAAGAAAACAATGTTGTTGTTTTTTATGGCCTTTTCAAGATCGTTTCACTTATTTCGAGCAGATCTTTAATCATAGGTGGATGAAAATTGGAGTAACTGTAGAAAAAACACCAGACCTTCCATTGCAGAACTTGGCATCTCACAATTGACCCAAGCTAGGCTCAAACCAAAGTGGTGAATGACCTAATGATTAAGACACAGCACTCTTATCCATGAGGCCCATGAAACAATGTTGTTAGGTTGATTGTTTTTATCTTCTCAGTTAACTTTTCTAAATATTGCTGGTCTTATGCTATGATGCCATGGCATCATGTACCATAAAAAGTTTACTATATTAAAGGGGATTGGTTAGTAAGACAGAGTCCCTTTTTTCAGTGGTTCTAACGTAGTATTTTCCTTAATAAGACAGGTCAGATGTTGTCCTTTCTGTTGGGCCTTTCTGCTATCACTTAATAATGGTTTGAACATGCAAAATCGGTCTGTTAATCGCAAAAACCAAGGTTCAGTTATGCAAGTGATTTTCTCGGGACAACTGCACTTTATCCAAGGAAAAATTTGTTGGTGTGTTCACCCTAATGAAAGAGACCATTTCACAAGAACTACAAAAGCTTCATTAATACTTGGTACAAGCTGGCATCTAGGGATGGCAACTTCTATACAAGCATCCATATTGGAATTTGACATACATTTTAAGGTTCACTGACTTCATAAACTATTGCATCAATCCTAGCATTTCCACTAATGTAAGAGTCCATTTCTCAAGAACTTAAGGAGCTACAGTAATGGTACTTGGTACCAAATTTCATCTAGAGATGGCAAATTTAATGCAAGCTTCCATTCTACCTTGACCTACATTTCATAGTTCACTGACTTTGCAATCTATTGGGTCAACCCCAGCTTTCATCCTAATATAAGATTCTGTTTCTGAAGTATTAGATATTCATTAATGATACTTGGTACAAACTTGCATCTAAGGATGGCAACTTGTATACAGGCATAGATTTCATTGTTTTACGACGTGGTTCCCCCACAGGCGCGACATAGCCTTTGGCAGAATTCTTGTCCTATGTATTTATTTCCATGCTTTTTCAATGGCTGTGTTCCCCAGAAGGTACCCTGGAAGCCAATAGCTATGTGCATATTTTCATTGGTTTATGATAATGAGGTCATGAATATTAATGAAGATAAAGTTTTTCAGCATTTGCACATTGTGATGACAAATTACTAAAGCAATATTTGTATAATCAAATAATTAACTGATTTTGTTTGTTTGTTTTGAGGTTTAAAGTCTCTGTCAACACTGTAAAGGTCATTTTGGAGATGTTGCTTCCAATTTCGTGGGACTTTTACCCGACATTGAGATGAAATGACATCTCAAGTCCTGTCGCCCAATGAAACCAATAGGGTTTATTAGCATGGACGGTCTGCCTCGCACCGCGGTTCCTAGACAAGCTTAGATCCTCAAAGCGGTTTACCAGTACTAGTGTGCGGGCCGGATTCAGCTCTGTGTGGAAGCATCATGCAGCCCATATATTTCTTCAAGCCCCTATAAATAATTAAATGATATCTTTCACAGGTCTATGAGCATTTATTTTATCTTGATCTTGCGATTTTTCTGAGACCTTGCTATTGAAACCACGGTTCAGCATTTCAAAGGGAGACAAAGTAGAAGTAAAACAAAGATCAGGAATTGATACAATTAACTTACTCCATCCATAAAAGACACCAAAGGGAAAGAAATACAAACATTAAGCGACCAGACCATAATGGAAACCTAAACAAAGGAAGGCCATATGGACAGTTACTTTCCCACAAAATGGCCATATGGCCATCCAAAATTAAAAGACACAAGTGATACACACAGTAAGTAACAAACAACAACATAAATAAATCGCCACAGAAGAGCCGCCTTGGAACGGTCAGTGGAAGATTTCCACTGGGGGGCTTAAATCGATTTTACGTGGCCACAATCCACAATTACAAGTCAAACTTACATAAAACATAAGATCTCCAAGATTTGTCTCTTATTGAGTTTTAAGTACAGCCTGTCACACTGCAAAGAACCATTTTTAGTGCAAAGTAGCCAAGTTTTACATCCTCAAATGAAGGCATTGGGACAACATGGAGATTCAGAATTGCTGAAATTGTTCTGTTTCTATATCCAAGATGGTCACTGTCTTTAAAATTTTCAAACAATATCTGCTTGGGAAGTGTAAGTCAGACTGAACAGGCACTTGGGTGTTTCCCAGGGTTTTACATCAGTTTTAAATTTAAGGGCCCAGTGGATGCAGCTGCCACAAAAATAGGGGTCCAATCAATTATATCAGGGGTACAAAGCAATAGGGTAATTTGAAATGACAATCAAACAAATGTGTACCAGATTCTAAACAATTCTCTCATTCTCATAACGGTTGTGTTTGGATGCATTTTTGTCCAAGCTGGCAGCCAATATTGAACTAGAGGGGCCCATACGCATCAGGGCTTGTAGAAGTAGATTGGGCTGCATGATACTTACACGCTGAGCTGAAACCTACCTCACAGGAGCACTGGTAAACCGCTTAGGTCTAAGCCTGCCCAGGCAAAGATGTGTTGGACCATCCATGCATATAAACCCAATTGGTTTCATTGGGCAGCAGATCTTGAGAAGTCATTTCATCTCAGTGTCGGGTAAAAGTCCTACAAAATTGGCAGCAACGACTCCAAAATGACCTAATTATTCTTGATGTAGATGTTAAACCTCAAAAGGAACAAACAAACAGAGGCTGGTGATTCAGATGACTAATTGTTCCTATGATCATTGCTAGTTTGGGCAAGTTTCCTTTTCCCCCACAGAAGCTTTTCATTGTGGTTTGTTCTGATATATTGTCAACTGGAATATTTTGAATGTGCGGGAGTTATCCTTTCTTTAATTTGTAACGATAACTTGTGAACATTCGGAAGATAGTGTCATCTAGCTCAGTAACTGCACAGTAACAGTAAGATTACGATTGTTCGATGATAAAAGTGCAACACATTTATTAGTTGATATTAATAAACCACTTACTCAATGTCCAAAATAGAAGCAGTACAACCCAAGTTTCGAAAATATTCAGTGACGGAAATATTGCGTCCTTGTGGATGTAGATGGAAAGAATTTCAGTGTACAGGAAAGAAAACTTGTGTAAATGGATGCAGGATCCTGTGTCTGGTAAAACCCTGTGTTTCCTCTTTAACCCTTTTTATGCCCCGCCCATTCAAAAAATGGTGGGGTATCATGTTATAACCTCCGAAGTTTTGAGTGCCATTCAAAAAATGGCGGGGTATCCTGTTATAACCTCCGAAGTTTTAAGTGTCCGCCTGTCCATCCGTCAGTGCCTCATTGTTTCGTGTCCACTCCATAACTCTGATACAGTTTGAGATATTTTCACGAAACTTCACATATATGTAGAGCACTGTCAGATGACGCGCAGAACATATGAACCGTAACTCTGATTTTCCTACTTTTGGAGTTGTTGCCCTTTGAAATTGAACATAGCCATTTCTGTCATAGTTTTGTGTCTGCTCCATAACTTCGATACCGTTTGAGATATTTCCATGAAACTTTACAGATTATTAGAGCACCGTGAGACGACGTGCAGAACATATGAACTGTAACTCTGGTTCTCCTACTTTTGGAGTTATTGCCCTTTGAACTTTGAATATAGCTGCTGCTATCAGTTTTGTGTCCGCTCCATAACTCTTATACCATTTGAGATATTTTCACTAAACTTCACAGATATGTAGAGCACTATGAGATGACATACAGAACATATGAACCGTAACTCTGATTTTCCTACTTTTGGAGTTTTTGTCCTTTGCACATTGAACATAGCCATTTCTGTCATAGTTCCGTTTCCGCTCCATAACTTGGATGCCGTTTGAGATATTTCCATGAAACTTCACAGATATGAAAAGCAGAATGAAACGACATGCAGAACATATGAACCATAACTCTGAATTTCCTCCTTTTGGAGACCGGCCCCGATAGCTCAATTGGTAGAGTGTCCGCTCCAAGGAACGGGAGGTCACGGGTTCGATCCCGGGCTGCGACATACCAAAGTCGTTAAAAATGGTACTAGCTGCTCCTCGCTTGGCACTCAGATTTACGGGGTTGAGCTAGGACTGGTCGACCCAGTGTCAGGATAATGTGACTGGGTGTGGTATCATGTAATGTGTCTGTGACATGATACTTCAGTGAGGCAGCACTATAAAAGTGAGCATTGAGCTCGCTATCACAACCAGACACCGTCGTGATATGACTGAAAAATTGTTGAAAGCGACGTTAAACCCGAATTCACACACACACACACACACACCTCCTTTTGGAGTTATCGCCCCTTGAACATTGAACATAGCCATTTCTATCCTGTTGTCTGAAGCTTAATATCTCCTGAACCTAATAACTGATTTTAACCTAACATGCATGGTTACATCACTAGGATGGGGGAAAACAGCATTTAGGTTTTGGTGATCTTGACCTTATTTTCAAGTGGAAAGGTCCCCAAAAACTGTCAATTTTGGGCCAAAGATGGCTTGTCTGCACCCAATCTCATGAACACATCAATGAAATATGGTCTAACTTGGTACAAAATATCATTGCAGTTGACCAAAGTTTTGACTAGATTTTGAAGACCTCGACTTTAGTTTAAAGGCCACCGGCCCCCAAAAATGAGAATTTTTATTCTGGTTTTCTTCCTTTTGGAGCCATGGCTCTTTGAACATTTAAAATAGTCATCTTAGTCATGTATTCATGTCAACTTTATTAAGGGAAATAGTAATGCATCCTTACTTTGAATTCCTTTTTCACTGTGATATGGCACTTGCTTGATGTAATTGTAGTGGCAGGGCATCATGCAGTGCTTGCAGTTTTATTGTACCAAATGGAATCTTTCACCTTATAAATACATGTAGTACAAGTCCATTTCAAAATTTAGGGGTATCAGGTTGTGTTTTCTTCAAATTTCATTTCGAAAATGGCTGAATGGCTCAAAAATACAAACAGTGTAGGCCCTGATCAGATGTTGCGTTCTGCGGCATCTGATCTGGGCCTGCACTGTTTGCCAGGGTACCCGTTTTGGGGTTTCTGGTACCAAATGGGTTAAGGTGAATTGATACATTTCCAAGAATTTTTTCCGCAAATTTTGTAGGAAGACATCTTTTAGTAACTCCCTGATTCTCACCTCCCCACTTTGTAGGAAGACATCTTTTAGTAACTCCCTGGTTCTCACCTCCCTACCCCCCTACTGAAAAGGGTAAATTCTATAAAAAGGGAAGAATTTGCTCTTCAGTGAAGTCAGAAATTTATTTAGAAAATAAATGCTGAATTTTTGCATTGTGTGGTGTCTGATCTGGGCCTGCACTGTTTGCCAGAGTCCTGGTTTGGGGTTTGGGGTTTTGATTAAATTATAGAACTCTTTTTATCGAGGAAACACAAAACATTTTTAACTCTTATCCCACTGAACAAGACAACCTATACTTTTGCAAGCAGTGTAGATCCAGATCAGATGGCTTCTGTTTGTCTTGCAGTTTGTGAACCTAGGGAATGCATTATGTCAAGTGATTTGATCGGTGGATAGTCAGAAATGGCTTTGAAAGAAAGAATTTGCTCCTGAGGAGCAAATTTTTTCATTTAAGGGTAGACCAAATTTTTGCAGGGGAAACCCAGAAGTTGTCTCCCTTGTAAAAATGGAGAATACAACAGGGGCCAGTTGTTCAAAACTAACAACATTGTTAGTTAACGTACATGTAGCGTTAAAACCTTGATCATTTAATATGGCAAATTTGATCATATTTTTGCTGAAAAATGTGAGCAGCTTTTGCAGATGCAAAAGCTGCTAATATTTTTTCAGCAAAAATACCACTGTATTAGATATTGTACTTACTAGATCAGTTAATAATATGATCACTAATGAGCTCATTAAGCTAACGATGCTTTGAACAACTGGGCCCAGATGTATCCATTCCCCTAAAGGCCCCTGCCCATCGGGGCTTGAAGAAATAGATGAGCTGCACGATGCTTCCACACAGAGCTGAAACCGACCGCATAGAAGTACTGGTAAACCACTTAGAGGATCTAAACCTGCCTAGGCAAAGCGATGCAAGTCGTACCGTCCATGAATATAAACCCTATTGGTTTCATTGGGTGACAGGGCTTGAGATGTCATTTCATCTCAATGTTGGGTAAAAGTCCCACAAAATTGGAAGCAACATGTCCAAAATTACCTATACAGTGTTGACAGACAAGCCATCTTTGGCCCAGTTAAACCTCAAATCAAACAGACTCCTGTATTTACCCGATATATAATGTTCTCTTCAACTTCCTACCTTACTTGTTCTAACGGCCCCCGCCCATAGGGGCTTGAAGAAATATATGGGCTGCATGATGCTTCCACGCAGAGCTGAATCCGGCCCGCACACTAGTACTGGTAAACCGCTTAGATGATCTAAGCCTGTCCAGGAACCGCGGTGCGAGGCGGAGCGTCCATGCTAATAAACCCTATTGGTTTCATTGGGCAACAGGACTTGAGATGTTATTTCATCTCAATGTCGGGTAAAAGTCCCACAAAATTGGAAGCAACGTCTCCAAAATGACCTTTACAGTGTTGACGGGGACGTTAAACCTCAAATCAAACAAACAAACTTGTTCTAAAGTTTGACCAGGTACAACTTACTGCTTGATGTTGTGTCTAAAAATAGCTGCATATGTGGCAAACAATGGTGACCCTGATGAGATGCTGCATCCTGCAGGATCTCATCAGGGTCAACACTGTTTTCTCAGGTCTGTACAGTAAAAGTATATATTATCACATTGTAAGAGTTTTTCTTGCATAAATGACTGATGTTTATAATTCAAGCTCTTAAGATGTTTTATGGGTACCCTCTTAATCTGCTTATCTTCTTTTGTAAACATTAAAAAGGAATTAATATAATAAAAATATTTGAATGTCTATTGAATTTCAGAAAGTAAACTCCACAGTAGACATGTGTCGCATTGTGATTGGAGTTAATGGTTTGTAAACCCGTTTTGAACTCAATGGAATCTGAACTCCTCCACACTATGTATAGTAGGAATCTGTTTTAAACTGAGGGGTTGTCGGGTTGAATTTCAATTAGAAAATGGTCGAGCTTTCTGCAAACAGTGATGGCCCAGATCAGACGCTGCATCTGGCACAGATGTCTGATCTGGGCCTGTTCTGTTTGCTCACGTACCCGTGTAGGGGTTTTCCTGTCTGAGATTGCTTAGACACGCCTGGCTCTAGGTAGGTACTGTGGGTTCAGACTCACAACATGCAACTTTATCATCTGTTACAAACAAGAATGACACATTTCACTGTATTACTGTACTCCCCCACCCCCTCCCTTCCCCCTCTAACCCACTCTCAGTCAATAGAACATTTTATATAAATGACATATTCTTGAAAGGGCAGTGAGTGAGTGAGTGTTTGAATTTAACGTCTCACCAACAGCTAAGGTCATATGGAGTCAGGACCTCAGTATAAAGACTCATCCGAAGCCCAGGATCGACCCTGCGACCCCTGGTTTACAAGGCGAGAAGCATAACCACTGCACCAAGGAGGCTTCTTTGAAAGGGCATAAAAAACAAAACATCTAAATATGGTTTGGGCACCATTCCTTTAAAATTCTTTCGAGATATTTTGATGCAGGCCCCGGTGGCTCAGGTGACTGATGACCAGCAATCAGTAGATTGTGGATTCGATCCCATTGTACAGAAACTTTATTTCTAGAAGCATCTAGTTAACATCTTATGCCTAAAGCTGTTCGGGGGGGAAAAGTGTGGAAAGTTTAACTGATTGATCATGACCTGGTTAACATAATAGTTATGGTATTATCAGGATCCTTTTAACCCTTTTGTACCAAATGGAATCTTCCTCCTTATATGTAGCAGGAGTCCATTTCAAAATTTAGGGGTGTCAGGTTGTTTTCTTCAAAATTTATTTGGAAATTGGCTTCACTTCACGCGTTCTGCGGTGTCTGATCTGGGCCTGCACTGTTTGCCAGGGTACCCGTTATGGGGTTTCCGGTACAAAATGGGTTAAATAAACATGTCTTTAAACTTATGGAAAGTAATAATCGACAACAACAACAAAAGATGTATTGTCCAAAAGCAAAAAAATGGTGTTTATTTTCAACAAGCATTGTAAGTATGCATAAGAATTCAGTTCAATGAATGGCAATAAACCAAAATCATGCATTCTAATCTATTTTTGATAAAAGCTGTATCAATTTCTCATTTATAAGGAATTTGATTATTTTTCCCCACCAGGCCTCTGTGAGCTGATTCGTGTGAAAATGTCGCACAGTGCGCTGCAAAGACTCAGATCAGCCTGCTGTGCAGGCTGATCTGAGTCTTTGAGGCGCACTATATAAAGGCTTTTTGTGGACAAAGAGAGCTATGTTGTAACTTAAAGGACACACAAGCTGAACGAGGCTTCACTGAGCACAAGTCCAAAAACACATTTTCACTGGGCATGACTATTTTATTGATTGCGCATACACTTGATATGTCAATAAATTTACAAACATTCAATTTACCTGTTCAATTTAACATTGACTTTTTCAATTTAATACCTAACCACCTTTTACAACCCTATCAGTAATTCCCCCATGTAATACCTCAATACACACAATCCCGGGCACTTTGGGACATGTCGCTGCTCGACTCTGGCCTACCTGTGCTTTAGAGTACTATAACCAATATGTGTGTATAGCGCGAATATTGACTTGATATCAACGTCAAGGTGTAAGCTTTCGGCTCGAGACAGAGTTCAGTTCTGTGTGAGTGCTTGTGAGGGAATAGAATCGGAGAGGATTTTTGACTTTTTAGGTAAGGGTAGAATCATTTCGTAAAATTTTGGAAGTTAACTTAATGCAAGTGGAGTTAAAACTTTTACGAGTGAGTACCATAGTTTTGTTGACAGAAATTGTCATGGCAACCTGTCATGTGCTGATATTCTTTATTATCATTGGTCCAGAACTGTTGTAGAAATTTTACACTACATTTGTTATGAATGGAAAAGTGTGCGACAAAGAGTTCATATATTGTATTGTCAATAAATGCTTGTCTCAGCTGTTTAGTAATAATATTAGAGGTCTTTTATAAACATTGTGCACAGGTTTTCGTACATTTTATTGCGACAGTTGAAGATGAAATTAAAAACCAATATCCTGTATTGGCAAAAATCACCGAATAATTCACAAAACAAGAATCTGCATGTCTAAGGTTTATAAGTTTAAGTTAATGAATTATAACCTTACATCTGATCTACAACATGTTTAAAAACACCTTTTGTGCATATTTGAACATTGAGGGACAGGACAAGACTGCACAATGTGCAGTCTTGCCCTGTCCCTCACTGTTCACAGATAATGATATATGGTCAGTTACAAGATTCTGAGACAAAATGTTAAACCTCTTGTCCCATTTAGAGCTTTTGTATGAAGATGGTTTAGGAGCCTTTTGGGCTTGACATGAATGAGTTATAATCTACATTTGTTGACTGAATTAACAATGGTGTCTTTGTAAATGTTTTAAATTCTTATCAAATATTTACTGATGTATTGCGAACTGGTGGTAATATTACAGAATTCAACTCAATACCAATTACTTTTATTCTTGTTATTTATTTTCAGATTAAAGGTGCATTATTGAGCTATCTGGAAAAAATCCAAAAATAAAATACATATAGCCGATATTTTTCTTTAAAACAATACAAATGAATGCATTTTATGCAAAAATGCGAACAATTATGATGACAGGTAAACGAGTTTGAGAGGGATTCCCTAACTAGGTTTCGAACACTAGTTAGATCTATTTTTAGTTTGTGACAAAAATAGAATCCCCATATATGACGTTATGCGACGTACATTTTTGGCCTTGTTTGCTTAGGCCATGCCTGAATCGGAAAAAAAATGACGCTGAATACCATGCCATAAGTAACGACACTCAGAGACGATACGGTCGCCATGTATGTGTAAAGTGACACATTTATTTTTAGAACAGAAATTCCGAACACATGTTCAGAGCGAAGGGTAAACACGAATGAAAACGACCATTTTCACAAAGTTCTGAAGCTGTATTTGGCTCCAAAAGTGTACACATGACAAAGGAGTATGCATTGAAGATAAAAAGCAGAAAAAAAAAATTGAGACCCAGTAGCTCAATAATGCACCTTTAATAAATTAATAAATAGGTAAAGTTCCTAAGTTACTTGTTGAGAGAACAGATAACTTATAAGCTTTTTTTTTTATAGAAATGAGTAATACCCACTATATCCACCTTGAATTGGGTATTAGTAGAGCTGACTGGATATCTCATGTTTAATTACCAACTTTTATTATCCCCTCGCAACAACGTTGCGAATGGGGATATAGCATCGGTGCCGTGCGTCCGTGTGTTAGTGTGTGTGTCTGTGTGTCCGTGTGTCAGTGTTTCTGTGTGTGTGTCTGTCCGGAACCTTGTGAGCAGGATAGAAGACACAGTATTCATCGTAGAAGCATCAAACCTTCCACAAATATTCACCATGTACAGAGGATGAACCCTATTGAATTTCAAGGTCAGGGGTCAAAGGTCAAGGTCACAATGGACTTGACCTTGAAAACCTTGTGAGCAGGATAGAAGACACAGTATTCATCGTAGAAGCATCAAACCTTCCACAAATGTTCACCATGTACAGAGGATGAACCCTATTGAATTTCAAGGTCAGGGGTCAAAGGTCAAGGTCACAATGGACTTGACCTTGAAAACCTTGTGAGCAGGATAGAAGACACAGTATTCATCGTAGAAGCATCAAACCTTCCACAAATGTTCACCATGTACAGAGGATGAACCCTATTGGATTTCAAGATCAGGGGTCAAAGGTCAAGGTCACAATGGACTTGACCTTGAAAACCTTGTGAGCAGGATAGAAGACACAGTATTCATCGTAGAAGCATCAAACCTTCCACAAATGTTCACCATGTACAGAGAATGAACCCTATTGGATTTCAAGGTCAGGTGTCAAAGGTCAAGGTCACAATGGACTTGACCTTGAAAACCTTGTGAGCAGGATAGAAGACACAGTATTCATCGTAGAAGCTAGAAGCATCAAACCTTCCACAAATGTTCACCATGTACAGAGGATGAACCCTATTGAATTTCAAGGTCAGGGGTCAAAGGTCAAGGTCACAATGGACTTGACCTTGAAAACCTTGTGAGCAGGATAGACGACACAGTATTCATCGTAGAAGCATCAAACCTTCCACAAATGTTCACCATGTACAGAGGATGAACCCTATTGAATTTCAAGGTCAGGGGTCAAAGGTCAAGGTCACAATGGACTTGACCTTGAAAACTTTGTGAGCAGGATAGAAGACACAGTATTCATCGTAGAAGCATCAAACCTTCAACAAATGTTCACCATGTACAGAGGATGAACCCTATTGAATTTCAAGGTCAGGGGTCAAAGGTCAAGGTCACAATGGACTTGACCTTGAAAACCTTGTGAGCAGGATAGAAGACACAGTATTCTTCGTAGAAGCAGCCATAATTATCCCCTCGCAACAACGTTGCGAATGAGGATATAGCATCGGTGCCGTGCGTCCGTGTGTTAGAGTGTGTGTCTGTGTTTCTGTGTGTGTGTGTCATCATAATTAGCAACACAAAAGCATGTCATTTGCCTGTTAAAAGTTCTTCCAAATGTCTATGGTAAGAGCTTAACACCATTGCTTTGTATTCAAAGGTTTGTTTGATTTGAGGTTAAATGTCCCGGTCAACAATAGGTCATTTTGGAGACGTTGCATCCAGTTTTGTGAGACTTTACCCATCATTGAGATGAAATGACACCTCAGTTCCTTTGACCCAATAAAACCAATTGGGTTTATAATCATGGACGGTCCAACTCGTACCGCTTAACCTGGGCAGGATTAGATCCTATAAGGGGTTAACCAGTACTCATGTGCGGTCGGATTCAGTTCTGCATTGAAGCATCTTGCCCATACTTCTTCAAGCCCCGATTAGCAGGGGCGAAGTCAAAGGTAATCTATTATGTCTAATTTGTCTAACATATTCAGATTGGATTTTCATGTTAATGAATGGTATGCAGTTGCGAGGGGATGCTACGCTTGCGTTGCCTTGTGAAACTTAAATTGGGTAATATACATTTGTACTAATTATTTAAGCTTACCTTATAGCTCTCTTGATGGAGGCTTAAATATATCTTCACAATATTTTGTGTTTAAACAGTTATATATGACAATATTTTGTGTTTAAACAGTTATATATGCTCTCCTTTTGCATTTTAAAAAAGCAAGCACCTCAAATTGACAACCCTGCGCCAGTTGTTATATGGAACAGAAAGTTTCTAATCCATAAGAATTATATGCAAGTATGTCATTTTGCTTTGGGTACCTTTGGATTTTTTATGTGGGTTTTGTTACACCTCAGCTTGTTTTTAAATTGGGTATTCTTTCACTTTAAATGGGTATTTATGCAAATACCCTGCTTATCTTTTCCTCTGAAGTATCCTCAGATAAAATGCTTTGGTATGACTTTGGAAGAGACTTCAGAATTTTCCTGTCCAGATATTATCCACGGAAAAAAGACAAACATCGCATCTGCTCAACCAGGCATCACATCTGCTCAGCTCATGTTGATACTTGAGCCTGAGGTTTTAAAACCATTTTTTCATGCTCGACTCAGACATATAAAAATGTCTTTTATCTTCGGACCCTGATCCATTGAACCTTCAAATCCCATCTGTTTAGCTTTATATACCCAACCTGTAAAACCTGTGACTTGCCTTGTTCTTATAAAGTCATCATATCCTTTCTAAAAACCACCTTGAATCCTAATTTGACATGCATTAACCCTTTAAACCCCTGTCACACCAGGGCCGCGTTTTCACGGCGATCCCACAGCATCCAAGAAAAATGCAGAACGCCGAGGTGCGCGCAGTAAGATCGCAAACATCACCGTAGCAGTGCAGTGGCATCGCCAGTAGGCGCGTTGGGATCGCATAGAACGCCAAGCGACGGCGCTCATTTTGAGCATGCTCAAAACAAACGTCGTCGCTCGGCGTTGAACTTGCCCTGATCTGAGCGCAATGAGGTCGCCGTAAGGTTGCCATAGCAGCGCAGTAAGGTCTCCTCAAACGCTACAGGAGCTCGGCAGGGGTGCACAGAGGTTTCCTACAACGCCATATAAGCTCCGCTTGTATAATTGATTAATTGATTTGAGGTTTAACGTCCCCGTCAACACTGTATAGGTCATTTTGGAGATGTTGCTTCCAATTTTGTGGGACCTTAACCCGACATTGAGATTAAATGACATCTCAAGCCCTGTCGCCCAATGAAACCAATAGAGTTTATAAGCATGGACGGTCCGTCTCGCACCGCTTTGCCTGCACAGGCTTAGATCCTCTAAGCGGTTTACCAGTACTCGTTTGCGGTCGCTTTCAGCTCAGCATGGAAGTATCATGCAGCCCATCTATTTCTTCCAGTCCCGATGGTTGGGGGCCGCCCGCTTGTATAAATTATACAACGCCATTCCATCGCAGTGGAAAAGCGGCCCTGGTGTGACAGGGGTTTAAGACACCGAGAAAAACTACATCAGAAAATGTCGTCTTCTTATGTCGTCTGCTGAATTTTTTTTTGCAAACTTTTTAAAATATGTTTTCATACAGGCAAACAGTGTGGGCCCAGATCAGACTGCTCCTACAGGAGCAGTCTGATCAGGGTCCACACTGTTTGAAAAAAATTACTTTTAAGGTAACTGGCAGACAGCAAAGCAGACGACAATTGGCAAGATTGGCATTTCAAGCATTAAGCACTTCAGGCAGATTGCATCACCACTTCCGGCATCAGCATCGGCACTGAACATGTCTAAACCAAAAGTGATTGTCCAAAGTAGGCAAAAGGGGCACATGGTTGTCCCTCACTGTGCACTTTAGCCCTCAGGTGGGAAACCCCTCAAGGGGTACCATGGCAAACAGTGCAGACCCAGATCAGATGCCACAGAGGATTTTCACTGTGCACATAATCAAAGTTTTTTTTTGGTGGTGGTGGGGGTAGTGTTTGATTTTATGGCCCTTTCAAGATTATTTCATTCATATCAAGCTGATCGTTAATCAGAGGTGGGTGAAAACCAGAGTACTCGGAGAAAAACCACCTGACCTTCCGTTGTAGAACTTGGCATCTCACATGTGACCCGAGCGAGGCTCGAACCCAAGCGGTGAGAGACCTGATACATCTATTTAAGAGTCAGGGCTCTTATCCACTAGGCCATGGAGGCCCGTAACATAATCAAAGGGCATTCTAGGACTTGTTTCTGTGATTGAATTGAAATTAACCATATTTATTATGGCCCCCGCTCATCGGGGCTTGAAGAAATATATGGGCTGCATAATGCTTCCACGCAGAGCTAAGTCCATCCCGCACACGAATACTGGTAAACTGCTTAGAGGATCTAAGCCTGCCCAGGCAAAGCGGTTCGAGTCGGACTGTACATGCTTATTAACCATATTGGTTTCATTGGGCGACAGCGCTTGAGATGTCATTTCATCTCAATGTCGGGTAAAAGTCACACAGAATTGGAAGCAACGTCTCCAAAATGACCTTTACCGTGTTGACGGGGACGTTAAACCTCAAATCAAACAAACAAAACCATATTTATCATATGTATTTGGACAGACCGGCCTGAGCAAGCATTGTAGACCCAAATGAGATGCCGCAGTACACTGTCTTATCAGGGTCTACTCTGTTTGCCACACAACTAGCTATTTTTAGATGCAACATAGGGTTAGTAAATAGT
Organism: Lucinisca nassula; assembly: GCA_963580285.1. Lineage (NCBI taxonomy): Eukaryota > Metazoa > Mollusca > Bivalvia > Lucinida > Lucinidae > Lucinisca > Lucinisca nassula. The sequence continues at coordinate 49,509,533 of OY757015.1, forward strand.
ACTTGTTCACATTTTAGAACAAGTATGGTAAGGATTTGAGGTATCAGAATACTTAGGGTAAATACGGTATAATGTGCTCTAATTTTGCCAAGTATGGTACTGTGCTTTTTAGGGTACTTATAATCAGTACCCTGTTCTCATACTGTTATTTGTATGTTAGCACTTATTTGTCGACCTATTGATTACCTAGTTTAACCTTTGTATTAATATCAGTGTTAATCTTATAAGACAAATATTGGATTAAATACAGCAGGTTTTGGCACTGATTATGCTTCTACTGCAGAAAATTTTGGGTGACATATTTTAGTGAAATTACAGCGTAGCTTGTTTTGTTTGTTTGAATTGAGATTTAACATCCCCATCAACATTATTTGGGTCATTTTGGAGACATTGCTTCCAATTTTGTGGGGCTTTTACTCCATATTGAGATGAAATGACATCTCAAGCCCTGCCACCCAATGAAACCAAAGGGCTTATATGCATTGGACGAGCTGACTCACATCACTTTGTCTGGCCAGGCTATGTCCTTCTAAGCGGTTTACCAGTACTCATGTGTGGTGAGATTCAGCTCTGTGTGGAAGCATCATGCAGCCCAATCTATTTCTCAAATCCCCGATGGGCAGGGCCAAAATACAGTAGCTTGAGGCACGTTTCTGTGAATCATCTGCAAAACAATAAAAGCACTGACAGCACTGGCGAGTCACTTTTCTCTGAGACTAAGCTTGGAAAATGGTCCCGAATGGGGACTCAGACTGTTTTGTTTAATCTTCAGGCAAACATTTAACCCCTAAGATGCCAATCACAACAATTGTCTTCTGCTGGTAACTTCAAAAGCCATTTTTGCAAACAGCTTGGACCCAGATCACACTGCTCCTATAGGAGCAGTCTGATCTGGGTCCACACTGTTTGCCTGTATGCAAAAATATTTTTAAAAAGGTTGCAAAAGAAATCAGCAGGTGACATAAGCAGACAACATTTTCAGATGCCTCTTAATGGTTAAATGAAAAAGTCTCTCACAGACAGTGTACCCACCAGTCATGTCAGTGTGTTTTAGTTAACCTTACAATTTAACCCATTCCCATATCTGTTTTTATATGCCAAACATGCTTCTAACCCTTAAGATACCGAGAAAAACACCTGAAAATGTCGTCTGCTTTTGTCATCTGCTGAATCTTCTTGCAAACTTTTAAGAAATATTTTTTCATTCAGGCATACAGTGTGGACCCAGATCAGACTGCTTCAGTCTGATCTTTGTTCACAGTGTTTGCAAAATTGACTTTTAAAGTAACTGGCAGACCACAAAGCATTGACATTTTTAATATGCCAGAAGGAAAGGAGACACACATTGGTAATGATTAAAAATATTCGGGTTTGACGACAGTTCAAACTGATGTATCCGCTGCTTGTCGGACTTGTCCCTGATTCTGTGGTTGCGACATAGTGTCCTAACTTGTCCCAGACATGTACACTCAGTACAGTCAGTACCATGTTTGGTAATCACGAAAACACGCCTACCATAATGATCCAAAATATTGGGACAGATAGGCCTGAGCAAACAGTGCAGACCCAGATCAGACTGCTACTTCAGGTTTGCCATTTCGTCTGCACGTTTTGGACTCCCTGCTGGATCATGAAACAAACTTGTTAAAATTTTAGGAGAATTACAGCAAGTCCTCAAGATGTCTGAATTTTTAGGATTTTTACGGTAAATACTTTTGACCCATTGTATGATAAAATGGATTTATAGGGGTATACATTTTTATGCCCCCAACTTTGAAGAAATTGGAGGGGCATAATGCTTCTTGGAGGTTTGTGCATGTGTGTGCTGTTTGGGACGCACAGCATAAATTCTCAACCGTGAATGTTGGGGTTTTGAAATTTCATATATGGATTCCAAATTAAAAATAGCTGATACAACAATCCTAAAGCACATGTAGAATCAACTCATTGAGGCATATATATTAGGCCCCCACCCATCAGGGCTTGAAGAAATAGATGGGCTGCATGATGCTTCCATGCAGAGCTGAAACAGACCGCACAGGAGTACTGGTTTTGTTTGTTTGTTTGACTTGGGATTAACATCACCATCAACACTATTTAGGTCATTTTGGAGACGTTGCTTCCAGTGTATAGGACTTTTACCAGACATTGAGATGAAATGACATCTCAAGCCCTGCCGCCCAATAAAACCAAATGGCTTTCTATGCATGGACGGTCCGACTCGCACCATTTTGCCTGGGCAGGTTTTAACCTTCTAAGCTCTTTACCAAAACTCATATGCGTGGTCAGTTTCAGCTCTACATGGAAGCATCGTACAGCCCCCATAGGTGGGGGAAACCGCTTTGAGGATCTAAGCCAGCCCAGGCAAAGCGACCGTCCATGCTTATAAACCCTATTGGATTCATTGAGCCACAGGGCTTCAGATGTTATTTCATCTCATTGTTGGGTACAAGTCCCACAAAATTGGAAGCAACGTCTCCAAAATGACCTCTTCATTGTTGACGGGGACGTTAAACCTCAAACAAACCCACAAGAAATAAAGAAAGTATCCCTTAATTACTCTTCCTTGATATGCGGTTTGAAACTTGCATGATACGAGGGTAGGCTGAAAAGTTCTGAGCCTGACCAAGAAGCAGGCATCGAACAGCCATGAAATTTTGTATTCATTAAATCCAAACCTTTATTACTTGATTTGACTCAAATGAGTTCAAGTTTACCTGCAATAACATAGAAATTCTAGACTTTGAAAATTGATATACTAGCACGTTTTTGAGAAAATGGACAAAATCTGGCATCGTGGTGTCATCAAGTACCACCATAAAAAGGGGTTAGCTCCTATGGACATTCATGCCGATATGGTTGCTACATTAGGGGATGATGCTCCTTCGTATGCAACTGTGAAAAGGTGGGCAGCAAATTTTAAGATGCGCGAGGACAGCCTTGAAGATGATGACCAGTGTGGACGACCCACAACAGGGCTGTGATGGATGGCAGGCGTTTAACTGTGAATCAGTTAGCTAACACTGTTGGCATCTTCCGTGAATGAGTAGAGAACATTCTACACAGTGAATTAGGAATGTTGAAGGTTTCCGCCAGACGGGTGCCACAGCTTTTGATGCCTGACCAAAACTTGACCAGACTGAACCTGTCACAAGCCAACTTGGCTATTTTTGAAGCAGACCAAGATGGTTTTCTTGACTGTTTTGTCACTCAGGATGAGTGTTGGGTTCATCACTTTGAGCCAGAGACCAAAAGACAATCGATGCAATGGAAGCACCATGGCTCACCCCCTCCAAAGAACGCAAAGGTCGTCTCCTCTGCAGGGAAGGTGATATGGGGAGTATTATGTAGATCTGCTAAAACAATTGCGAAAAGCAATTAAGGCTAAATACCCGGAAAATTGACAAAAGGGGTCTTGTTCCATCAGGACAATGCGCCTGCTCATAAATCGGTTGTTGCAATGGCTGCTGTGCATGACTGTGGCTTCACACTTGTCGATCACCCTCCGTATTCACCTGATCCAGCTCCATCAGATTATTTCCTGTTTCCAAACATGAAAAAGCACTTGGCTGGGCAGCATTATCGGTCAGACGAGGAGGTGATAGCTGCTGTGGAGAAGTTTTTCAGTGACCAAGATGAGACCTTCTATACCACTGGGATCCAAGGACTCCAGCATCTCTGGAGGAAGTGTGTGGACAGGAAGGGAGACTATGTTGAAAAATAAGGCACTTTCAGCATGGACAAACCATTGGATCTTGGTCAGGCTCAGAACTTTTCAGCCTACCCTCGTAGCTAGAAAACTTTGATAGAGAGACTTACATGCCCTTGATTCACTTTGAAATGTTTGGCAGTTGGAGCATTTTGTTTGTTTGATTTGGAGTTTAACATCCCTGTCAACACTATTTAGGTCATTTTGGAGACTTTGCTTCCAGTTGTGTGGGACATTTACCCGACATAGAGATGAATTGAGACATTTACCCGACATAGAGATGAATTGACATCTCAATCCCTGTCACCCAATGAAACCCCATATCCATGGACATGCCGACTTGCACCACTTTGCCTGGGCAGGCTTAGTTTCTGCTCTGCGTGGAAGCATCATGCAGCCCAATCTATTTCTTCAAGCCCCGATGGGTGGGGACAAGGCATCCCCTTTCAGGGAGTGTCTAGTTTCTGGTTGTAAATGTCTTGCTGTGTTAGCTCTTAAAGCATTAACCAAGCCTCAGTTTATCGTAGATTGCAAAAGGTATTTCAGATGAGCCGGTGCATTACAAAACCTACCATAAGGCGTGCAACCAGCAAAGTCTCCACATACACCCGAGTTGTCGTTCGTCTGGTTTTCGATTGGACAGAATCAGTAGAAGGCTCATGTGATCAGTGAAGACTCAGATCAGCCTGCACAGATGTGCAGGCTGATCTGAGTCTTCACTGGTCTTACAAGTGTTACTGTAGGTTTCGTCATGAAGTGGCTCAAATCCAAGAGACTTAGATAAGATTGAATTAATTATTTGTAGTTTACTATAAAACAGTATGCAAAAGCACCCACCTGTGTAATGCATAGGTTCAATAAAAAATACATGTATTATGAATGAGACTAATGTCAAGATACAAGTTATCAGAAATCAATATGAGTTCAGTACAGACAGTTGACCAAATCTTTTATGTAGCTAACCATTTCTTTTGTTTGTTTGAATTGAGGTGTTATGTCCCAGTCATCACTATTTAGGTCATTAAACCCTATTGGTTTCATCGGGCGACAGGGCGTGAGATGTCATTTCATCTCAATGTTGGGTGAAAGTCCCACAAAATTGGAAGCAACATCTCCAAAGTGACCTATACAGTGTTGACGGGGATGTTAAACCTCAAATCAAACAAACAAACTATTTAGCTCATTTTGAAGATGGTTATATGCAGGGTCTTCCGACTCGCACCACTTTGCCTGGGCAGGCTTAAGACCTTCTAAGTGGTTTACCAGTTATCAGGTGCAGTCGGTTTCAGCTTTGTGTGGAAGCACCATGCAGCTCAGTCTATTTCTGCCCCTATGGGCAGGGCCCCTCCACCAAAAGTCCTTTTTAGAATTGAATATGGCTGGGGTGAAAATCCATTATCTAAATTAACCCTTAAGACAACGAGAAAAACTACATCTGAAAATGTGGTCTGCTAATGTGGTCTGCTGAATCTTCTTGCAAACTTTTTTATGTCCCCAGTAGCGACAGCGGGGACATATTGTTTTTGCCCAATCTGTTTCATCAACGGATTTTTGATTAACGTGCAGGTACAGGGGCAATGTCCACATAAGTGGGCCCCCTTCCAGGTAGCTGGCTTGCTGCACGCATGGCAGATCTTACACCAGATCTCCAGGCCCGTCTATCATGAGGATCGATAGCAAAGAGCTTCCATTCTCTACAATCACTTTCTGTCAGCTGCTTCCAGGTCATCTTGGGCCTTCCAGGCCCCCGTTTTCCACCTACCTGTATGCCACAGGCAGTCTTGACTGCACCTTTGGAGGGTTCTACATGTCCATACCGGCGGAGCCTTCTCCCTTTCAGGATGAGGTCCAGGTCCTCAATGCCAAGACGCTCAAGTAACTCACTGGTCCTGATGGTGACAGTGTCCTGCGACTTGACATTGCAAATCTGTCTGATCATTGGCCTGTCATTCCACTGAAGACGTTCGAGGTTTGGCTTTGTCAATGGCCATGTCTCACTGGCATGGAGCATTGCGCTCCGCACACAAGAGCTGTACACACGGCCACGTGTCTTGAACGAGAGGTGGCGGGAAAAAGGTGGCGGTTGTTGTTGGTTTGTTTGTTGGTTTGTACGTGGACAACTTTTACGTTGGTCATAACTTTTGAACTATTGGAGACAGAGTATTCCAATTTGGCATGAACGTTCCTTGTGACAAGAGCTTCACATTCATGCAAATGAATTTGACCTTGACCTTTGATCTACTTAAAAGAAAAAACTAACATAGGTCATAACTTTTGAACTGCTTGAGATACAGCCTTCATATTTGGCATGTATGTTCCTTGTGACAAAAGCTTTACATTCATGAAAAAAAAAAAATTTGACCTGTGACCTTGACCTTTGACCTACTTAAAATAAAAAAATAACATTTTGGTCAAAACTTTTGAACCATTTGAGATACAGCCCTAATATTTTGCATGTAGGTTCCTTGTGACAAGAGCTTTACATTCACACAAAAAGTTTTGATCTGTGACCTTGACCTTTGACCTACATAAAAGAAAATTTAAAATTGGTCATAACTTTTGAACTGTTTGAGATACAGCCTTCATATTTGGCATGTAGGTTCCTTGTAACAAGAGCTTTACATGCATGCAAAACTTTTTGACCTGTGACCTTGACCTTTGACCTACTTAAAAAAGTATTAACATTTTGCTCATAACTTTCGATCCGTTTGGGATAGAGCCTTCATATTCGGCATGTAGGTTCCTTCTGATAAGAGCTTTTCATTCATGTTAATTTTTTTGACCATGACCTTGACCTACTTAAAAGAACAAATAAAATAGATCATAACTTTTGAATCGTTTAAGATAGAGCCTTCATATTTGGCATGTAGGTTCCTTGTGGCAAGAGCTTTACATTCATGCAAAATTTTTTGGCCTGTGACCTTGACCTACTTTAATGAAAAAATATTTTGTTCATATTTTTCGAACCGTTTAAGATAGAGCCTTCATATTTGGCATGTAAGTTCCTTGTGCCAAGGGCTTCCAACTCAAACCAAAAATCTTGACCTGTGACCTTGACTTTAAAAAAATGACCATGCCCGGGGACATGTTCGTGTTTCACAAACACATCTTGTTAAAAATATTTTTGGACACAGGCAAACAGTGTGGACCTAGATCAGACTGCTGTTACTCTGTTTGCAAAATATGACTTAAGGTAACCTCCAGACGGCAAAGCAGACTACAATTGTCATGATTGGCATGTTATGCGTTAAGACTAAACATATTTTTAAAAGGTTTCAGTTTTTTCTAATTTTGTGCTATCTCCATAGATGCATTGTCCAATTATGTGCTTTTACACCTATTGTCCTTAAAGACTTAAGTGGTCTTAAAGACCACTTTTGAATAGATCAAAAGATTGTCTGAATACTGGAATTTACTTGTTTTGTTTGTTTCTATTGCAGTTTAATGGCCCAGTCAACACTATTTAGGTCATTTTTGAGCCGGTCAGTTTTCCCATCCACACTTTTCCTGGGGAGGCTTATACGTAAGCGATTAATCAGTACAGTGCACATTCTTTCGCCAGAAACCGACAACTGCCCTTCTTGAGTCAGCAGAAGAGGGAGAATGACTGTAGAAAAGATTTCATGATCAATCTCCACGAAAGAAAGTTGCCTACTCTGGCAGGTATCGAACCCGCGTCCTCCTGATCACCAGTCAGACGTACATCTGACTGAGGACAAGTGACTGAGCTACCGAGGCCAGTGGAATTTACTTGTATTTTACTGTAAAAACCCTAAAATTTTTGACACCTTGAATTCTTGCTGTAATTCTCGTAAAATTAAAAAAAAATTTGTTTCGCAATCCGGCAAGGAGTCTAAAAAGTGCTGAATGACAAACAGTGTAGACCCTGATCATACTGCTCCTTCAGAAGCAGTCTAATCTGGGTCTGCACTAATTGCTTAGGCCTGTCTGTTCCAATACTCAGGATCAATATGGTACATATTTTATTCTATTTATGAGAGAAAAAATTGTTAGCAAACACTGTAGACCTGGATCAGATGCCACAATGGCATCTGATCCAGGTCTACAGTGTTTGCTAACAATTTTTTCTCTCATAAATAGAAAAATGTATGTACCCTATTGATCCTGAGTATTGGGACAGACAGGCCTAAGCAATTAGTGCTGTGTCCCATGTAAGAGTTTCCTGGTAACAATGGGTAAGCTTATCAGCAAAGATCTATTTATGTACATCTTTTGCTAATAAGCTTACCCATTGTTACCAGGAAACCCTTAAAAGAGACATAGGCAAAATGTGAAGTCTATTAATGTACATTTAATTATTTTTCTGTCATTCCTAACAATGACCATTCTTATTAACATGAGAAAAATGCTGCTTTATATATTTGTGTGTTCTAAGATGGCTGCTGAGACCAATGTTCTGAACTCAACAGAGGTTAGAGGAATACAGCAGAAATGCATACTGCGTAAAACCAGAGCTAATTAAGGCATCACCAACAGAACTACATTTATTATGCACAAACACAGATTACTCTGAAATGCAAGACAGCATGTAATGATAGACTATTGTCAGTAGCTCAGCCATTGACAAATTTGATCAAAATCAGTCTAATAGATCAATAAATTTAGCTGTTATATATAAATTAACCCATAAGACACCAATCACGACAATGTCGTCTGCTTTGTCGTTGGCCGGTTACTTCAAAACTAATTTTCGCAAACAGTGTGGACCCAGATCAGACTGCTTTCTAGGAGCAGTCTGATCTTGGCCCACACTCTTTGCCTGTATGCACAAATATATACTTTTTAAAAAGTTTGCAAGGAGATTCAGCAGACGACATAAGCAGATGACATTTTTAGATGTAGTTTTTCTCGGCATTTTTGCGAACTGTGAACCCAGACCAGACTGCTCCTCTAGGAGCAGTCTGATCTTGGCTCACACTCTTTGCCTGTATGCACAAATATATATTTTTAAAAAGTTTGCAAGAAGATTCAGCAGACGACATAAGCAGACAACATTTTCAGATGTAGTTTTTCTCGGCATTTTAAGCGTTAATCTGCACAGTGCTATAAACCATTGTTTGTTGTAAACAATACTTGCAGTATAAATGGTTTAAAAATATCTGGTTTCATATAGTGAAATTACTATTTTAACATAATAGAATAAAGCAGGGTATTCAATTTCTTAACCTTTCACATGTTAAGTTTAAAATATAAGCAAATAACATTTTAATAGTTTTCTTTCCTTATCCTGATAGCTGGGTTGTCAACCTATGCCCTGCTGAACTAGGGCATGCTCTCGGGTAGAAGTCCCACACAATTAGAAGCAACATCTCCAAAATGACTTAAATAGTGTTGACGGGGGCTTAAAACCTGAGTTCAAAAAATGTGAAATTTCGAACTGTAAAATTTCCAAGTACAGTAAGCATAACCCATAAGATGCCAATCATGGCAATTGTCGTCTGCTTTGTTGTCTGCTTTTTGGACCCGCCTTCTGCAGCGTCTGATCTGGGCCTGCACTGTTTAACAGGGTACCCCTTTTGGATTTTCCGGTACAAAATTGGTTAAGTGTTAAACTCACTGGTTAGACTGAACACTCTACTTAAGTACAGTCCAAGCTGTATTAAGCAAGGGATAATCATAATCTGCTTGCTTAAGACAGGTGGTTGCTAAATACAGGTGAATTTTAATACATTTGCCATTTTCCGGAACCAAATGCATGCTTGCATAAGACAGATTGCTTGCTTATTAGAGGTCACTGGCCACTATGACAGATTTGACTGTATATACCTCTGGTTGTACTTGCAGGTGGAGGGAAGGGATGAGGAGATAGAGCGACTGACAAGAATGTTGGACGGAGGCAGATCTTCAGATGTTGTGGCCCTGGAGGCCAGGAACAGGGCTAATGAGAGAATGATCTCACACCTCAATATACAGGTAAACCATATTTATTTTCATCTCAAGTCCTTACCATACTTGCTCGAAATTTGAAGAAAACAGAGGATCTTATACGAGTAATCATTGTATATGATATTTATAAAATGAGCCTTTGGCGAGTTTCATAAATTTCATATGAAATGACCACGAGAGTAAGATTCTGTTTATAATATGACCACTTTAAACTGGATTTTATCGCATTTGAATTCGACAACTTTTCCACAAAAATGCATTCTTGACATGGACTTCGTCATGACATTACTCAATCCCGCCAAAGTGTTATTACACGTGTGGTTATACGATTTTTATAAGCTCACCTGTCACATAGTGACGAGGTGAGCTTTTGTGATCACTTTTTGTCCGTCGTCCGTCGTGCATGCGTCCGTCTGTGCGTCCGTCCGTGCATCAGTGCGTCCGTAAACAATTTCAAATAAGTATATCTCTAATACCCAATGGTCAATCTTGATCAAATTTCATGAGAAGCATCATCAGGTAGGGGGAAAGGCTGCATAAGGTTTTTGGGCTGATCAGATTGGAATTCTGGTTGCCATGGCAACATATAGCTCCCATAGACTTACAATGGGAAAAACTTAAAATATCTACTTCTCTGAAGCCACTGGGCCCAGAGCTTAGATATTAAGCTTGTAACAATGTCAAGTGGTCACTTACATAATTCCTGCCAATCATGCCCCTGGGGTCCAAATTGGCCACACCCCGGGGCCCCTTAACTCCTGTAGACTCAAAATGGAAAAAAAAGCTTCAAAAATCATCTCCTCTGAAACCACAGGGCCCAGAGCTTAGATATTTAGCATGTAGCAATGGCAAGTGGTCACCTACATAATTCCTGCCAATTATGCCCCTGGGTGCCAAATGGGCCACGACCCGGGGCCCCTTAGCTCCCATAGACTCATAATGGAAAAAAAAAGCTTCTAAAATCTTCTTCTCTGAAACACTAGGGCCCAGAGCTTAGATATTTAGCATGTAGCAACGGCAAGTGGTCACCTACATAATTCCTGCCAATCATGACCCTGGGGTCCAAATGGGCCACGCCCCGGGGCCCCTTCGCTCCCATAGACTCATAATTGAAAAAAAGCTTCAAAAATCTTCTTCTCTGAAACTGCAGGGCCCAGAGCTTAGATATTTAGCATGTAGCAATGGCAAGTGGTGACCTACATAATTCCTGCCAGTCATGACCCTGGGGTCCAAATTGGCCACACCACGGGGCCCCTTAGCTCCCATAGACTCATAATGGAAAAAAAAGCTTCTAAAATCTTCTTCTCTGAAACACTAGGGCTCAGAGCTTAGATATTTAGTATGTAGCAACGGCAAGTGGTCACCTACATAATTCCTGCCAATCATGCCCCTGGGGTCCAAACGGGCCACCCCCGGGGCCCCTTAGCTCCTATAGACTCATAATGGAAAAAAGTTCAAACAGCTTCTTCTCTGAAACCACAGGGCCCAGAGCTGAGATATTTAGCATGTAGCAATGGCAAGTGGTCACCTACATAAATCCTGCCAATCATGCCCCTTGGGTCCAAATGGGCCAAGCCCGGGGCCCCAAAGCTCCCATAGACTCATAATAGACAAAAAAAGCTTCAAAAATCTTCTTCTCGGAAACCACAGGGCCCAGAGCTTAGATATTTAGCGTGTAGCAACGGCAATTGGTCACCTACATAATTCCTGCCAATCATGCCCCTGGGTTCCAAATTGGCTACACCCAAGGGCCCCTTTGCTCCCATAGACTCATAATGGAAAAAAGCTTCAAAAATCTTCTTCTCTGAAACCACAGGGCCCAGAGCTTAGATATTTAGCACATGGCAACGGCAAGTGGTCACCTACATAATTCATTCCAATCATGCCCCTTGGGTCCAAATGGGCCACGCCCCGGGGCCCCTTAGCTCCTATAAACTCCAAATGGAAAAAAAGCTTCAAAAATCTTTTTCTCTGAAACCAAGGGGCCCAGAGCTTAGATATTTCACATGTAGCAATCGCAAGTGGTCGCCTATATAAATCCTGCCATTCATGCCCCTGGGGTTCAAATTGGCCTCGCCTCGGGGGCCCCTTAGCTCCCATAGACTCATAGTGAAAAAAAAGTTCAAAAATCTTCTTCTCTAAAACCACAGGGCCCAGAGCTTAGATATTTAGCATGTAGCAATGACAAGTGGGCACCTACTTAAATCCTGCCAATCATGCCCCTCGGGTCCAAATGGGCCACGCCTCAGGGCCCCTTAGCTCCCATAGACTCATAATGGAAAAAAAGCTTAAAAAATCTTCTTCTCTGAAACACAGGGCCCTGAGCTTAGATATTTAGCATGTAGCAACGACTAGTGATCACCTACATATTTCCTGCTAATCATGCCCCTGGGGTCCAAATGGGCCACACCCCGGGGCCCCTTAGCTTCAATAGACTCATAATGGAAAAAAAAGCTTCAAAAATCTTCTTCTCAGAAACTGTGAAGCACAGAACTTAGATATTTAGTATCTATGAACATAAAATAGCCAGCTACATAAACCCTGCTTACCCTGCCCCTGGGGTCAAAATTGGCCATGCCCGAGCTCATCAGCTCCAATAAACTTATAATGGAAGAAAAACTTAAAAAATCTTCTTCTATGAAACCATTATGCCCAGAGGTTAAATTTTTAGTATGTAGCAATGTCAAGTGGCCACCTACATAAATCCTGCCAGTTATGCCCCTGGCATCCAAATTGGCCACACCCAATGGCTCTTTAGCTTCCATAGACTTACAATTAGAAAAACTTCAAAAATCTTCTTCTCTGAAACCACAGGGCCTTTATGATCAAAAAAACAAAACAAAACAAAAAAAAAAAAACACACACACAAAAAAACAACAACTTGAAATGGGGAAAAAAATCTTCAAAAATCTTCTTCTCTGAAACCATAAGTCCCAGAGCTTAGATATTTAGCATGTAGCAATGTCGAGGGGTCGCCTTCATGAATCCTGCCAATCATGCCCCTGGGGTCCAAATTGGCCAAATCCTGTGGCCCCTTAACTCCAACAAACTTATAATGGAAAAAAGCTTCAAACATCTTCTTTGAAACCATGAAATACAGACCTTAGATATTTAGTGTATAGCAACACAAAATGGCTGCCTACATAAATCCTGCCAGCCATGCCCTTTGGGTCAAAATTGGCCAAGCCCCAGGGCTCATTACCTTCTATAGACTTATACTGGAAAAAACTTATTAAAGATCTTCTTTTCCAAAACCAAAGGCACAGATTTTGTTTGATTTGAGGTTTTACATCCCTGTCAACACTGTATAGGTCATTTTGGAGATGTCTCTTCCAATTTTGTGGGACTTTTACCCGACATTGAGATGAAATTACATCTCAAGCCCTGTCGCCCAACGAAACCAATAGGGTTTATAAGCATGGACACCGCTTTGCCTGAGCTTAGATATTTAGTAAGTAACCATGTCAAGTGGTCTCCTACACTAATGATTTTCTGGTACACAGGTGAGCGATATAGGGCCATTGGGCCCTCTTGTTACACGACGTTATCCACTGCTTATCAACGGCGTCATATGATAATACAATTTACTACCTGATGCTGTGTCTCAAACTAGCTAGATGAGAAGCAGACAGTGTAGACCCTGGTGAGACACGATGTTCTGTGGTGCCTCATCTGGGTCTATACTGTTTGCTCATCTTGTCTGTCCATATATACATGCCGTTAATTTGGTACATAAATCTCTGAACCCTTATCCTGCTGTTCATGACAACCTACCTTTGCAAATAGTACAGTGTAGATCCTGATCAGATGGCTTCTGAAGAAGCCATCTGATTAGGATTTACACTGTTTGTCATGCTGTTTGTGAATTGAATGAATATAATGCAACAAGTAATCTAATTGGCTAGTAAGTGGTAATGGGTGTGGCCCAAGTTAATGTTTCAGCAGGATAATGGTTACTCATGACAAATACTGTAAGCAGTTATTAATTTTTCATGATACTGTGATAATCCTAAATATTCGGACAGGTAGGCTTAAGCAGACAGTACAGACACAGATCAGACTGCTCCTGAAGGAGAATCTAGTCAGGATTTTCACTGTTTGCCATTCTGTCTGCACTTTTTGCAAGCCTTGCTGGATTCTAAAACAAATTTGTTAAAATTTTAGGAGAATCTCAGCAAGTCATCAAGGTGTTTGAATTGTTAGGGTTTTTACAGTAATTCAGGGTAGAATGATGTAGCATTGTGAAACATAATCATGTCAATGTAGCATTTCCTACAGAAGCTAATGCAAACTGAACTGGTAAAAAAGACTGTAAAAAAAATGGTCACATGTTAAGAAGCATGGATACACCTGCATGGGATGCAACTCCTTCAAAAGATTTTTGTCTCCCATGTCGATAATGGTCAACTCTTAAAGGAAAGAATTTGCTCCTTTACCTCGTTTAAGTCCTGGGTAGGAACCAGTATGCAATGATAAACCTTTGTCCTGCTGAATAAATTAGTTTTGCCACCCCCATGGCTGACTACCAACCAGTCAGATTGCTTGATATAATATATATTGTTCGATTCACAAGGGTAGTATGGTTTATAAAACATTGTGAAACATTATCATGTTTTCTATTGAAGCTAATGCAGTCTTTAAAAGGTAAAACTGCAAAGAAAAATGGCCACATGTTAACAAGGATCCCACACTCATGGTTATAATGACACAACTCTTATCCTGCTGCATAAATTGATTGACCACACCCATTTACATTTCAGCCAATCAAATTGCCGGACCCCACCCATTGTGGCTGGAAGAAATAGATGGGCTGCATGATGGCTTCCATGCAGAGCTGAAACCGACCCACACACAAGTACTGGTAAACCTTTTAGAGGATCTAAGCCTACCCAGGCAAAGCGGTGCGGGTCGAACCATCCTTGCCTATAAACCCTATTGGTTTCATTGTGCGCCAGGGCTTGAGAAGTCAATTTATCTCAGTGTCTGGTAAAAGTCCCACGAAATTGGAAGTGACATCTCCAAAATGACCTTTACAGTGTTGATGGGGACGTTAAACCTCAAATCAAACCAAACAAAACCCATAATCAGATTATATGATGTATTTTATTTTTCAAATTCGCAAACTGAATGACAAACTGTAGATCCTGATCAGATGGCTTCTGCACTGTTCGCAAAGGTGGGGGTTGTCGTGAACAGCAGGATAAGTCTTAATATTTTGACCACTAACAAGCTCGTTAAGCTAACAATGCTCTGAACTACTTGACCCTAATGTTCACTACTTAAATTGAATTTCAGATTGACTTCTTGCAACAGAAGACACGAGAGATGGACAGAAAGTACCGAGAAGCCATGGCCAACAAGGACGAGGTTGACACAGTAAACTCCAAGTTAAAATCGCGCAATAACGAGCTCGAGATGGAGTTACAGGATGTTGATCGTCTTGCCAAGAGATTAGAAACAGATAAATCTTTCGTCTTGAAAACTGCCGACAGGGAGATGACAGAGGCTAAGGTAAATGAAGTCAAACTTCACTAGAGGTAAATGAAGTCAAAATTCATGAAGTCAAACTTCAGTGGAGGTAAATGAAGTCAAACTTCAGTGGCTTGAACATCCTGGGAACCGTGGAAATCTATTCTAGACGAGGAAAGTCTAATCCTTATCCTGCTGAATATATTAATTAGGCCACTATCATTACCAGCTATCAGCCCCTTCCCTGCCCATCGGGGCTTGAAGAAATAGATGGGCTGCATGATGCTTCCACGCAGAGCTGAACCAACCGCACATGAGTACTGGTTAACTGCTTAGAGGCTCTAAGCATGCCCAGGAAAAGTGATGTGAGTTGGACCCTCTGTGCATATAAACCCTATTAGTTTAATTGGGCAGCAGGGCTTGAGATCTCAATGTCCAGTAAAAGTCCCACAAAATTGACGCAACATCTCCAAAATTGGCTATACAGTGGGACGTTAAACCTCAAATCAAACAAACAAATACCAGCTATCAGCCAATTGGATTACTTGACATATAATATTCATTCATTTCACAAACTGCATGACAAACAGTGTAGATCCTGATCAAATGGCTTCTGAAGAAGCCATCTGATCTGAAGAAGCCATCTGATCTGGATCTTCACTGTTTGCAAAGGTAAGGGTTATCTTGAACAGCAGGGTATGGGTTAAGCCACTTAGAGTAAACCTTAATTTCAAGGTCACAGGCTCCCGAAAACTGTCAAAGGTCTGTCAGAACTGTCTGCACCCTATCTCATGAATGAATTAATGAATTCAGTCATTTCATTGCAAAGATTTGATAAGATTTTGGTGACTTGACCCCCATCCCCAGCATACTTGTGTGCTGAGGGGTATGTAATTTTCGCATTTCCATTAGTTTGTTAGTATAGTTCGAACAAATTGACCCGAGACTGGTGAACTCTATTAACATAATTTCACACCTGACTGAATGCATGTATTTATCTTCCCTGTCTCCCGAAAATGACAATATTGTTATTCAATACATAGAGGTCGGTAAATGGGTCGCATTCACGTGATGCCGAAAATTCACAAGTAGGTTACGAAAGCCGACGTATTAGGCGATAATATTGACCAATTTATTCCATGCAAAAAGGTTTAGTCTCAGGTCAATTTGTTCGAACTATATGTATGTTGGTATGTATGTTGGTTTGTTCATTCGTCTTTCTGTCTCAAAATCTCAAATGCACACTCTAAAATAAATATTGACTACTGTTGGGCTTGAAAGGCCCTTGGAATGCTTTGTACTATGCCATTCGTGTGAAAGGCATGCCAATGGTGAAATGGCTTAACCTGGAGTCCTCTGAAATGAGGCTACCTTAGATGTCTAGCATTTGCTACAACGTTAAAGGGCAGCCATGTGTAAGCCAGATCTGACATATCACACTTGACGCTCTGTATCTGTGTGATTCTTTGATCCGGACTTGATGCAATATGGTAGATAAGGGCCCAGTTGTTCAAAGCATTGTTAGCTTAGTAAGCTCGCTAGTGGTGAAATTGTTAACTGTTCTAGTAAGTACAATTTTTAATACAGTGGTATTTTTTGCTGACAAAATGTGAGCAGTTTTTGCAGATGCAAAAGCTGCTCACATTTTTCAGCCAAAATATTAGCATATTTGCCATTTTCATTGATCAAATTTAACAATACATAAAGTAACGACGTCGTTAGTTTTGAACAACTGCCCCCCTGGTTGCTGTAGTAATAGTTTGTTTATATTACCAGGATGAGCTAGAGAAATCTCGTCATGAACTTGAAGATATGGATATGGAGGTGGCTCAGTTGAAAGCTGTAAGTATATTCATGTTTTGATGAAGCCTTTAGCCAACTTGATCCTTTTCCTGCTCAATAAGTTAATTTTACCATGCCCATTTGTGACTATCAACCAATCAAATTAATTGATATGTTTTTCTTCAATTCACAAACCTGAACGAAAAAACAGTGTAGATCCTGATCAGATGGCTTTGTCAGAAGCCTTCTGATCTGGATCTGAACTGTTTGCAAAGGTAGGGGTTGTTTTGTTTAGCAGGATAAGGGTTAACTCATTTCATACTGAATGGAATCTTCTGTCTTATAAACAGCAGGTGTCCATTTCAAAATCTTAAAGGTCAGGAGGCAGAATGGGGATTTTTTTTTATCTTCCACAAAACAAATCATAATGGGAACAAGTCCATGGAATAAACACCCCTCTAAACCCCATTTTACATGTATATAGAGAAAACTGGGTTTCATTGGGGTATATATTATTTTTCTTGTTTCTACTCCAAGACATAGGTTGTGGGTACTCGTTAGAATGAGGCTGTTTTAAAGAGCATCCACAACCTATGTTTGCGGTTTGTTTGTTTGTTTGTATTGGAGTTTTACGGCCCAGTCAACACTATTAAGGTCATTTTTGAGCCGGTCAGTTTACCTATCAACACTTTCCTGGGCAGGCTTATACGTAAGCGGTTAACCAGTACAGTGCACATTCTTTCGCCAGAAACTGACAACTGCCCTTCTTGAATCAGCGGAAGGGAGAGAATGACCGTAGAAAAGATTTCATGATCAATCTCCACGAAAGAATGTTGCCGACCCCGGCGGGAGTCGAACCCGCGTCCTCCTGATCACCAGTCAGACGCGCATCCGACTGAGCCACTGAGGCCGGCCTATGTTTGCGGTATAAAAAAGAAAAATATCACATTTTCATAAGAAAAGTAGCCGTTTTGGAGATGTGAAAAATGCACTGTGTCACACTGCACGGGTGTGTTATGGTAATGGAATGTTGTCACAGTTGTGTGCTCTCAGAATAATTTGATTTAGGTGATTCTAATGGGTACACACAACATACCTTTTTAGGATAGAATAAAAAAATGGCCCTAAATTGTCCTTAAAAAAAATTAGTTTCTTTGGCTGTGGGGAGAAATCTGTAGAGGCTCATAAACAAGCTGGAATTCGCCATGGAAAATGAGACATCCATAGTGTTATTGAAGTTTCTGTGTATAAACGAGTAAGTAAGAACCAGTTTGGTTATATTTTAGGATCTTTAACCCGCATCCTGCTGCTCATGACAACCCCTACCTTTGCAAACAGTGTAAATCCAGATCAGATAGTGTAAATCCAGATCAGATGGCCTCTGAAGAAGCCATCTGATCAGGATCTACACTGTTTGACATGCAGTTTGTGAATTGAATGAATATAATACATCAAATAATCTGATTGGCTGATATATGGTAATGGGTGTGGCTTAATATATTCTGCTGGATACAGGCTATGACCAACTGGATCTCACATTAGTGGCCATTTCATATGAAATCTCTTCCAGATTAGAATTAGAATTTTGTTTGTCATATAGCCAGTTATTTATAGCTGCTTCTGTAAAGAAAACTGAAATAGTCTTCAGCAGAAATCATTACTTTGGCACAGAACAGTAATGCAGACACTATTTATAACTAATATTTCATAGACATTTGTTTCTGGTAAAAGAATGTGCAGTGTCCTGGTTAACAGCTCATTTTTAGCTCACCTGAGCCGAAGGCTCATGTGAGGTATTAGTATACCACGAGCCGGCGTCCGTCGTCCACACTTTCAACGAAGTATATCTCTGGAACCAGTGGGCCGGCCTTGATCAAATTTTATATGAACCATCATCAGGTAGGGGGAAAGGCTGTATTAGGTTTTCGTGCAGATCGGATGAGAACTCTGGTTGCCACAGCAACAAAGAGCTCCCATAGGCTTAACATAGGAAAAAGCTTGTCATCACTCTAGCTCCGTCAATTTTTAGCTCACCTGGGCCGAAGGCTCCAGGGGAGCTTATAGTATAGTGGGTCCTCCGTCGTCCGTCGTCCGTCCGTCCGTCGTCTGTCCGTCCACACTTTTGAGCAGCTATATATCTGTATCCTGCAGGCTGATCTCAATCATTTCTTATCTGTAGCATGCCTCTGGTGGGGCATTGATGACATAAACTTTTTTTTGAAATCGCTCTAAAACTTTGGTTCCTATGGCAACCACAATGTCCCATAGACTTACTATGGGAAAATGCTTGTCATCACCGTAGCGCCTTCAGTTTTGATCGGATCTTTCTGAAACTAATATGTAAGGTGACTGGGGATAAAAACTCGGATGAGTTCGAAAACCGGCCAAGTCGGCCCATTTATCATAGAGTTACGTCCCTTTGATTGCTGAAAATGCCCATTTTCGACCTTGTCATCACCGTAGCCCCTTCAGTTTTGATCGGATCTTTCTAAAACTTATATGTAATGTGGCTGGGGATAAAACCTCGGATGAGTTCGAAAACCGGCCAAGTCCGCTGATTTATCATAGAGTTACATCCCTTTGATTGCTGAAAATGCCGATTTTTGACCTTGTCATCACCGTAGCCCCTTCAGTTTTGATCGGATCTTTCTGAAACTTATATGTAAGGTGGCTGTGGATAAAATCTCGGATGAGTTCGAAAACCGACCAAGTCGGCCCTTTTATCTTAGAGAAACGTCCCTTTGATTGCTGAAAATGCTGATTTTTGACCTTGTCATCACTGTAGCCCTTTCAGTTTTGATCCAATCTTTCTGAAACTTATATGTAAAGTGGCTGGGGATAAAATCTCGGATGAGTTCGAAAACCAGCCAAGTTGGTCCATTTATCAAAGAGTAACCTCCCTTTGATTGCTGAAAAGCCGATTTTTGACCTTGTCATCACCGTAGCCCTTTCAGTTTTGATCGGATCTTTCTGAAACTTATATGCAAGGTGGCTGGGGATAAAGCCTCGGATGAGTTCGCATACCGGCAAAGGTGGCCTATTTATCATAGAGTTAGGTCCCTTTGATTGCTGAAAATGTTGATTTTTGACCTTGTCAACACTGTAGCCCCTTCAGTTTTGATCGGATCTTTCTGAAACTTATATGTAAGGTGGCTGGGGATAAAACCTCGGATGAGTTCGAAAACAGGCCAAGTCAGCCCATTTATTGTAGAGTTATGTCGCTTTGATGGCTGAAAATGTTGATTTTTGACCTTGTCATTACCGTAGCCCCTTCAGTTTTGATCGGATTTTTAGCTCACCTGGGCCGAAGGCTCCAGGGGAGCTTATAGTATAGTGTGTCCTCCGTCGTCCGTCCGTCGTCCATCCACACTTTTGAGTAGCTATATCTCTGTATCCCGCTGGCTGATCTCAATCATTTCTCATCTTTAGCATGCCACTGGTGGGGCATTGATGACATTAACTTTTTTTAGCTCACCTGGGCCGAAGGCTCCAGGGGAGCTTATAGTATAGTGTGTCCTCCGTCGTCCGTCGTCCGTCCGTCGTCCGTCCACACTTTTGAGCAGCTATATCTCTGTATCCTGCAGGCTGATCTCAATCATTTCTCACCTGTAGCATGCCTCTGGTGGGGCATTGATGACATAAACTTTTTTTTGAAATCGCTCTAAAACTTTGGTTCCTATGGCAACCACAAGGTCCCATAGACTTACTATGGGAAAATGCTTGTCATCACCGTGGAGCCTTCAGTTTTGATCGGATCTTTCTGAAACTTATATGTAAGGTGACTGGGGATAAAAACTCGGATGAGTTCGAAAACCGGCCAAGTCGGCCCATTTATCATAGAGCTACGTCCCTTTGATTGCTGAAAATGCCCATTTTCGACCTTGTCATCACCGTAGCCCCTTTAGTTTTGATCGGATCTTTCTGAAACTTATATGTAATGTGGCTGGGGATAAAACCTCGGATGAGTTCGAAAACCGGCCAAGTCCGCCGATTTATCATAGAGTTATGTCCCTTTGATTGCTGAAAATGCCGATTTTTGACCTTGTCATCACCGTAGCCCCTTCAGTTTTGATCGGATCTTTCTGAAACTTATATGTAAGGTGGCTGTGGATAAAATCTCGGATGAGTTCGAAAACCGACCAAGTCGGCCCTTTTATCATAGAGTAACGTCCCTTTGATTGCTGAAAATAGTGATTTTTGACCTTGTCATCACTGTAACCCTTTCAGTTTTGATCGAATCTTTCTGAAACTTATATGTAAAGTGGCTGGGGATAAAATATAGGATGAGTTCGAAAACCAGCCAAGTTGGTCCATTTATCACAGAGTAACGTCCCTTTGATTGCTGAAAATGCCGATTTTTTACCTTGTCATCACTGTAGCCTTTTCAGTTTTGATCAGATCTTTCTGAAACTTATATGCAAGGTGGCTGGGGATAAAGCCTCGGATGAGTTCGCATACCGGCAAAGGTGGCCCATTTATCATAGAGTTAGGTCCCTTTGATTGCTGAAAATGTTGATTTTTGACCTTGTCAACACTGTAGCCCCTTCTGTTTTGATCGGATCTTTCTGAAACTTATATGTAAGGTGGCTGGGGATAAAACCTCGGATGAGTTCGAAAACCGGCCAAGTTGCCCCATTAACTATAGAGTAATGTCCCTTTGATGGCTGAAAATGTCGATTTTTTACCTTGTCATCACCGTAGCCCCTTCAGTTTTGATGGAATCTTTCTGAAACCTATATGTAAGGTGACTGGAGATAAAACCTAGGATGAGTTTGAATACCGGCCAAGTTGGCCCATTTATCATTGATTTACGTCCCTTTGATTGCTGAAAATGCCGATTTTTGACCTTGTCATCACCATAGCCCCTTCAGTTTTGATTGGATCTTTCTGAAACTTATATGTAAGGTGGCTGGGGATAAAATCTGGGATGAGTTCGAAAACAGGCCAAGTCAGCCCATTTATCGTAGAGTTCTGTCCCTTTGATGGCTGAAAATGTTGATTTTTGACCTTGTCATTACCGTAGCCCCTTCAGTTTTGATCAGATTTTTCTGAAACTTATATGTAAGGTGGCTGGGGATGAAACATCGGATGAGTTCGAAAACTGGCCAAGTCGGCTCATTTATTTTAGAGTAACATCCCTTTGATTGCTAAAAATGCCAAATTTTGACCTTGTCATCACCGTAGCCCCTTCAGTTTTGATCGGATCTTTCTGAAACTTATATGTGAGGTGGCTGGGAATAAAATCTTGGATGAGTTTGAATACTGGCCAAGTCTGATCGGATCTTTCTGAAACTTACATGTAAGGTGGCTGGGAATAAAACCTCAGGTGAGTTCGAATACCGGCCAAGTTGGCACATTTATCATAGAGTGACGTGCCTTTAATTGCTGAAAATGCCTATTTTCGACATTGATATCACTGCTGCCCCTTTAGTTTTGAACGGATCTTCATGAAACTTACAAACAAGGAAGTCAGGCAGAAAGCTTGGAGGAGTTTGAAAACTCTTGTTTTTGAACTTGTCATCACCATAGTCACTTCAGTTTAGATTGGATCTTCTTAGCAAGTCAGGAATAAAAGCTTGAATGAGTTTGAAAACCGGTGAGGTCGTTCTGTTTATCATAGAGTTAAATTCTACTTGATTTTCAGAAAATGCTTACCCTGTCATCATCATGTCCTCCCATAAAGCCTTCAGTAAAGGTTGGCACTTCCTTAAACTTTGAATCTGTTAGCTCAGGTGAGGGATACAGGACCAAGCTAGCTTGGTCCTCTTGTTTTCTGATGGACTTCATTCTTGCAGATAACGAGGACAGGCATGAAATCTCGATCAAGTTCGATTTTGGGCTGAATCGGATTACTCACTCAGGAGTTACGTGCCCTTGAGCGTTGAAAAAATTGCCTATTGACTTAACATGGGGAGAATGTTGTCATCACCGTAGCTGCTTCAATTATTTTCAGATTGGCTTTATTCTTGCAGATAACCAGCACAGCCATGAAATCTCGGTCAAGTTCGATAACTGGCAGAATCGGATCATTCACTTTGGAGTTACCTGCCCTTGTGTGTTTTTGCATTAGGGTTAATGGGAATTTCAAAAATGTATATCTTAAAGACTACTTGGCCAACTTTGATCAAATTTCATGTGTCGCATTATTGGGCAAGTGGAAAGGCTTCATTAGGTTTTCAGGCAGATCTGAGTGGAACTCTGGTTGCCATGGCAACATCTAGCTCCCATAGACTTCACATAGGAAAAAGCTTGTCATCACTCTAGCTCCGTCAATTTTTTTCTGATCGACTTCATTCTTGCAGATAACCAGTACAGGCATAAAATCTCGGTCAAGTTCGATTTTGGGCCGAATCAGATAATTCACTCAAGAGTTACGTCCCCTTGAGCGCCCGAAAAATTGCCTATCGACTTAACATGGGGAAAATATTGTCATCACTGTAGCTGCTTCAATTTTGTTCGGATTGGCTTCATTCTTACAGATAACCAGCACAGCCATGAAATCTCGGTCAAGTTCGATAATTGGCAGAATCGGATCATACACTTAGGAGTTACCTGCCCTTGTGCATTTTTGCATAAGGGTTAATGTGAATTTCAAAAATGTATATCTTGAAGACTACTTGGCCGACTTTGATCAAATTTCATGTGTAACATTATTGGGCAAGTGGAAAGACTGCATAAGGTTTTCATGCAGATCTGAGTGGAACTCTGGCTACCATGGCAACATATAGCTCCCATAGACTTAACATAGGAAAAAGCTTGTCATCACTCTAGCTCCGTCAATTTTTTTCTGATCGACTTCATTCTTGCAGATAATAAGGACAGGCATAAAATCTCGGTTAAGTTCGATTTTGGGCAGAATCGGAATATTGACCTCGGAGTTACGTGACCTTGAGCGACAAAAAATTTGCCCATAGACTTAACATAGGGAAAATGTTGTGACTACGATAGCGACTTGAATTTTTTTCAGATCAGCTTCAAACTTGCAGGTAACGAGGACAGACATAAAATCACGGTTAAGTTCGATTTTGGGCCGAATCAGATTATTTGCCTTGGAGTTACCTGCCCTTGAGCATGAAAAAATACGTTGTGACCACGATAGCAACTTTATTTTTATTCAGATCAGCTTCAAACTTGCAGGTAACGAGCACAGGCATAAAATCCCGGTTAAGTTCGATTTTGAACCGACTCGGAATATTGACCTCGGAGTTACATGACCTTGAGCGACAAAAAATTTGCCCATAGACTTAACATAGGGAAAATGTTGTGACTACGATAGCGACTTGAATTTTTTTCAGATCAGCTTCAAACTTGCAGGTAACGAGGACAGACATAAAATCTCGGTTAAGTTAGATTTTGGGCCAAATCAGATTATTTGCCTTGGAGTTACCTGCCCTTGAGCATGAAAAAATACGTTGTGACCAAGATAGCAACTTTATTTTTATTCAGATCAGCTTCAAACTTGCAGGTAACGTGGACAGGCATAAAATCTCAGTTAAGTTCGAATCGGAATATTGACCTCGGAGTTACATGACCTTGAGCGACAAAAAATTTGCCCATAGACTTTACATAGGGAAAATGTTGTGACTACGATAGCGACTTGAATTTTTTTCAGATAAGCTTCAAACTTGCAGGTAACGAGGACAGACATAAAATCTCGGTTAAGTTCTATTTTGGGCCGAATCGGATTATTTGCCTTGGAGTTACCTGCCCTTGAGCATAAAAAAATATGTTGTGACCACAATAGCAACTTTATTTTTATTCATATCAGCTTCAAACTTGCAGGTAACGAGGACAGGCATAAAATCTCGGTTAAGTTCAATTTTGGGCCGAATCGGAATATTGACCTCGGAGTTACGTGACCTTGAGCGACAAAAAATTTGCCCAAAGACTTAATTAGGGAAAATGTTGCGACTACGATAGCGACTTGAATTTTTTTCAGATCAGCTTCAAACTTGCAGGTAACGAGGACAGACATAAAATCTTGGTTAAGTTCGATTTTGGGCCGAATCGGAATATTTGCCTTGGAGTTACCTGCCCTTGAGCATAAAAAAATACGTTGTGACCACGATAGCAACTTTATTTTTATTCATATCAGCTTCAAACTTGCAGGTAACGAGGACAGGCATAAAATCTCGGTTAAGTTTGATTTTGGGCCGAATCGGAATATTGACCTCGGAGTTACGTGACCTTGAGAGACAAAAAAAATTGCCCATAGACTTAACGTAGGGAAAATGTTGTGACAGAAATAGCGACTTGAATTTTTAGCTCACCTGAGCCAAAGGCTCCAGTGAGCTGATAGTATACCAAGGCTCCGGAGTCCGTTGTCTGTCGTCCGTCCATCCGTCGTCCCCACTTTCAATGAAGCATATCTCAGAAGGCAGTCGACCAATCTTGTTTAAATTTTATGTGTAGCACCATTGGGCAAGGGGAAAGGCTGCATTAGGTTTTGGAGCTAGTCTGGTTCATTTGTTCCTTCATTCTTCTTTCTCTCCATATAGAGATAAAAGACCAATGTTAAATTTTTAATCAAAGATTTCTCAGGAACTATAAAAGCTAGAAGCATCAAATTTGGTATTCAATAGAATAATGATGACTTATTTTGTGTAAGAGACATTGGGCTTTCTCAGCTTATTTGTTCATCTGTTCTTTCATTCTTCTTTCTCTCCATTTTGACCAATGTTAAATTTTCGTCAAAGATTTCTCAGGAACTATAGAAGCTAGAAGTCTCAAACTTGGAATGCAATGCAATAATGATGACTTATATCCTGTAAGGGTCAATGGGCTGGATTCTATTAGCAGATTTAGTAGTCAAGTCTGTGAATTGTTAAAACTTAAGTTCCTCAGGTGAGCGGTTTAGGCTCATTGAGCCTCTTGTTAAGTCTTCCCTCTTAAGTGCTTTCATGTAAACCTAGCGGCTTGATACATCTAGGTAGTCTTGACTGGGCCACTAAATTCCAGAGGCCCCGCCAATTTTGGCTTGAAGAAATAGATGGGCTGCATGATACTTCCACATAGAGCTGAAACTGACCTGCACACGATTACTGGTAAACCGCTTAGAGGATCTAAGCCTACCCAGGCAAAGCGCTGTGAGTAGGCCTGTCCATGCTTATAAACCCTATTGGTTTCATTTGGGGGCAGGGCTTGAGATGTCATTTCATCTCAATGTTGGGTAAAAGTCCCACAAAATTGGAAGCAACGTCTCCAGAATGACCTTTACAGTGTTGACGGGGAGGTTAAACCTCAAATCAAACAAACATACAAAATCAGCAGAAGTCATTACTTTGGCACAGAAACGTACAGTAATGCAGACACTATTTATAACTACAGTAGAATTCCTCTTTTAAGACCAGCTAAACTTAAGACAAATTCTGCTTTTTAAAGCCCATTTAATTGATTTAAGCTGTTTTTTCTTTGTGTTTTCTACATCCAGATTCCTCTAGAATGAGACCACCTTTGTGGCTGTTCAAAAGTGGTCTTAAAAACCACTTTTGAACAGTCCTAAATGTGGTCTTAATACGAATATTTTACTGTATAACATTTCATAGTCATCAATGTCTGGTAAAAGAATGTGCAGTGTACTGGTTAACAGCTCATTTATAAGTCTGCCAAGGAAAGGGGTGGTTATGTAAACTGACCAGCTCAATATTACCTTGGTAGTCTTGACTCGGTCACTAAATTCCAGAGGCCCCCGCCCATTGGGGCTTGAAGAAATAGATGGGCTGCATGATGCTTCCACGCAGAGCTGATTCACGCCTGCACACTAGTACTGGTAAACCGTCTAAGCCTACCCAGGCAAAGCGGTGCGAGTTGGACCATCCATGCTTATAAACCCTAATGGTTTCATTGGGCGACCGAGCTTGAGATGCCATTTCATCTCGTTGTCGGGTAAAAGTCCCACAAAATTGGAAACAGCATCTCCAAATATGATCTTTACAGTGTTGACGGGGAGGTAAAACCTCAGATCAAACAAAAAGCGTTAAATTCCAAACCAAAGCAAAAATTTGATTCAAGTCAACTGAGAAAATGATATCCCCGGTTTTAGCATAGTTGTGATATTGCCACAAAATTGAAGATAATTATGTCTTTATCCAGCGATGTTAAATCAGTGCTTGCATTAACGCCATAAAGTTCAATTTAAAATGTGCATAAGTAAAACCTTGGATAGTTCTCAGACACCATAGGACTTGTCATTTTTGTTTTCAGCAAACTTTCAAATTATGAAAGGTTTGAAATATCTGTACACATGTCTCCACAACCTCTCTATAACAGTTTTGTCGGTGTCCAAAGCAGAAACTTTGTTTTTTCCAAACAAAAGGGTATAGATTATATGGAAAAATGACCATAAATGGTCATTTTTCTATATAATTACACATTTTTGGGATCAGTCTTTAAAGGCTGTTATATCCAAAACCATATTGCTGCGGGCCTCATTAGCTCAGTCGGATGCACATCTGACTGGTGATCAGGAGGATGCAGGTTCGATCACCTGCGGGGGTCGGCAGCATTGTTTCGTGGAGATTGATCATGAAATCTTTTCTCCGGTCATACTCTCCCTTCTGCTGATTCAAGTTGTCAGTTTCTGGCGAAAGAATGTGCACTGTACTGGTTAACCACTTACGTATAAGCCTGCCCAGGAAAAGTGTGGATAGGTAAACTGACTGGCTCAAAAATGACCTAAAATAGTGTTGACTGGGCTGTTTAACTCTAATAAAAAGATAACAAAATTGTATGGGTTATACAGAAAAATAGAAAAAATAGAAAAAAGACCACAAATGGTCATTTTTCTATATACAGTCAAACCTGTCATAGTGGCCACCTCTATTAAGCAAGCTACCTGTCTTAAGCAAGCAAGCATTTAGTTCCCGAAAAAGGCAAATGCATTAATATTCACATGTATTAAGCAAGCACCTGTCTTAAGCAAGCACATTTTGATCACCCCTGAGGTGCTTGCTTAACACAGGTTGGACTGTAATCTACACATTTTTTTTTTGCCCTGTCTGTCTGTTTGTTTGCTGTGCTGTCAGAGTGATTTGAATTGCAGGAATTTCATACTCTATTGCATTTTTTTTTTCCACAGGAGAGCGGCAGGATAACCAAAGACTGTGCGGAGTTGAAGTCACAGCTCACAACAAAGACGGGTGATTTATTACGACTTGAAGAGTTACACGACAGAGTGGCTGAGGATAAGAAGAGACTAAGCCATAGAGTTAACAAACTAATGGCAAACGGTAAGTTGATATCCGGCCCCTTAAACCCTAACGGTTTCTGTTGGCGGTAGGGCTTGAGATGTCATTTCATCTCAATGTCGGGTAAAAGTCCCACAAAATCGGAAGCAATGTCTCCAAAATGACCTTAATAGTGTTGATGGGGACGTAAAACCTCAAACAAACAAAAAAAAATGCTAAATTTTCATAGACCCTTTGGCCAATTTTGCTTAAACTTCACAGGAATGTTACATAGGTGGCTGCCTACCATAATAGTTAAAATCATTCCACTCAGATGAACAAGATGGTCACTATGTCTTAAAACAGAAAAAAAAAACTTTAAAAGACAACTCCTGTATCCCTAAGCCAATATCATTCAAACTTCATAGGAAGGTTGCCTTATTAGTTGACCATTTACCAAAATAGCTAAAACAGTTCCGCCCTGTTGAGAAAAATGGCCACCAGACCTAAAAATAGAAAACGTCAGCTTGAAATCAGGTGAGCGATTCAGGGCCATCTTGGCGCTCTTGTTTGATTTGAGATTTAATGACCCCATCAACACTATTCTGGTCAGTTTGGAGATATTGCTCCAATTTTGTGGGACTTCTACCCTACACTGAGATGAAATAACTTCTCAAGCCCTGCCACCCAATGAAACCAATAGGGTTTATATGCATGGACGGTCCAACTTGCACAACTTTGCCTGACTAGAGGAGTCATTTGAGTTTAGTGTACAGGGAAGAGTATAAAGAATGACTTAGAAAATGCTGTTGGACATGCATTCAGGTTTAAATTCAGTCCAATTATAAAATGTAATGGGCATCGAATAACAAATAATTGTATGTATGCTTAGGGTTTCATGTCAGAAAAAAAAAAAAATAAGTAGGGTACGAGGACTGTTCAAATATGAATGCAACTAAGCACATAAAAATGATTCCATGATAGATTTCGATGAAAAGTTTATTTTGTCCCCTCAAAATATTCCCCTTTAACAGATATACAAACTTTCAGTGTTCTGATCCAATCATTGAATGCATTTCGGTAGTCTTTTCGAGGTATACTATGAAGGCACTGGAATATTGCAGAACCGAGGTGTTTGCGCTATACAAATTTTAGACCAGAAAGGTATTTTTTCAGCCGCGGGAACAAAAAAAAGTCACACGGGGCAAGGTCAGTGAAATACGGGGGGGGTGAGGGAGTTCAACAACCTTTTCCTTCTTCAGATAGTCTTGCACAATGAATGCCTTGTGGGAAGACGCATTGTCATGTAGCAATCTGACATTGGCCAAACCAGTTGCGGGTCTTCGTTCTTTGAAATATTTCTTCACTTTTCGATGAACTTTATTCTTGTAAAACTTCGCATTTACAGATTTGCCTTTAGGCACAGCAACCTGAAAAGCAGGGCTCTTGACACTCATGGTCCGCTTTCCAATGCATGGTCTTTTGCAATACTTTGTTGCCCATATTTTGTTCTGAATCTTTCGTTTTGGCTCAAAATAGTGAACCCATGTCTCGTCACCTGTGACGACATTAGCGAAAGACTGTGCATTGTAATTTGGAAACTTTTAAGCAACTTCTTGGCGCACTGAACGCGTGTTTTTTTCTGCTCATTTGTCAACAGATGGGGAATCCATCTAGCACAGATCTTTCTCATTTTCAAATCCCATTTTTAGCTCACCTGTCACGAAGTGACAAGGTGAGCTTTTGTGATCACTTTTTGTCCGTCGTCCGTCGTGCGTGCATGTGTGCGTGCGTGCGTGCGTGTGTGCGTAAACTTTTTCTTTAAACAACATCTCCTCCTAAACCACTGATCGGATTTTGACCAAACTTCACAGGAATGATCCTTTATAATAGGTGGTCCCCTTTCAAAGTTGTTCAAATGGTTCCGGTCCGTTGCATATATAGGTCACAGGAGCCAAAAATAGATTTTTTTCACCGAAAACTTAAAAAATCTTCTTCTCTGAAACCGCAAGGCCCAGGTCTTTGATATTTGGTATGAAGCTTCATCTAGTGGACCCCTACCAAGATTGTTCAAATTATAGTGCTGGGGCGAAAAATGCCCCCGCCCCGGGGCCCTTTGGTTTTACATGGGCTTATATAAGGAACATCTTTAAAAATCTTCTTCTCTGAAACCGCAAGGCCCAGGTCTTTGATATTTGGTATGAAGCTTTATCTAGTGGACCCCTACCAAGATTGTTCAAATTATAGTGCTGGGGCCAAAAATGCCCCTGCCCCGGGGCCCTTTGGTTTTACATGGGCTTATATAGGGAAAATCTTTAAAAATCTTCTTCTCTGAAACCGCTAGGCCCAGGTCTTTGATATTTGGTGTGAAGCTTCATCTAGTGGACCTCTACCAAGATTGTTCAAATTATAGTGCTGGGGCCAAAAATGCCCCCGCCCCCGGGCCCTTTGGTTTTACATGGGCTTATATAAGGAAAATCTTTAAAAATCTTCTTCTCTGAAACCGCAAGGCCCAGGTCTTTGATATTTGGTATGAAGCTTTATCTAGTGGACCCCTACCAAGATTGTTCAAATTATAGTGCTGGGGCCAAAAATGCCCCCACCCCAAGGCCCTTTTGTTTTACATGGGCTTATATAGGGAAAATCTTTAAAAATCTTCTTTTCTGAAACCGCAAGGCCCAGGTCTTTGCTATTTGGTATGAAGGTTCATCTAGTGGACCCCTACCAAGATTGTTCAAATTATAGTGCTTGGGCCAAAAATGCCCCTACCCCGGGGCCCTTTGGTTTTACATAGACTTATATAGGGTAGGGAAAATCTTGAAAAATTCTTCTTCTCTGAAACCACAAAGCCTAGGTCTTTGATATTAGGTATGAAGCTTCAGCTAGTGGACCTCTACCAAGATTGTTCAAATTATTGCCCTGAGACCAAAAATGCCCCCACCTTGTGGCCCTTTGCATTTACATAGACTTATATAGGGAAAATCTTTAAAAATCTTCTGTATGAAATCACAAGGCCTAGGTCTTTGATATTTGGTGTAAAATTTCATCTAGTGGGCCTCTATCAAGATTATTCAAATTATAGCCCTGGGGCCAAGAATGCCCCCGCCCCGAGACCCTTTGGATTTACATAGACTTATATAGGGAAATCATTAAAAATCTTCTTCTCTGAAACTGCAAGGCCCTTGTCTTTGATATATGGTATGGCGCTTCATCTAGTGGACCTCTACCAAGATTGTTCAAATTATAGACCTCGGGCCACAAATGCCCCCGCTCCGGGGCCCTTTGGTTTTTACATAGACTTATATAGAGATACTCTTTGAAAATCTTCTTCTCTGAAATAGCAAGGCCCAGGTCTTTGATATTTGGTGTCTAGTGGACCTCCGTCAAGATTGTTTAAATTATAGCCCTGAGTCCAAAAATGCCCCCGCCCTGGGGCCATTTGGTTTTACATAGGCTTATGTAGGGAATATCTTAAAAAAAAAATCTTCTTCTTTGAAACCGTAAGGCCCAGGTCTTTGATATTTGGTGCATCTAGTGGACCTTTGCCCAGATTGTTCAAATTATAGCCTTTGTTGATATTTGGTTTGAAGCTTCACCTTTTTAGACCTCCCTCAACATTATGCACATTATAATCCTGGGGAAAATAATGGCCCTCCCCGGGGCCCACTTGTGACTCTATGGATCAGGTGAGCGATCCAGGGCCATCATGGCCCTCTTGTAGAATTGTATGAGCTGCTCCTAATGAGATGCCAACCATACTAGCTATTTGCCCAGTGGTGCATCGTGCATCGGTAGCAACTATTTCTTTCACTCTAGCAACCATCTTGGCAGATGTTGCTCTTTTCGGCCTACGATCATGTGGTGCATCTTCAGTTGAGCCGAGCCCACAGCTGAATTTCTTACACCAACGAAAAACTGTCTGATAAGACATTTCATCATGCCCATAAACCGAACATATTTCATCAAAAATGTCTTTGCACGGTATACCAAGAATACAACGATTCTTAATATAGGACCGTATTTCAACGGCGTACTCTGACCTTCCAACCATGTTTTGTATTAGTATGCAAGAGTAGACAGTGTTTATCAAACGATATACATGGCTAAAGTGGACAGATTTTAACAATTTTGGTATCCATGTATAGGTAAAATGTTTTTCTACGCTGTGGTATTTATTTCCAGGTGATTTTCGCATTAGTGCATGAGAAAATGTTCTACATGCATTCATATTTGAACAGTCCTCGAAGATAGAATTTTTGTTTTTGAAGAAGAAGAAGAGTATTTAACTAGAAACGATGAAACTTGTTACAGACAATGCAGAATAACGTAAATAATTTTCTTTATTTCTTGTCAGAAACATGTTGTGGGTACTTGTTAGAATTGCCTCACTGAGGCAATTCTAACAAGTACCCACAACATGTTTTGATGGAGAAATAAGAAAAATAATTATCCCTAAGTTTTCCTCACTGCTCCTCCTTATCTGAAGATAAAAGAGCCCAAATGTACCATAGAAAAGCATTATTCAAACTTTCTTTTTCAGAAAACATGAACACCCCCCCCCCCCCACCCCCCCCCCACCCCCCCCCCCAAAAAAAAAACAACAACTGTAGATTTCACAACAAAAAAAACTACAGTAGAACTTAATGGCTCAAACCCCGAAGATTCGTTTACCATGGATGAGTCAAACCTATTCTCGAGTCCACAGGGAATTCCTCCAAATACGATATAGGGATAATGCACTGAGATCTTGCAAATGCTGTGTGTACTCATTAGAATGGCCTCAATGAGGTGATTCTTATGAGATCACACAACACATTTATAATATAGAACACTGAAAAGATATCTCCGAATTATCTCCATTATGCCTCCTCAAAGTACCGCTGTCTCCAACAAATTTTCATGGTCCCAAAGGGGTTTGAGCCCTCAAAGCTCGACTGCAGTAGGGTTAGAAAACCCTAAACACACATTTTTAGCTCGGCTGTTTTCAAAGAAAACAACGAGTTATTGTCATAGCTCTGGCGTCGTCTGCGTCGTCGTGCAAAAACTTGGACATTTTGTAATATCCCTGTCATTACTGAACATATTTACTTGAAACTCAGACTAAACTCCGTTCAGAAAATCTGAATCATCGATTTTTTCATTTCTTGCTGTTAACACTCATTTTAGCCCATACATCACTATGGGAAAGTTTTAGACCTGACCCTCCGCCGATTTCTCCAGCAAGTCGCATGCCTCTCTGGCAACCAGGAAAGGCTGTGATTATTTGGAGAAAATTGCAAAATCAAAATTTCCTTTCACAGACTAAGACATTTTGACAGGTTCGGCACACCCATTTAAACCATATATAGACGTGGTTACTATTCTTGTAAATTGCAAGGGCGTATATGGTTTATTTGCACGATCACTTCATGGAAAATCATTAGCTGTGACACCACGTCTGATATCGGTATAATTCTTTTGACCACTATTGACAGTGCATCACGTTTTTATCCTCCGCCGCAAAGCGGAACGGGGATTATAGGAATGGCCTTCGTCTGTCTGTCCGTTCATCTGTCCGTCTGTCTGTCCGTAACATTTTCTTGTCCTCTCCATATCTCCTGAACCCTTTGATAGAGTTTCATTAAACTTAGGTCAATTATTCGTCTCATTGAGCTGATGTGCAGAACTCATAAATGAACCATGCTGACTCAAGGTCAAGGTCACAGTTTAGAGGTGAAACCTTTTTGACTTTTGTGTCCGTTCCATATCTCCCTTACCCTTGGAAGGATTTTCATTAAACTTTGATCAAATATTCTTTTGAGTGAGCTGGTGTACATGGGACATAAATGAACCCTGCTGACACAAGGTCAAGGTCACATCTGAAGGTCAAGATTTTGAAACTTTGAATTTTGTGTCCGTTCCATAACTCCTTTACCCTTGCAAGGATTCTCATCAAACTCTGGTCAAGTATCCCCCTCAGTGAGATGAGGTGCAGAACTCATAAATAAACCATGCCAACTGAAGGTCAAGGTCACATTGGAAGGTCACAGGTTTGAAACTTTGAATTTTGTGTCCGTTTCATATCTCCTTTATCCTTGATAGGATTTTCATTAAACTTTGGTCAAATGTCCCCCTTAGTGAGCTGATGTGCAGAACATATAAATAAATCATGCCGACTCAAGGTCAAGGTCACAGTTGAAGGTCAAGAGTTTGACACTTCAAATTTTGTATGCGTTCCATATCTCCTTTACCCCTGGAATGATTTTCATTAAATTTTCATCAAATATCACTCTCAGTGAGCTGATTGCAGAACCCATAAATAAGCCATGCCAACTCAAGGTCAAGGTCACAGGTGAATGTCACGAGTTTAAACTTGAAATTTTGTGTCCGTTCCATATCTCATTTACCCGTGGAAGGATTTTCTTTAAACTTTTGTTACATATACCCCCTCAGTGAGCTGACGTGCAGTACCCATAAATAAACCATGCCAACTCAAGGTCAAGGTCAAAAGGCTGAGCCCTGATACAAAGTGAGGCGGGGGATTTGGCTGTTCCTAAGCTGCTTTCTTGTATAGTTTAAACTTATAGGACTGTCACAGACTGGCGTATGATTTGTTTGTTTTGAGATTTAACGTTCCCGTCAACACTGTAAAGGTCATTTTGGAGACGTCGCTTCCAATTTTTGGAGACTTTTACCCGACCTTGAGATGAAATGGCATCTCAAGCCCTGGCGCCCAATGAAATCAAGAAGGTTTATAAGCATGGACGTGCCGACTCGCACCGCTTTGCCTGGGCAGGGTTAGATCCACTAAGCGGTTCACCAGTACTCGTGTGCGGGTCGGTATCAGCTCTGCGTGGAGACATCATGCAGCCCATCTATTTCTTCAGGCCCCGATGGGCGGGGCGGAACTGGCGTATGAGCTGCAGAAATTCGTCTCGTAACGGTTAATATTTCTGCCAGGTAATTTTTAAATCCATCAAAAAAAAGTTTAACGCTATTGCTCGAATGCGATACACACATACACACATACACACACACACACACACACACACACACACACACATACATACAGCATCCATCCAGCCGACCATCCTCGTCCTTTTTATCATTCTCATCCTTATCCATCTATCCATCCATGCCACAACGACCCAGTCACCCATGCCGGGCCTTTGTTAACAATATGATCTTCATTTGAAAACGAAACTATGCGGAGTCACAGCCTTTAATGCTGCATACCAATTTCTAATACCGTTGCTAGTTTGATTCCAGTCAAGATGAGTTTCAAAGTGTTTGACCATAGATGGACGTAGCGGCCATCGTTGTCATTTCATCCGAATGACGGGGACAAACATCCGTTCCCCCCATCCACTAGAGGTCCCTTCTCAACTTGTTTTCCAATCGAATTTCATATGACTGACCTATAGACAGGTGGCCGAAAGGACTGAGAAAAGGTATCAAGAAGAATGACCTTGCTAGAGGCTCCATGTTCCTAGTGAGCCCCTATCTAGCCATTCGAATGTAAAGTGTGTCGCATGTATTTGAATATTTATTATTTCACCTGACAATCATCGTCAAATGGACTTAGTCTGTGGTCTCATTTCTTTGTTTTGCAATTTTCTCCAAATAATCACAGCCTTTCCTGACTGTCGCAGAGGCATGCGGCTTGCTGGAGAAGTCGGCGGAGAGTCAGGTCTAAAACTTTCCCATAGTGATGTATGGGCTTAAATGAGTATTAAAAGGAAGAAACGAAAAAATCGATGATTCAGATTTTCTGAACGGAGTTTAGTTGTTCATTATGAAAAAGGGGTGCAGCCGAGCGTTGGCACCCGCATGCGGTGCTCCTGTTTTATTTGGTCTAATCAGAATTGCCAATGTGTTTTAGTTTTACAGTTACAAAGTTTACAACTCCTCTCACTTATTACTATTAAAAACTTTGTAACTGTAAAAATTGACTCTTTTCTCCAAATGACAACTGGTTTTATTTTAAACAGAGAAGGAGTTAGTGCTGGAGATAGAAAGATTGAAAAGAAAGAGTGGTCCAGCAGGAGCAACAAAGAAGGGCAAGGTCCCCAGCAAGTTAGATGCTTTTGTCCGCAGCGTTGAGGAGGAACGTAACTATTACAGGGACCAGGCAGAGGCTTTCCAGAAGATGCTGCGGGGTGAAATCCCGTCCAGGGCCCGAAGTCCAGCAAGATCAAAACCGTCTTCCAGGTCAGCTAGTCCTGCACCAGCAAAAGCTGATAAAAAGGTATGGAACAAAGCTAGAGTTATGAAAATCAGCACAATAATTAATTGTTTATATTCTTGCAAACCAGATAAGGAAATCCATAGTTTTAACTTGGGATAGAAGTTCTTTTGTAACCTTAATGTTCTTACCCAAAAACGAAATATTCTTGCGTGTTTGATAAATGCACTGGTTGAATACGACCTCATATGCGCAGTCGTTAAGGTTGACGTCACAGCATGTTACGTGACGTCACTAAACATCACTCACTGTAGTGTCATCACAATATGGCGGACATCGGCAGCCGAAGTGACTGCAGCATTAAAAATCTGCGCACAGAAATGAAAGGTATGCAAGAAAAAGAATCCTACATGGGTGTGAGGAGTGGATAGAAAAATCCATCCATCGGGATCACTGTCCGGCATCACGAGGCTTGACAGTGACCCTCAGGACGGATTTTTCCATCCACCCCTCACATCCTTGTAAGATTCTTATATTCTAGTCCAAGGATTGAATGCTATCTAGATACTGAATGTGTAACTGCTGCAGCACAACAGTAACAGTAACAACAGATCAAGCAAGAGTAACAAAAGATCAGTTTTATATTCCTAATGAATTCAGGTCCTTTGGTTTGTTAATGCTAAATATATATATATCATATCATTTTCAAATATAAGAGAAAAACCATACTTGAGTAGGAAAATAGTGTCTGAATTGATTGCAAAGCACAGGCTAAATCAATTTATTCAGTAGGATAAGGGTTAAAGTTTAGAAAGCATGATTTTCTCAATTCTAGGCAGCGGCTCAGTACGAGGCAATCATGCGGGTTATAGAAGAAGAGAGAGATTATTACAAGAAAGAATATGAAGCCTTGAAGATAGCTAAAAGGTCATCCTCAGCCAGAGCTACACCAACCAAGGTTAGTTTCTACTAAAACATATTTTTGAGTGGATTTCTGAAAAGTAGTGCTATAGTGGCAGGTTATCATCTCATCACGAAAACATGCCTATAAAATTTTGACCCCCCTGAAACTGTAAAACTGGTGTTTACAGGGGTACATATTAATTTTCTTATTTCTGCTCAAAACCATAGATTGTGGGTACTCATTAGAACCGCCTAATTGAGGCGGTTCTAACCAGTAGCCACGATCTATGAAAACATAGGTTGTGTGCACGCATCAGAACCACGTTCTAACCAGCACCCACAACCTGTGTTGAAAACAGAAATAAGAAAGATGTTACAATTTTTACCCTGATATTTGTCATTTCTGACACCATGTTGGATGCCATTATTACGCATGGACATGTTTTCCTAATGTGTTCAAAAATATCATTAGAAAATATAGCATGCTCTTAGACAAGTAAGCTAACCATTTTGCCTTGCAAGTGCTATTCATGACCTACAGATGGCATTTTCTGAGTTTTTTTTTTTTACCAGCAGATGATTTTTCTGTGAAAAATAATAATCTCCCCTGGCCATTAGGGCTTGGAGAAATAGACTGGGCTGCATGTTGCTTCCATGCAGAGCTGAAACTGACCACTCATGAGTACTGGTAAACCGCTTAGAAGGACTGAAGTGGTGTGAGTCAGAACATCCAGTGCATTTAAGCCTTTTGGTTTCATTGGGCGGCAGGGCTTGAGATGTCATTTCATCTCAATGTTGGGTAAAAGTCCCATAAAATTGGAAGCAGCATCTCCAAAATGACCTAAATAGTGTTGATGGGGACGTTAAACCTCAACTCAAACAAACAAAATGAAAAAAGTTAAAACAAGATGTATTTTATTGTCTGCTCTAGAATTTTCTGTAGTACTTGAATGAACGTAAATCATTCAGTTTGTTATATATTGTTAAGAGTTTCTATGTTCAAGAGTAAGTTTTGATTTGTTAATATTTACTTTTTGTCAGATATACTCTTAAAGTTATTTGATGTCCTTACAGCTTTCAGAGTCTGTAAAGTCTGTAAGTACAGGTGTTGTAACCCTGAGTTGTGTTCCCCTTTTATCCTGTCTCCTTGTAACCTTATGGTTTAGGGGGCCTTGAACATGAATTAACTCAGCTTCAGTCCTTATTGCACACTTTTTCAACTCCCCATCCTCATAACAGAGCAGCAGAGCATGTGAAAGAAGTACAGTCGAACTTCAATGGCTCAAAAACCTTTGGGACCTCAAAAATATGTTCGAGACAGGGGT
Organism: Lucinisca nassula; assembly: GCA_963580285.1. NCBI lineage: Eukaryota > Metazoa > Mollusca > Bivalvia > Lucinida > Lucinidae > Lucinisca > Lucinisca nassula. The sequence goes on from OY757015.1 coordinate 49,547,957, forward strand.
AGTTCGAGCCACTGACGGTTACTGTAAGGAGGCATAACGAGATACCTTTAGACATCTTTTCGGTGTTCTATAGTGAAAATGTATGCTGTGTGTACTCATTAGAATCGCCTCATCGAGGCGATTCTAATGAGTAAACACAGCATACATTTGCAAGATAAAAGACTAAAATCTCCTTAATTACCCCCCACTGTTTCTTATATAGAGGATTTCGGAAGGAGCTCAAGAATGGGTTCGACACATCCATGGTAAACGAGCCATCGGTGTTCGAGCCATCGAAGTTCTACTGTATTTGATAAAGATTCTAACATTATTGTCAAGGGCTTAGTTGTTCAAGCTAAACAACCTTGTCACTGGTCAAAATGCTAACTGTTCTAGCAAGTACACTGTCTATTACTGTGGTATTTTTGCTGCAAAATGTGAGGAGTTTTGCAAATGCAAAATAGCTACTGTGAGACACCAAGTTCTGCAGCAGAAGGTCAGGTGGATTTTCTCCAGGTACTCCGGTTTTCGCCCACCTGTGATTACCGATCAGCTTGATATGAGTGAAAACTCTTGAAAGAGCCGTAAAACCAAAACCAAAAAAGAGAAAAAAAAAAGCTACTAACTCTTTTTTTCAGCAAACAATTTCACGTATTTGCCATTTTTTGACGATCAAAAGTTTTTTTGCTATGTTAACTAACAACATCGACCGGCCCCGATAGCTCAGTTGGTAGAGTGTCCGCTCCGGGGAACGGGAGGTCACGGGTTCGATCCCGGGCCGCGACATACCAAAGTCGTTAAAAATGGTACTAGCTGCTCCTCGCTTGGCACTCAGATTTGCGGGGAAGAGTTAGGACTGATCGACCCAGTGTCAGGATAATGTGACTGGGTGTTGTATCATGTAATGTGTCTGGGACATGATACTTCAGTGAGGCAGCACTATAAAAGTGAGCATTGAGCTCCCTGTCGCAACCAGACACCGTCGTGATATGACTGAAAAATTGTTGAAAGCGACGTTAAACCCAAATTCACACACACACACACACACACACAAACTAACAACATCGTTAGTTTTAAAACAACCGGATTCAGATAGACATGTTGTGGATTTGTTATTATCATAACCTTGCTGAGGACATAGCACCTGTTTCTTTCAAACACTCTGCTCTTTTATCCATCTCCCTCATCTAACAGTTAATACAGATTTTCCTGCCTTGCACATCTATTGATTCTGGGTTTAAATACAATGTTACTTCAACAGCTCAAACACGGATAGCTTGTTTACCTTGGCTAATTCAAACTCCCTCTTAAGTCCCCAGAGATTCCATCGCCCCCGCCCATCGGGGCTTGGAGAAATAGATTGGGCTGCATGGTGCTTCCATGCAGAGCTGAAACTGGCCACACATGAGTAATGGTAAACTGCTTAGGACTAAGCCTGCCCACCTAAACTGAGTGAGTCAGACCGTCCAATGCATAGAAGCCTTTTGGTTTCATTGGGCGGCAGGGCTTGAGATGTAATTTCATCTCAATGTTGGGTAAAAGTACCACATAATTGGAAGCGACTTCTCCAGAATGACCTAAATAGTATTGATGGGGATGTTAAACCTGAATTTAAACAAAAAAAATCATTCAATAGCTCCAGATAGCCATAATATTTGGATATTTTAGAGAACTTTCCTGATTTTATACTTTAAGGTATGTTGTGTGTACTCATTAGAATCGCCTAAGTGAGGCGATTCTAATGAGTACATACAACATACCTTGATTTTAGAGAAGATGTTAAAGGTATTCTTTATCCCCATTAAAATCCACGATCTGGTACTATGATTAACCCTTAATAAGTCGAACTACCCACATACCTTGAAAAAACTTCATGGTCCCAGAAGTATTTGAGTTATTGAAGTTTGACAATACATGATTTCATGTAAAGCTATTTTAAGAAAAAGAAAATTAAACGTCTTGATACTGCAGTCTTGCACACATGCTTTCTGTTGTCACAATATTATTATGATACATAGTCCAATTTCAGTGGCTAAATATATGAAAAGGTTACCTTTGGGAGCAAAGGATACACCACAGAACTGAAAAGTATGGAGTGTACAAGTTTTTCTGGGCCAGACTAGGTAGTTTTGGCCAATTAGGCCCCATCATTGCCCCCGAGATATTTTCAAAATTCCACAAAGGAATCGGTGATCCCAAAGGATATGAAAATATTAAATACACCATGGTAAAGGGCAAGGAGACTCTTTACGACTGCCACACAATCTCTAAACACCAGTGGCAAAGTTAAGATTATGTTCTATAGAAAGGCAGTTCTTTGGAAGGAAGTATGACACAGATGCATGTCATGGATACCTATATTGTGGGTATTCATTAGAACTGCCTTCGCAAGGCGGTTCTAATGAATACCCACGACAAAGGATTTTATGGAGAGTTGACAAAAATTATCCTTTGGTTATCACAAAATAGTTGGGGGCTCGAAAATGAGTTCAGATCAGTCATGGTAAATTAGACATCAGGGTTCAAGTCCTGGAAGTTTTAACCCTTATCCTGCTAATATTTAATTTAGCCATTAGCCAATCAGATAATGTGATATTGCACGACCCGCAGAAAAAGCGACCGACTGAAGTCGGTTGATTTTCTAAGAGTGCCCTAAAATCACCGTGTCATTCGGTCATTCTGTCAGTCTGTCAGTAACCAGTTTGTGAAAATTGGTGATAGTGACTTAACCGCTTGGAATATTTAAACAATTTTTGGCATACTGATAGATATCAATGAGATCTAACCAATGAACTTGCGAAATATTACATTCCATTTAGTATAGCCTCGCCGAGGCGAAAAATGTGAAAATTTTCGAACTGCTTCTCCTCGGAAACCGTTGGGCCAATTGAAGTCAAATTTCATATGGAGCCCCTATGGGATGGGGGAAACCAAAATTTGCTCATGGGGTCCAGGTCACATGACCAAAATGGCCGCCAAGCCATATATGGTCTGTCTGTCTGTCCGTCCGTAACCCGTTTGTGAAAATTGGTGATAGTGACTTAACCGCTTGGAATATTTAAACAATTTTTGGCATACTGATAGATATCAATGAGATCTAACCAATGAACTTGCGAAATATTACATTCCAGTTAGTATAGCCTCGCCGAGGCGAAAAATGTGAAAATTTTCGAACTGCTTCTCCTCGGAAACCGTTGGGCCAATTGAAGTCAAATTTCATATGGAGCCTCTATGAGATGGGGAAACCAAAATTTGCTCATGGGGTCCAGGTCACATGACCAAAATAGCCGCCAAGCCATATATGGTAAAAACCCTTCAATTATCCACAACATTGTTTCTTGGCCAGGCAATTCTAACAAATACCCACAACCCTTGTTCCTTAGAGTATTAAAATATTCTAACATATCTCAATAATCTATCTATTGATCTAAGGTTTTGTTCCATTGAAATTGTTGTTATAACAAGTTATGTCATATGTCAGTATAAAGAGGGTTGACTGTAGTATAACATTGGTTACTGGTGCATAAGGTGATTGTGGCAACATGACAGCGCTATTGAAAAAAATGTCATTTTTAGGCAATAAAATATACATGTCATTTCTGAGTTTATGTGGTTTTTTGCTACATAAAAGTGGGGTTCAAGGTGGTCAAAATTATAAAGGCGTGTTAGTGATGGTAGTCAAAATCATTTACAGGATGACAAGCATTGTAGATTCTAATGTGACAGCTTATTATGAGCCATCTCATCTGAATCAACACTGATTGCAAAGCTCTCTGTAACTGGTTGAAAGCATCAAGTTCTTTATAATCTTTAGCCTCCACAAATTAATTTGCCTTGTGTATAAAATATATACTATGGATTTTTCGGCAGTTGAAAGCGTTGCAGAAAACTGTAAGGTTTTTAGTAAGTATAAAAGGGAATTTTATGATTGCATCTTTATGATCTTATTAAACCCATTCAAGCCCAGTGTCCCATTTCAGGGATATTGGCAAACAACATAGAATGTGGCATCTGATCAGGATCTATACTGCTTGCATCTGTTGTGAAACTTACAACAAACAAAACAAATCAATCCTATAATTGGAAATCAACATGTCCCAAGCTGTTGACGTTAAACCCCAACTCAAACAAAAATAATGAAACAAAAGAAAACACAAGTACGGCATGTCAAAGCCTACAGGAAGATATAGACACTGAAATACATTAAGCATCCCACATGCCATTTTATATTTCTAACTTTCATGCAAGTCTACAACTCAACGACATGAAACTCAACATTGTTGCATTTTGAAAAATATCTGAAAGTCACTTGTGTGCAAAGTTATATTCTTTTGCTTACAAGATACTTGCTGCTGTTTCAACTTTTGATCTTTAGATTTATTGACCCAAAAACTTGTCACTACTTTGAAATGAGGGCTTTTATATCTAATATTGAAAACTTCAGCACAAGGATTTAAGAATTTTTGTGACATATGCTGTAATGCAGAAAAAAACGCTTAAATGCAATGACATTTAACGAAAAAAAAATCATAAAATGAACATAAATTATTTATACTAGGTGTAGGTTTGACAAATTACAATTTGGTACACATATTTTTTTTCAGTACTTTTGTAATTGTCCATAACCTATCTTGAAATTTTGTTTGTTCATCATCATTTTATTTGTTCTGTATTTTTTTGTTTCAAGTATTAATTTTATTTTTGTTTTCTTTTCAACTTAAATGAATTTACTTAAAATTTAAAATTATGTAGAATTATAACTATTGTATTTACCTTAAATATTTGAAAACTGGAAAAAGCAATAACAACAAGCCTGAACAAACATTGTAGGAGTATTCTGATCATGTTCTATGCTATTACCATTGAGCCATCAAAATACATAATTAATAAATAGAGACTACTAGGTTTGTGTCATTTGATATCAAGTTAATCAGGCAAGGCTTTGAGAACACTTGTAGAACTGAGAGATTCTACACACGTTCTCGAAGCTGAGCCTGATAAACTTGATATCAAATGACACAAATCTGGTATTCTATTTATCAGTTTATCCCATTTTTCACACTTTAAATATGCAGTTTATTAGTTATCATTTGTCCTCAGTGTGTCCCAACATTTCAGCATGCAACAATGGGTCCATATATTTAGTATCATCTGACCCTAATTTTTCCTATGTTATTTTTTTCCATGCAAGTTTTCCAATTTATCCAGTAATAATAACAGTTTTGGCCAAGTTTTCGAGTAGAAAAATTAATAAAACATTCATAAAATTGCAATGTCATGCTGTCCTGTTAAAGCTCACATGTATTGAGTTAGCATAGTCTGTATCCCTGTCAAGGTGTTACAATGCAATTAATATAGGGGGTAACTGATAATTTATGATACTGTAATAATAAAGCTTATTAAAATGTGTCAGAATAGTTAGGGTAAATACTGTAGTTTCTGAAGTGCATCTTAAATCTGAACTGATTCATTTATGCTGTGCGTCAGTTATATGGTTGTTTGTATATAACAATATTCGTTTCTTGTAAACTAGCAGCACTTGACATTTCAGTTGGAATGAAATATCAGACTCTGTTTAACCCTTGTCCTGCTGAATCACACGATAACCTCTACCTTCACTAAGTGTAGCTCATACAAATCATAAAAATCCTAAAAATTTGGACACCTTTAGCACTTGCCGTAATTCTCCTAAAATTTTAACAAATTTGTTTCACGATCCAGCAAGGAGTCTGAAAATGTGAAAATAGCATGGCAAACAGTGTAGACCCTGATCAGACCTCAGTTTGCACTGTTTGTTCAGGCCTGTCTGTCCCATTACTTAAGGATCATTACGGTGTTAGATAAGCAACATTTGATATTAGGCATTTTCACACAGTGTGGTCTCCCATAAGCTTTACAGGTTTCAGTAAAACGTCAGTGGCTCATCTACCTTTTGAACCATGAAAATTTGTTGCCAGAGAGGGGTAGATTGAGCCAATGAGGGTTACTCATAGTGGCAGACTCAGGGCCAGGTGTTCAAAACTAAGTTAATGAATCATTTAAACTTTGATAATTTAATATGGCAAATATATTCATATTTTTGCTAAAAAATGGGAGCAGCTTTTGCATATGCAAAAGCTGCTCCCATTTTTAGCTCACCGTCACGTAGTGACGAGGTGAGCTTTTGGGATCACTTTTTGTCCGTCGTCCGTCCTGCGTCCGTCCGTGCGTGCGTCCGTCCGTAAACAATTTCTTTAAACGACATCTCCTCCTAAACCACTGATCGGATTTTGACCAAACTTCACAGGAATGATCCTTAGGTGGTCCCCTTTCAAAGTTGTTCAATTGGTTCCGGTCCGTTGCACATCTATGTCACAGGAGCCAAAAATAGATTTTTTTCACCAAAAACTTAAAAAATCTTCTTCTCTGAAACCACAAGGCCCAGGTCTTTGATATTTGGTATGAAGCTTCATCTAGTGGACCCCTACCAAGATTGTTCAAATTATAGTGCTGGGGCCAAAAATGCCCCCGCCCCGGGGCCCTTTGGTTTTACATAGGCTTATATAGGGAAAATCTTTAAAAATCTTCTTCTCTGAAACCACAAGGCCCAGGTCTTTGATATTTGGTATGAAGCTTCATCTAGTGGACCCCTACCAAGATTGTTCAAATTATAGTGCTGGGGCCAAAAATGCCCCCGCCCTGGAGCCCTTTGGTTTTAAATAGGCTTATATAGGGAAAATCTTTAAAAATCTTCTTCTCTGAAACCACAAGGCCCAGGGCTTTGATATTTGGTATGAAGCTTCATCTAGCTATAGTGGACCCCTACCAAGATTGTTCAAATTTTAGTGCTTGGACAAAAAATGCACCCGCCACGGGGCCCTTTGGTTTTACATTGGCTTATTATAGGGAAAATCTTTAAAAATCTTCTTCTCTGAAACCACAAGGCCCAGGTCTTTGATATTTGGTATGAAGCTTCATCTAGTGGACCCCTACCAAGATCGTTCAAATTATAGTGCTGGGGCCATAAATGCCCCCGCCCCGGGGCCCTTTGGTTTTACAAAGGCTTATATAGGGAAAATCTTTAAAAATCTTCTTCTCTGAAACCACAAGGCCCAGGACTTTGATATTTGGTATGAAGCTTCATCTAGTGGACCCCTACCAAGATTGTTCAAATTATAGTGCTGGGACAAAAAATGCCCCCACCACGGGGCCCTTTGGTTTTACATTGGCTTATATAGGGAAATTCTTTAAAAATCTTCTTCTCTGAAACCACAAGGCCAAGGTCTTTGATATTTGGTATGAAGCTTCATCTAGTGGACCCCTACCAAGATTGTTCAGATTATAGTGCTGGGGCCAAAAATGCCCCCGCCCCGGGGCCCTTTGGTTTTACATAGGCTTATATAGGGAAAATCTTTAAAAATCTTCTTCTCTGAAACCACAAGGCCCAGGACTTTGATATTTGGTATGAAGCTTCATCTAGTGGACCGCTACCAAGATTGTTCAAATTATAGTGCTGGGGCCAAAATGCCCCCGCCTGGGCCTTTTGGTTTTACATAGGCTTATATAGGGAAAATCTTTAAAAATCTTCTTCTCTGAAACCACAAGGCCCAGGACTTTGATATTTGGTATGAAGCTTCATCTAGTGGACCCCTACCAAGATTGTTCAAATTATAGTGCTGGGGCCAAAAATGCCCCCGTCCCGGGGCCCTTTGGTTTTACATAGGCTTATATAGGCAAAATCTTTAAAAATCTTCTTCTCTGAAACTGCTAGGCCCAGGTCTTTGATATTTGATGTGTAGCTTCATCTAGTGGACCTTTGCCAAGATTGTTCAAATTATAGTCTTTGTTGATGTTTGGTATGAAGCTTCACCTTTAAGACCTCCCTCAACATTATGCACATTAAAGCCCTGGGGCCAATAATGGCCCTCTCTGGGGCCGACTTGTTACACTATGGATCAGGTGAGCGATCCAGGGCCATCATGGCCCTCTTGTTTTCAGTAAAAATACCAGAGTTTTAGATATAGTATACTTGCCAGAACAGTTAACAATTTGACAACTAATGAGCTTGTCAAGCTAATGAGGCTTTGAAAAACTGGACCCAAATTGTTAACTGTTATCTAAAATTTTTGTTATTTTTGCTGAAAAAATGTGAACAGCTTTTGCCTACTCACATTTTTTCTGCAAAAACATTAGTATTTTTGCCATATTAAATGATCACAGTTTTAATGATGCATTAACTAATGACGTTGTTAGTTTTGGACAACTGGCCCCTGGTGAACAAGCCATTAGTGTTTGAGCCATTGAAGTTTCAATGGATGTTCACTGAATGAGACTTCTTTGCAGGGTTTATCTGATGATGTCGAGATTGCCAAACTGACAAGAGAGAGGGATGAGATGAGAGCTCTACTGGACAAGTTTGAGAGACACATGGCTGAGGTAGTCCCAGGGTTTTATAATACTGCAATATGCGTACTGTACTGTATTTACCCTATGCAATTGGACAGGACAGGCCGGAGCAAACAGCATAGAACCTGAATGTGGCATCTCATCAGGTTCTACACTGGTTGTCACTCACTCAGCTACTTTTAACCACAACATTGTGTACTTGTTCAAATTTTAGAAACTTAGGCTAAATACAGTAAGACCTGCCAGAAATATGACTTGCAATAATGAAACATAGTCAGTGACCTCTGCAAGCTTGTTAAAAAACATAAACTTAGCCCTTAAGACGCGAAGAAAAACTACATCTGAAAATGTCGTCTGCTGAATTTTTTCGCAAACTTTTTAAAAAATATATTTTTGCATACAGGGAAACAGCGTGGGCCCAGATCAGACTGATCTCATAGGAGCAGTCTGATCTGGGCCCACACTGTTTGCAAAAAAATACTTTTACAAGGTAACTGGCAGACGGCAAAGCGGACATCGATTTTATGGGTTAGGCTATAACTGTCTTCAAAGTTGTCTTTTGTGTAGGTATATCATCAGCTTTACAGTTTACAATTTTATTTTATGTAAAATGCAATTTGCCACAGCAAAACAGATGGTTTGCCTCCCCAAATGACAATTTTTGGTACAATCATTCCCATTCTAATGCACTTACTCATTATGTCTCCCCCGAAATTTTTTTTTTTTCGGAGAGACATATTGTTTTCCCCCCCCCCCCCCCCCCCCCCCCGTCGGTCTGTCCGTCTGTCACACATTCGTGTCCGCTCTGTAACTTGAAAACCATTAGAGCTATCTTCACGAAACTTCGTATAAATATTAATCAGCATTAGACGACATGCAGTGCGCAAGAACCATAACTCTCGCATTTATACTTTTTGAATTATCTCCCTTGGAAGTTTGTTGGTATGTATATATGTATGGGCAAATCGTGTCCGGTCAATAACTTTCTCATTTTTTGATGGATTTTAAAATAACTCGGCAGAAATATTAACAACCATAAGACGATGTGTGGTGCGCATGAGGCAGGTCGGTACCTCAAAGGTCAAGGTCATACTTAGAGGTCAAAGGTCAAAAAAGGGGCCTTTTTTTCGTATTTGGTCAATAACTTTCTTATTTTGAGATGGATTTTAAAATTACTTGGCATAATTATTAACAACCATAAGACGATGTGTGGTGCGCATGGGGCAGGTCCGTTCCTCAAAGGTCAAGGTCATACTTAGAGGTCAAAGGTCAAAAAAGGGGCCTTTTTTTCGTATTTGGTCAATAACTTTCTAATTTTGAAATGGATTTTAAAATTACTTGGCATAATTATTAACAATCATGAGACGATGTGTGGTGCACATGAGGCAGGTCGGTACCTCAAAGGTCAAGGTCATACTTAGAGGTCAAAGGTCAAAAAGTGGGCCTTTTTTTTCGTATTTGGTCAATAACTTTATTTTGAGATGGATTTTTGAAATCACAAGGCAGAAATGTGAACCAATATAAGGCGATGTGTTGCGCGCATGACCCAGGTTGGTACCTCAAAGGTCAAGGTCATACTTAGAGTTCAAAGATAAAAAAGGGGCCTTTTTTCGGGTTTTGTCAATAACTTGCCTATTTTTAAATAGAATTTGAAGTTACTTGGCAAACATGTTAACTATCATGGGACGATGTGTTGCATGCATGATTCAGTTTGGTACCTAAAATGTCAAGGTCATACATAGAGGTCAAAGGTAAAAAAGGGGCCTTTTTTCGTGTTTGGTCAATAACTTTCTTATTTTTAGATGGATTTTGAAATTGCTATGCAGAAATGTTAACCACCATGAGATGATGTGTTGCACGCATGACCCAGTGTAATACCTGAAAGGTCAAGGTCATACATAGAGGTTAAAGGTAAAAAAAGGGCCTTTTTTGTGTTCTATCAATAACTTTCTTATTATGCCCCCAACTTTGAAAAAGTTGGAGGGGCATATTGGTTCTGGTTCGTTTGTCCGTTCGTCCGTCCATTACGCTTTTGATGCATAGCGTAACTAAAGAACCTTGTATGCTAGGGTTTTGAAATTTCATATATGGATTCCTCATGGAGAATTAGCTGACGCGTATTTTTTTTCTCGTCCGGATTATGCCCCCTCCAAGAGTTATTGCCCTTTGAATTTTTTTTTTTTAATAAAATCTTGTCAGTAAGATATCTCAAAAACTATTGGAGCTTGAGTCTTGAAAGTTGGTGAATATAATGATGGTGATGAGTAGATGAACTGATTTACTTTTGACAAAATTCCGAAAAATACTTTGTGAGTTATGGCCCTTTGTCATTTTGGTAATTTGTGCCCATTGTAATGTATGCTAAAAGTGATGCATAGCATAACTTTAGAACCGTGTATGCTAGGGTTTTGAAATTTTATGAATGGATTCCTCATGGAAAATTAGCTGACGCGTATTTTTTTTCTCGTCCGGAATATGCCCCTTTCAAGAGTTATTGCCCTTTGAAATTTTTTTAATAAAATCTTGTCAGCAAGATATCTCAAAAACTATTGGAGCTAAAGCCTTGAAAGTTGGTGAATAGATTGTTGGTGATGAGTAGATGAACTGATTAACTTATGACAAAATTCCGAAAAATACTTTGTGAGTTATGGCCCTTTGTCATTTTGGTAATTTGTGCCCATTGTAATGTATGCTAAAAGTGATGCATAGCATAACTTTAGAACCGTGTATGCTATAGTTTTGAAATTTCATATATGCATTTCTGATGGAAAATAAGCTGACGCTTATATTTTTTTCTCATCAGGATTATGCCCCTTTCAAGAGTTATTGCCCTTTGAATTTTTTTTAATAAAATCTTGTCAGCAAGATATCTCAAAAACTATTGGAGCTAGAGGCTTGAAAGTTGGTGAATATATTGGTGGTGATGAGTAGATGAACTGATTAACTTTTGACAAAATTCCAAAAAATACTTTGTGAGTTATGGCCCTTTGTCATTTTGATAATTTGTGCCCATTGTAATGTATGCTAAAAGTGATGCATAGCATAACTTTAGAACCGTGTATGCTAGGGTTTTGAAATTTCATATATGGTTCCTCATGAAAAATTAGCTGACACGTATTTTTTTTCTCGTCCGGATTATGCCCCTTTCAAGAGTTATTGCCCTTTGAAATTTTTTTAACAAAATCTTGTCAGCAAAACATCTCAAACACTATTGGAGCTAGAGCCTTGAAAGTTGTTGAGTATATTGGTGGTGATGAGTATATGAACTGATTAACTTTTGACAAAATTCCGAAAAATACTTTGCGAGTTATGGCCCTTTGTCATTTTGGTAATTTGTGCCCATTGTAATGAATGCTAAAAGTGATGCATAGCATAACTTTAGAACTGTGTATGCTATAGTTTTGAAATTTCATATATGCATTCCTAATGGAAAATAAGCTGACGCTTTTTCTCATCTGGATTATCCCCCTTTCAAGAGTTACTGCCCTTTGAATTTTTTTTAATAAAATCTTGTCAGCAAAATATCTCAAAAACTATTGGAGCTAGAGGATTGAAAGTTGGACCATGAGTCATGTGCAAGACCAAGGTCCATACCTCCAATGTCAAGGTCATACCTAGAGGTCAAAGGTAAAAAAAGGACAGTCAATAACTTCCTTATTATTTGATGGATTATGAAATTACTTGGCAGAAATGTTAACCATCATGAGACGATGTGTTGTACCGCAAAGGTCAAGGCCATACTTAGAGGTCAAAGGTAAAAAAGTGCTTTTTTTGTTTACGGCCAATAACTTTTTTATTTTTCTATGAACATTTTTAAAGTTACTATGCAGAAATGTTCATCTTCATTAGATGATGTGTTGCACACAAGACCCAGCTCAATACCTCCAATGTCAAGGTTATACTTAGCAGTCAAAAACGGGGGAGACATCTGTGTTTTTGTAGAAAAACAAATTCTAGTTTATTCTGATTTTGAACTGTTACACCACAAAAACATACCTATATAATTATTACCCCTTTGAACCTCACTTTAATTTAGTAAAACTGGGGTTTACAGGGGTGAACCTTATTTTTCTTATTGCTGCTCAAAATATAGATTGTGGGTACATGTTAGAACCATCTCATTTTTCTTATTTCTGCTCTAAAATATAGATTGTGGGTACTCAATAGAACCGCCTCAATGAGGCGGTTCTAACAAGTACCCACAGTCTATATTTTGAGCAGAAGTAATTGTGGGTACTCAATAGAACCGCCTCAATGAGGTGATTCTAACAAGTACCCACAATCTATATTTTGAGCAGAAATAAGAAAAATATCACAGTTTTTCATCAGTCATTTTTTCGGTGGTAAAATTTACAATGTATTTGTATTGGCGTGTTTTCATAATGAAACTTGCACAAATAGGCTATCACTGTTTGTAGCATACAACCAAATTTCCATATTACACATTGATGTTGCTCAGTGGATGGGCGTCTGACGGGTGATTAGGAGGTCATTGTTTTGATACCTGAGGAGTCGGCTACATTCTTTTGTAAAGATCCATCATGAAATCTTTTCTAAGGTCTTTCTCTCCCCCTGATTCAAGAACGGCAGTTATCAGATTCTTGTGAAAGCTTTTGTACTGCACTGGTTAACCACTTATGAGCCAGCACACGACAAAACTTACAATAAGATATGTGCACCCAACAAAGACTCAGATTAGCCTGCACATCTGCAGAGTCTTCATTGTATGTTATAAGGATAGCTAAGGGCCCAGTGCTCCTTCATGCAGCATGAGAAGTCTCTGATTAGACTAAATTGATGCGCAGGCTGATCTGATTCATCGCTGAGCACACATGTAAATTGTAGGAAATGCTGTGCCCGACTCAAGCCTGCCCAGGAAAAGTGTGGTTAGGTAAGCTGACCAGTTTGATATGACTGAGCAGTTAAACTCCAAACAAGCAAAGAATTAGGGGATAACTGTATTCAAAATTGTCATTTGGGGAGGTAAATCGGAGGTTTTACGGTCGGAAATTTCGTTTTACGGCGACGCGTCAGCGGAGCCGTAAAACGGAATTTGCGACCGTAAAACCGACGATTTACCTCCCCAAATGACAATTTTCAATACAGTTATCCCCATTCTAATGCATTTATTCGGTTGTTTTCTTAAAAAAGTGTGCTATTATGCTCAAAGTGGCAAGTTCTGTCAGCTGCGTAAAACCAAATACCAGCCAATGGAATGCGACGTTACATGATGACGTCGAATTTCCGGCAGTATATCGCAGAATATACTGTCGCAAATGTTTGACGTTATCCAATCAGACGTCGCTTTACATACGCAATTGCATTAGAATGATGTTTGGTTTCCGAGTTGATCACAAGATACATTGTCACAGTCAGACATCATGCTGCATTAGAAACATGATTATATGTTCAGTATACAGGCCTCCATGGCCTTGTGGATAAGAGTGCTGACTCTTTATCATTAGGTCTTCATTGCTGTGGTTCGGGTCGCAAGTGAGGTGCCAAGTTCAGCAACGGAAGGTCAGATGGTGTTTCTCCGGTTACTCGGTTTTCCGTCTGCCTCTGTTAACGATCGGCTCGATATAAGTGAAATAATCTTGAAGGGCTGTAAAACAAAAATCAAAAAACTATGTTTAGGACAGTAAAATTCTGCTATTAAGACCACCAGTGACCTAAAATTTAGACTAATTCTGCTTTTAAAAGCTTATTGAACAGGCTGCAGTTATTTCAGTGTTTTCTGCATTTATTGTCTTTTGGTCAGAGACCACCTTTGGGACAGTTCAAAAGTGGTCTTAAAAAGTGGTCTTAAAGACCACTTTTGAACTGTCCCAAAGGTGGTCTTATTATAGGAAATTTTACTACATGTATCACCCATGTTGTGGAACATCTCACACATGATGTTAAGATTGACATCAGAATTACTTATTCTATAGCTGACATCACACCTGCATCACTGAGTAAAACAGAGGGAAGCGTTCTGAGAATGGTGCAAAAATTAGTAAAATTGTGAAAACAGAAGGGACAATAGATGATAAAATACTTTTTCATGCTGTGGGTAAGAAAAATAATTAAACCTTCAACTCCCATGCAGACAGAATATATCAGATGCTGGGTTTATGGATGAAGTCGGAGACCGTGTTTTACAGGGTTTCTGACTCTTCCATCAACCCTCAGGTTTTGAGAGGCAGGTCGGCATTGGACATGTATGTTAGATTCTATCTATCTTTAGACTTGTGCGCAGCCAAGACTCAGATCAGCCTGCACATCTGTGCAGGCTGATCTGAGTCATGGCAGTGCATACATGAATGCCAATTGACCTAAATTTCCTCATGCGCTCGGGGGGTACTATGTTTTGAGTGGAATAACCAGTAGATTTTAGTCTGGGCAGAGCGTACATGCTTGAAGGCACGTTTTTAGATGCTGTGGCTCATTTCAAAGCTGAAGGCAGTGAGCGGGTAAAATTGGGCCCACATTGGGTTTGGTAAGCTTTGTTTATGATTTCTTTTTCAGATTCAAGCTAATGTTAAAGTTTTAACAGGAGAGAGAGATAAACTCAATAAAATGTACGAGGAGGTAAGATGATTATTGTTGTTTTTAGCTCCCCTTACGAAAGTAAGGGGGAGCTATTGCCATACCCCCGGGCGTCCGTCGTCAATGTTGGCATCGGCGTCAGCGTCCGCATTTGGTTAAAGTTTACCTGCAAGCTCTTATATGTGATGTTTTACAAGTTTATTTTGAATATATAATTTACAATTGGTAAAAAACAATATTTAACATTATCATTGTACTTCATTTTACAGTTTTTTTGGCTTAAATTGGTCTTTTTGAGAAGTTAATATTTTCCTCTGTATTACCTCCCTTACTTCCCTGTGTTAAAGTTTACCTGCAAGCTGCGTGAGTTCAAATCCCGGGGGAGGCATGTTTTTTTTTTTTTTTTTTTAAAAACATAGCAGGTCTGGGGCTCAAGGTCAAGGTCACTGTGGCTATTTTTAGAAAAACATTGTCATTGCTCCAGCGCCTTCATTTATTGATGGATTTTAATATAACTTGGGTATAATGATATCTCGAGTGACTTTGACTTTCAGGGTCCGGGGCTTAAGGTCAAGGCCACTACTTTCTGGGTCACTGGGTCAAGGTCACTGTGTCTATTTTTAGAAAAACATTGTCATCGCTCTTGAACCTTAATTTATTGATGGATTTTAATATAACTTCACACAAATGTTGGGTATGATGATATCTGGAGCGAGTTCGACTTTCAGGGTCTTGGGCTGAAGGTCAAGGTCACTGTGGCTCTTTTTTGATAACTTGCCCTCATACATCTTAGGCCCCCAAAGGCGAGCTATGTTGTCTTCTGACAACTCTTGTTGTTTGTTTGATTTGTGGTTTAACAACGAATAACGTCCCCGTCAACACTGTATAGGTCATTTTGGAGACGTTGCTTCCAATTTTGGGGGACTTTTACCCGACATTGAGATGAAATGACATCTAAAGTTCTGTCGCCCAGTGAAACCAATAGGGTTTATAAACATGGACGGGCCAACTGACACCGCTTTGCCTGGGCAGGCTTAGATCCTCTAAGCGGTTTACCTGTACTTATGTGCGGTCGGTTTCATCTCTGCATAAAAGCATCATGCAGCCCATCTATTTCTTGAAGCCCAGATGGGGGGGGGGGTGGGGGGGGGGTACGGATTCCTGTCAAGGTACCTGTTGTCAATAATATTTTGATTGCTCGTGAGAAAAGGGGCGACCAGCAATGGTTCATACAAGCCTGCTCGTAAGTGCAGTTTCACCTGAGCCATTGCTGCTTGCTAACACATGATAAGAGGTGGTATCCACATACTGTTAATCTTATTTCTGCATTAAAAACATAAGAGGCGCTTCTAATGAGTACCCATAACATGCATTTTTATACCCCCGGCATACAAAGTATGCTATGGGGGTATATAGTTTTCGTTCTGCCGTTTGTCTGTCCGTCCGCACCAACGAAACGACATTAAGGGGGCAAAAAATTTGGACAGTTTGACACTTAAGTATATATTCGTGAGTCCAAATGGACTTTATTCCGTTATTTTGGTACTTAAGTGGCAAAAATGTCTCTTAGGTGGCTTGCCGTTTAAGAGAATTAAAATTGTCTCTTAGGTGGCTTGCTGCTTAAGAGAAATTGCCGCTTATGTAGTCAATATGCAGACGCCTAGCCACTTAATATCCATTCGTGAGAATGTCCGTCTGTCTGTCCGTTAACATTTTGGTTAAAGTTTTACGTCAAAGTTTCTAAGAGATCGTATCTTCTGAACCCTTTGATAGATTTAATTGATACTTACACTGAAGTTACATACTGGTCCAAAGATTTCATTGATGCATGCCCCCCCCCTCCCCCCCCCTCCCCCCCCCCCCCCCCCCCCCCCCCCCCCACAGTGACCTTGGGTAGACCTTAGAAATTTTATGTTTGGTTAAAGTTTTACGTCAAAGTTTCTAAGAGTTTGTATCTTCTGAACCCTTTGATAGATTTAGTTGATACTTACACTGAAATTACATACTGATCTAAAGATTTCATTGATACATGTCCCCCCCCCCCCCCCTCCCCACCAAAGTGACCTTTGGGTAGACCTTAAAAATTTTATGTTTGGTTAAAAGTTTACGTCAAAGTTTCTAAGAGTTTGTATCTTCTGAACCCTTTGATAGATTTAGTTGATACTTATACTGAAGTTACATAATGGTCTAAAGATTTCATTGATGCATGTCCCACCCACACAGTGACCTTGGGGTCAAGGTCACAGACTTAGAAATTTTATGTTTGGTTAAAGTTTTACGTCAAAGTTTCTATGAGATTGTATCTTCTGAACCCTTTGATAGATTTAGTTGATACTTATACTGAAGTTACATACTGGTCTAAATATTTCATTGATACATGTCCCCCCCACAGTGACCTTCAGGTCAAGGTCACAGACTTAAGAAATTTTACATTTGGTTGAAGTTTTATGACAAAGTTTATAGATCTCTGTATGTCCTAAACTCAAAGACAAATCCAATTGATACTATACCAGTCCAAATATTTCATTGATGTATACCCAGCCCTGCTACTTCAGTAATATTGATGTCCCCACCCCTTCCGTAACTTTGATGCCCTCAATCCCTTGGTCCATATAGAAATTTTATCTTTGGTTTAGCTTTTATAAGCACATTTATAGATTCTTATAGCTTCCATATTACCGGGTACATACAATTAAGCTCTAAAGGTATATTAGAGGGTGGCGCTGGCCAGAGGTATACGTGACCTACTGGTCGCTTTCTCTAGTCTTGCAGAAATAAGAAAAATGTCAGTACTTTTCGGATGAAAAAAGCACCTTATGTTGGGCTAGACTAACATCTAGTGGCTTCTAGACTAATATACAAGAGGCCATATTGGAGCCTCCATGGTGTAGTGGTTAAGCTGCTCGCCTTGTAAACCAGGGGTTGCAGGATTGATCCCGGGCTTCTCGAGACTTTCGGAGGAGTCTTTAAACCGAGGTACCATCTCCGTATGACCTTAGCTGTTGGTGGGACTTAAAATTCAAACACTCACTCACAAGAGCTCATGCGCTAACATATTAGTTGACTGTACACATACTTTTGAAGAAAATAAATGGGACCGTGCTTATGGCTAATGGTGTATGGGTTGTCTCAAAAGTGCATGCACTATCCCAGCATGATAGCTAAGTATTTCAGGTTATATCAGCCAAAAAGCTGGATTAAGTGTAAAATATGCTCTATAAAAGGATTATCCTTTCGAAGCAAGGAATACACCACGGAATGTAAAAGCATGAAGTGTACATGTTCTCTAGGCCATAATAGCTAGTTTCGGCCAATTAGGCCTCATCAGCTGTCCTCTTAGATATTTTCAAAATTCCACAATGGAATCGATGTTCCCAAAAGGACAAGAAAATACAAAATACAGTGTGATGAAGGGCAGGGAGACTTTTTATGGCTGCCACAAATAATGTGTACCTTTAACACCAGCTGTAGTGACATTAAATATGCTCTATAAAAGGATAATCTCTTCCAAACGTTTAAGAGGAAATGGATTATATTATGAGTGATGTTAACATGAAAGTAGAGACCCTTTGAGGAACTTTATTACCGTTGATGCAAAAATTGTATTTTTCCATATTCTTAATATATCAACTTCCTTAAGGGGAATTGATACACCTTCAGGGGAGGCAACTCCTATGAAAGTATTTTTTTTCTCCCTTGTCAATAGGGGTCAACTCTTAAAGGAAAGAATTTGCTCCTAAGGAGCAAATTCTTTCCTTTAAGAGGAGACCCCTTTTTCCATGGGACAGAGTTTATAGAAAAGTGAACAGGAAGTCCCGAAAGTTGTCTCCCTTTGAAAAAATGGCAGAAAAATCTACCAGGTGTATCCATTCCCCATGAAAAGAAATTATGCTTTCATCTAGGTATGTTTTTCTAATTTAAGCAATTCACAGATCTGTAGACATCAGGGGTCAGATGTTCAAAACTAACGAAGTCGTTAGCTAATGAATTGTTAAAACTCTCATTTAATGTAGCAAATATACAAGTATTTTTGAAAGCCCCGCCCATTGGGGCTTGAAGAAATAGATGGGCTGCATGATCCTTCCAGGCAGAGCTGAAACCGACCTGCGTACGAGTACTGGTAAACGGCTCAGCAGATCTAAGCCTGCCCATGCATAGCGGTGTGAGTCGGACTGTCCATGCTTATAAACCCTATTTGTTTCATTGGGTGGCAGGCTTGAGATGTCATTTTATCTCAGTGTCGGGTAAAAGTCCTACAAAATTGGAAGCAATGTCTCCAAAATGACCTTTACAGTGTTGATGGGGATGTTAATCCTCAAATCAAAATCAAAATAATTATTTTTGCTGAAAAAATGTGAGTAGCTTTTGCTAGCAAAACTATCAAAATCTTGAATATTGTTCTTGCTAAAACAGTTAACAATTTGACCACTAAAGAGCTTGTTAAGCTAACGAGGCTTCGAACAACTGGACCTAGAAATTTCCATGCTAAGAATATTTTCATTTTGATTGCAGAGTAAAGAAGAGCTACACAAAGTAAGACGCGAGTTGGTGAGATCACCAAAATCACCAAAGACCTCGCTAGCCGCCCAGGCTGTCCTCAGGAGGGTGGAGAATGAGAGAGACGATGCCATATCAGACCTCAGGAGAATGACAACGGAGAGGGATAGTCTAAGAGAGAGATTAAAGGTAGGTGTAGAAGAATTTTCTGTCAGGAGCAGAAGGGTACCAAGGAAAATAAGAAGATAATTTTTCCAAATTTCTTTATACAGTCAAACTTTGATGACTCGTATACCTTTGGGACCATGAAAATTTGTTTGGAATACGACAAGTTTGAACTATTGAAGTTTAATCATGCAGGATAAACTGAAGGTCATGGAGGATAAAGTGGATCACTTGATGATCTTTATGATCTTTTATAAAACAAAGGTATGCTGTGTGTACTCATTAGAATCGCCTCATTGAGGCGATTCTAATGAGTACACACATCATACCTCCAGGAAAACCTCCCAAAAATCCAAATATATATGATTTACTGGAGGTATTTGAAGAATTCTCTAGGAACTCCATAGAACTAGTTCCAGTTAGCCATAGTAAACAAGCTATTTGTGTTCCAGTTATCGAAGTCTCAATGTAAAAACATGTGTAATGGGTAGTTGCTAGAATCACCTCAGTGAGGTGCAGTGTTCAATCTAGGATTTGGGGTTAGGGGGGCCCTTTGGCCCACAGACCTTGGAAAAGTGGTTCTTTGGAAATTTAGGTGGCCCTTAGATTATACAATCTATAGTTGCCAGGTTCATCTTTAGTTTTAGGCTTCATGATAAAAATGGAGACAAACAAGACGACATAAAAGAAAAAAAAAAAAAAAAAAAAATTTTTTTTTTTAGAATTTTGTCCAATATATTTTAATCATCTTTGCCAGTACAGAGCAGAAGGTCTTTGGATTTGTCTTATTTTGTCAATGAAGGAAATTTAATTTATTTCTAGCAGATAATATGTTTGTTTTAGAAGCCATCTGACCTGGATCTAAATTGTTTGCAAAGGTAGGCATTTTGTGTTCAGGGGAATTATTGTTAATTTTATAAAATGTTGTCTGTTTCTTTAGATTGCAACAGAAACCTCACTGTCAGAGAAAGCTAAGCTAGAACAGAGGAATGAGGATCTGGAATTGAGTTTACAACAGCTAGAGAATGAACGTGGTGAGCTGATCATGCGTATCACCTCTCTTAAGGAGGATATTCGTAGTCTGGAAGATCAGGTTAAGGACATGGCTACGAGACTAACCGACACTCAGGATGACGCCTCGCAGAACAAGTCCAATGCAAATCAGATGAAGTAAGTACAGTCTACAGTCCAATATTAACCCATTGTGTACCCTGGCAAACAGTGCAGGCCCAGATCAGACACCACAGAATGCGGGGTCTGATCGGGGCCTCCACTGTTTGCTAAAAGTTCAGACATTTTCCAAATAAATTTTGAAGAAAAACACAACCTGTCACCCCTATATTGTGAAAATGACTCCTGCTATATATATTTTGAAAATGAATAAGGAGGCAGATTCCATTTGGTACAAAAAGGGTTAACCCATTTTAAACTGGTGGACTCTTCCACGGTTATATGCTGGACCATTACTGGTGTTAGTCTATGCCTGTTTCAATCCCATTCTTGATTCTCTGTAACTTCATCCAAGAATTACAATAAAATTCCTTTGTTAAGACCACCTTTGGGACTGTTCAAAAGTGGTCTAAAGACCACTTTTGAACAGTCCCAAAGGTTGTCTCTTATTAGGATACACAAGGTGTATTGATTGATTGATTTAAAGTTTAACCTCCCTGCCAACACTGTATAAGTCATTTTGGAGACATTGCTTCCAGTTTTGTGGGACTTTTACCCGACATTGAGATGAAATGACATTGCAAGCCCTGCCGCCCAATGAAACCAATAGAGTATATAAGCATGGACGGTCCGACTTGCACCGCGTTGCCTGGGCAGGCTTAGATCCTCTATGCGGGTTACCAGTTCTCTGTGTGGTCAGTTTCAGCTCTGCATGGAAGCATCATGCAGCCAATCTATTTCTCCAAGCCCTGATGAGCGGGGGCCGAGAAGTAAGTCTAACTTTAACCCATTGCAAACTGGTGGACTTTTCCAGTTATATGCTGGACCTGTACTGGTGTTAGGCTATGCCTGTTTCAAACACATTCTTTAGTCTCCAGGCAATCCTTCCGGTAACTTCAGCCAAGAAATACATTAAAAATTCTATATTAAGACCACTATTGGGACTGTTCAAAAGTGGTCTTAAAGACCACTTTTGAACAGTTCCAAAGGTGATCTCTTATTAGGAGGCACTTTGAACAGTTCCAAAGGTGATCTCATATTAGGAGACACTAGGTGTAGAAAATACAAAGAAAGGATCACTGAAAGAGTCAAGAGGTTGTGGGTTCAAATCTGGCCACCGGAGCCGATGTGTATCCTTGGGCAAGACACATTATGGCAATGCCCCACTCGAGCCAGGTGTAAATGGTAGCAGTGGTGTAAAAGTCACTGCTTCTCTCATGTGCATGATAACATCCAGAATGTGTGTGTGGCAGCGATTCAATAAGCTTGGAGCTTTCATTGCAATGGAACTAAAATAAATTAGTATAAACTATTCACTGAAACCTTCTCAATAAGCTTTTAAAAGCAGATTTAGTCTTAATTTTAAGTGGTCTTAATAGCGGAATTTTATTGTAGTTTGCTATGTTTAATGACATGCTTTAATTGAAGACGACCAGATGATTCTTGTGAATATATACTTTACCTTTATTGGGTACATTGTTTACATCCTGAAAACTGGCCTACATAATTTTGACCCACTTGAACCCACTTTTATATAGTAAAACTCAGGTTTATAGGGGTAAACTTTATTTTTCTCACTTCTGCTCTAAAATATATGTCGTGGGTACTTGTCGGCCCAAAACAGGTAACTGCAACAATGTAGGCCCAGATGAGAAGCTTCAGAATGTGACGTCTGATCAGGACCCTCACTGTTTACAAAAAGTTCAGCCTTTTATATATTCTCATATTTTTGCTGGAAAATGTGAGTAGCTTTTGCAAATGCAAAAGCTTCTCACATTTTTTCCAGCAAAATTAGCAGAAAAATGTGAGTAGCTTTTCAAATGCAAAATCTACTCACATTTTCCAGCAAAAATAGCAGAGTTTTAGATATCATGCTCGTTAGAACAATTAACAATTTGACCACTAACGAGCTCGTTAAGCTAACGATGCTTTGAACAACTGGACCCAGCAAAGGCTCAGGCTAGCCTGGGCATAAGCACTTGCAGACATATGGATGATATATTGATGTGGCTGCTTGCAAGAACTTGTGCTTTTAGCCAGCCATATAGGTTGACTTGAACACGCATTTAAGGGGAATGGGAACACCTGGCTGATTTTTCTGTCATTTTTCAAAGGGAGTCAACTCTCGGGACTTCCTGTTCACTTTTCTTTAAGCCCTGTCCCACTGAAAAAGGGTCTACTCTTAAAGGAGAGAATTTGCTCCCTAGGAGCAAATTCTTTGCTTTAAGAGTTGACCCCTATTGACGTGGGAGACAATAATACTTTTGCAGGAGTCTCCTCCCCTGAAGATGTATCCATTCCCCTTACAGAACATAAAGAATGCTTTGCCCCGCTTTTAATGCATGGGCTCCTTTATTCTCGGTAGGTTACTAGCAGATGAAGCCGAGAGAAGCTTGGAAGACACTCAAAAAAGACTGAACCGTAGAGAGTCGGAACTTGCTGCCCAGGAAGAAAGATGTGTTCGGCTGGAGGAACGAATAGCTGAGCTGCAAAGAAGTATATCTCTGTCGAAAGACGATAATAGTGACCTTAGAATGACGGTCAGTAAACTAGACAGAGAAAAGGATAATTTGCAGATCACAGTGGATGAGAAGGCTGAGAAAGTTGCAAATCTGAATGAAGAGATCCTGCTAAAAGAGAAGCTTATTAGTGACTTGAAAGTCAGGATTAGTGAGCTCGAGGCTCAGCTAGGGTAATACATGTTTTTATGCCCCCAACTTCCCCCAACTTTGAAAAAGTTGGGGGCATATTGCTTCTGGCTTGTCTGTTCGTTCGTTCGTCACACTTTCTTGTGCATAGCATAACTTTATAACCATGTATCCCAGGGTTTTGTGATTTCATATATGGATTCCTCATGAAAAAATTGGTGACCCGGTTTTTTTTCTTATCCGAATTATCTCCCCTTTTCGAGTTATTTCCCTTTTAATTAAATAACATAGAAAGCTGGTTAGCAAGATGTCTCAAAAAGTATTCGAGCTAGAGCCTTGGTATTTGGTATACTGATAGGGACTGAGGAGGAGATCACCTGATTAAATTTTCAACAAATTTCATGAAATTTTGTTAGAGTTATGGCCCTTCGCAATTTCTGGCCATTTAATTGTGTTGCTTTCTGGTGCATTGCAGAACTTTATAACCATGTATGCTTGTGTTTTGAAATTTCATGTATGGATTTCTCATGGAAAAATAGTTGACCCGTATTTTTTTTCTTTTCCAAATTATCTTCCCTTGAGTTATTTCCCCTTTAATTAAATAACATAGAAATCTCGTTAGCAAAGTATCTCAAAAAGTATTTGAGCTAGAACTTTGATATTTGGTATACTGATTTGGACCGAGGAGGAGATCACCTGATAATTTTCAACAAATTTAATCAGGTGATCTCCTCCTCGGTCCGAATCAGTATACCAAATATCAAAGTTCTAGCTCAAATTCGGATTGGGACCGAGGAGGAGATCACCTGATTAAACTTTCAACAAATTTAATGAAATCTTGTTAGAGTTATGGCCCTTTGCAATTTCTGGCAATTTAATTGTGTTGCTTTCTGATTATACTTTTGAATTTTTTCTTGAGTACATCAGAAACATTTCACATAACAGCAGGTGATTCTTGCTTTATCTTGAAATATATGTTGTATGTATTTATGGCAATCCATTACGATAACACACCTGTGTGACATAGTGCATTTTTCACATATCCGAAATGGCTACTTTTTTTTATGAAAATAATTAATATTTTTCTTATAAATGCTCCAAACATAGGTTGAGGGTGCTCGTTAGAACCGCCTCACAGAACCGCCTCAGTGAGGCGGTTCTAACGAGTACCCACAATCTATGTCTTGGAGCAGAAATAAGAAAAATAATGTATACCCCCATAAACCCTAGTTTTCTCTATATAAATTGGGGTTTAGGGGTGTCTTAATTTCACGGCCTTGTTCACATGATGTTCTTAGTTAGGCAATTCTAATGAGTTCAATCTTCTCAGTTAGGCAATTCTAATGAGTTCAATCTTCTCAGTTAGGCAATTCTAATGAGTTCAATCTTCTCAGTTAGGCAATTCTAATGAGTTCAATCTTCTCAGTTAGGCAATTCTAATGAGTACCCAGGACATAGCTGTATTCAAAAGAAAATTGAAATGATATTGCTAAACCAAGCATATGATTCCAGTCCAGATTCTATACTCCGGTAAGAATACACAACACTCCGGTAAGAATAGCATGGCTGTTTTCTGTAAACAAACCTTTCTGGATTTCCGACAAGTCAGTGATAGTTACCAGGACTTCAGCATTGAAAAGCTACTGTGCTTTATATCTTTGGGTCAGTTGATATATAGTCGACCAAAAAGTGAGTTTGATTGGACCATGTGACAGGCTGTTGAAAGAAGCTGTCACACTGCTGTAAATTTCATGAAATTCAACAGTTGAATAGGGCTAATAAATAATTTATTCAAATTATGTCCCTTTTGACTTGTGAAAAATTAGCAAAAATATATGTGGGATGAATCCGTTAATCTCAAAGTCACTTTATACTGTAGACATTCCAATGACAACATCAACATGAAAGAACGTGAAATGAAGAGTCTGAAACGTCAGCTAGACGGTACCTCGGAAGATCTTGGTGAGACGAGCAGGGCTAAAGAAGTGGCTCTCAGGGAAAATAGACGACTTCAAGATGACTTAGCGGTCATGACAAGAGAAAATCATGTAAGAACAAAGTTTATTGGTATTACATTTGCATAGGGCTTAACTCTTATCCTGCTGAACATGACAACCCTTACCTTTGGAAACAGAGTAGATCCTGATCAGATGGCTTCTTCATCTGATCAGGATCTACACTGTTTGTCATGCAGTTTGTGAATTGAATGAATATGTTATATCAAGAAATTTGATTAGTGGATAATCAGAAATGGATGTGGCTAAAATAATTTATTCAGCAGGATAAGGGTTAAATATCTTTATTTATTTCATGTCAGACGTTTTTTTTTTTGTTTTTGTTTTTTTTGAATTGGAGTATAACGGCCCAGTCAACACTATTTAGGTCACTTTTGAGCTGGTCAGTTTACTTATCCACACTTTTCCTGGGCAGGCTTATACATAAGTGGTTAACCAGTACAGTGCACATTCTTTCGCCAGAACCTTACAACTACCCTTCTTGAATCAGCATAAGGGAGAGAATGACCGTAGAAAAGATTTCATGATCAATCTCCACGAAAGAATGTTGCCGACCCCGGCAGGAGTCGAACCCCCGTCCTGAACACCAGTCAGACATGCATCTGACTGAACAATCGAGCCGGCCTCGGTAGCTCAGTCGGATGCGCGTCTGACTGGTGATCAGGAGGACGCGGGTTCGACTCCCGCCGGAGTCGGCAACATTCTTTCGTGGAGCTTGATCATGAAATCTTTTCTACGGTCTTTCTCTCCCTTCCGCTGATTTTAAGAAGGGCAGTTGTCAGTTTCTGGCACAAGAATGTGCACTGTACTGGTAGACAGCTTATGTATAAGCCTGCCCAGGTAAGTGTGGATAGGTAAACTGACATGCTCAAAAATGACCTTAATAGTGTTGACTGGGACGTTAAACTACAATACAAACAAACAAAACTGAACTATCGAGGCAGGCTGTTCTGTTAATGATAAGTATTGTCATTGACTATGCAACTGAGATGTTTGCATTGATACTTGATGAAATGTAAAATGTGTAGTGGACAAGGGAAATTTAATTACAGTGGAACTTCGATAACTTGAACAGCTCTGGGACTTTGAAAATTTGCTCGAGGTATGGATAGTTCGAATTACCGAGGTTTACTAATAATGCCAGGTATAATGGAGATCTCATCAGGATATCTTTACAATTTTCTTTGGAATAAAGGTATGTTGTGTCTAGTCATTAGAATCGCCTCATCCAGGCGATTCTAATGAGTACACATAACATACCTTTTCAAGACAAAATCAGAAAGGTAAATTTATTACCTTATATATGGATGTCTGGAGCTTCAGGAAATATTATTAAGGGCCTCAAATACTTGTTTGAATTAGCCATGGTAAACGAACTACAGTCGAATTTCAATGGCTTTAACACCTTTTGGACCACAAAAATGTGTTCGGGACAAGGGTTGTTCGAGCCACTGAGGGTAACTGCCAGGAGGCATAACGGGGTTAATTTTGGGACATCTTTTCGGTGTTCTTTAATCAAAATGTATGCTGTGTGTACTCATTAGAATCGCCTCATAGAGGCGATTCTAATGAGTGCACACAGCATACATTTACAAGAAAATAGCAGAACATTTCTTTAATTACCCTCACTTTTTCTTATGTGGAGAAATTCCCTCAGGACACAATAACGGGTTTGACTCAGCCATGGTAAACCAGCCATAGGCGTTCGAGCCATCGAAGTTTTACTGTATTTGTATTCAAGTTATCACAGTTTCACTATACATGTATTCATTTCTTTTTTCCCTATAGAAATTGAATCAAGAACTTCAAGAAGCCTTGGAAGATAAGGAAGGGTTGAAGACTCAAGTCCAAGAGTACATACTGGAAGTGAAGAGAATAGAAGATCTACTGGCAGCTAAGGTTAGTCAGGAGAATGAAATGCAGTAAAAGTCTGCTATTAAGACCATCTGATATTAAGACCTTTCCCAATTTTAACCCTTATCTTGTTGAATAAGTTAATTTGGCCATGACCATGTCTGTTATCAACCTATCAAATTCCAATTGTTCAAAGCATCATTAGCTTAATGAGCTCGTTAGTGGGCAAATTGTTAACTGTTCTAGCAAGTACAATATCTACTACAGTGGTAAATTTGCTGAAAAAAAATGTGAAGTAGAAGTAAAACAAAGATCAGGAATAGATACAATTAACTTACTCCACCCATCAAAGACACCAAAGAGAAAGAAACACAAACATGAAGCGACCAGACCATAATGGAAACCTAAACAAAGGAAGGCCATAAGCACAGTTACTTACCCACAAAATGGCCAAATGGCCATCCAAAATAAAAAGACACAAGTGATATACACAGTTAGTAACAAACAACAACATAAATAAAATGCCACAGAAGAACCGCCTTGGAACGGTCAGTGGAAAGAATTCCACTGGGGGGCTTAAATCGATTTTACATGGCCATAATCCTCGCCCTTACCTCTGTCGCGGTATACACTAATTTTGTTTAGTCCGCATGAAGGCTTCCTAACTCATCAGTGTAACATCCCCGAGAACATACAAATCAAAAAACTACAGAGATGAAACAAGGTTGAGGACTCGACAGCATACAACAACAGAATTGCTGGAGCAAAAGAAAACCAACAGTTAGACTCCGAGGGGACGGAGCATCGGGCGCCAACCAATATAAAGAATACTAAAATAAAATAAAATTCCATTTATGTTTTTACGCTGGAACCGTCATATAATCTTAAGGAGGGTGGGGAGTAATTCTTTTCTCTTTAGATTTTTTTTATTTGCTTATATTTTGTTGCTTGAAATCTCTGCACTCGTTTGCCGGTATAAAAATATAGGCACACCAGGCTTTTTTTCGAGCTTTTTAGCCTTAAAGATGGGTACTGTTTTCGAATTTATCGAATGTTTCAATAATTACCCCAGTCATTGACAAATTGTCGATAACAATTGTTTAAAACAATATTTCCAAGTTTGGTTAAAAAAAAAACAATGCAGGATAATGTCATGTTTGCGTACCTATGTGTGAAAGACAAACTCTTTCACAGATTTTTGTCGAAACACCTATTTACAAATGTCCTTTTCTGCATGTTTTGCTGTTTTGAGATGCAATTTTCGCTATATTTGAAAAAAGAATGCATTTTTCGTCTTTAGATTTTTCTTATTTTCACATATATTGTGTAATTATATTAGATACACGAAATAGGCGTGAAATTTGACCATGTCACCAGGCATCTGAGAGAAATATTGCAGAAAAAATTACCCCCCCCCCCCCCCCCCCCCCCCCCCCCCCAATAAAAATGGCTAAAAAGCATTAAGATATTGTTTAAATGACAAGAACAAGGATTATACCTTTATTATTGCACATACTTTTGCTTCCTTAATGTGATATGAATCAAAGTATTTCATTAGAATTGAAACACAATTTCATTTATAAGTTTTAAGGTGTGAATAATGGATTTTTCTGGCCAAAAAATGCATGTTCTGATATAGCCATATTGTCGTTTTGTTCATGTTTAAAAGATATGAAGCCATTAACATTGTCACAGACGTTCAAACAATGTCAGATGTATGTTATTAATATACCTGGGAAACATTATTATACATTTTTAGCTATCTTTTTTGACAATTTATTACCCCACCCCCTAATGAAATGGGTTGAAATTGATAAAAAAAAAAATAAAAAAAATACAATAAGCTGATGCAAAAGAATATAAAAATTTCCTTTTTCCCATTTTAGTTCCTGCCAACGTTATAGGGAAAGTAGAAACACTTCTAATTATTTTTTTTTTCTATAATTTTGACAAGTGTTTTTTTTTTCATGCCATATTGACCGGAAACGCTATTTAATTATCTATTGGCTGTTTATGCAAACTGTGAAAGGGAGGTGAGATAAGTTATCCTTTTACTTTCCGAAAGTGGATAGAAGTGATGGCAATGACCTGGAATCGATACAATTACCCAACACCTCCGATCAGACACACCAAAGGGAAAGAACCACGAACGTGAATAACTAGACCGTAATGGAAACATCACTAGCGGAAAAGCCAAAATGGCAGTTGCATTCCCACATAGTGGCTTTCGTGGACCTTGAGAAGGCATTTGGTTGAGTGTCTCGGAAAGTCATCTGGGAGGCACAGAGAAAATTTGAAGTGGAGGAGTGGAAGGTTCGAATGGTCCAGTGGGTGTATGCTAATTCGCGGAGCCGTATGTGTTTTTGTGTTGGTTCCATTGAAGAATTCGAATTGAAGGTCAGTGTTCCTCAAGGCTCTTTTCTCAGCCTAATGCATTTCATCATTGTGCTTTATGTCTTGTCATGCGAGTTCTGTTCTGGGGGAGGGGGGGGGGGGGGCTTTGTAATCATAGCTGAATCACTTCAGTGTGCTACACCACTTCAAAAGCGTCGCCCAAAAACTTCTCATATATAGTCTCTACAATGCATGATAGCCCCGAACTGGCCTTGAAGAAAATGATTGTGCTGCATGATACTAACCCAATCAAACATGAGTACGAGTAGACCGCCCTGCCCAGGTAAAGTGGTGCAAGACGGACGGTCCTTATAAACATATAGATTGGTTTCACTGGCTGTCAGTTTTCATCTCAATGTCGGGTAAAAAGACCCACAAATTGGGAAGTAACCTCTCCAAAATGACCAATATTATGTTGACGTTAAAGTGACATCTCAAGCCCTGCCGCTCAACGAAACCAATAGGTTTTATATGCATGGACGGTCCGACTCGGACTCATTTTCCTGGGCAGGTTTAGACCCTCTAAGCGGTTTACTAGTATTCGCGTGCGGTCGGTTTCAGCTCTGCGTGAAAGCATCATGCAGCCCGATTGGCTGGAGCCGGTACATTGACAAAATTCTGTTATGTTGGTTGATGTGTGGGCATACAAAGGCTCCGTGTGGCACAACCTAAACCATCATCTTTATATTCGAAACAGATCAAAGGGATTTTTTCTTGTACACCCTTTTGCTTATGCTTGATTATTGTTTGTTTGATTTGAGGTTTAACGTCCCCGTCAACACTGTAAAGGTCATTTTGGAGACGTCGCTTCCAATTTTGTGGGACATTTACCCGACCTTAAGATGAAATGTCAACTAAAACGCCGCCGCCAATTGAGCCAATAGAGTTTATTAACATGGACAGGCCGACTCGCACCGCTTTGCCTGGGCAGGCTTAGATCCTCTAAGCAGTTTACCAGTAGGCCTACACCTGTTGAGTGCAAGATCCTAATTATCGGTGCTGGCACAGGCTATTTGTTCACTGAGATGTCTTAACAGTAATTGAACCTGAGACTGCGACTGACAATTAAAAGAATATTGTGCGCTGCCAGGCATTACAGTCTTTAGGTATCAAATATGGCAGTGTTTTCTTTCCATATATATGACGTCACGCAAACTAAAGTAAACGTCACTATTGATTCATTGTTTTGTTTGTGTTGACAAAGTATGGCCGTGGAATATGTGAACTGATAGACTCTTCGAGGCTTTATTTTTGACACCAATGGAAAAATAAAGTAAACATCGTGCGTTAAAGAGAGTTCAGATTTGCCATGGACAGCTGATGGGCTGCAATCGGAGGAAACAAACCAGTAGCTGAAAAAATACAGGGTTAGTCTGTTTATCCCTCTATTTTCCTGTGCTTCCAGCCATGCGGACTAGACCGGAAAGTAGTCTATGAAGTCGCAAAATAATTTATAACAAAATGCACATTGCAATGGTTATTAAATGTTACAAAAACCTCAGAAAACACTTTGAAAACTAAATAGAAACAAAAATCATTTTGAGGTAAAAATTCGAACCTGATTACGGCAGAGTCAATTATGCGCGACCCTCCTTAAGCCCGACCCACCAGTGTGCAATCAAAGAGGGAAGCAAAGTTGCCAACCATGATTGGGTTAACCACCAGGCATGCAGTCTGTTTTAGAACATTTATGTTGTTCCCAAACTTTATATATCGATGAACGATTTTACAAAATGGGGTACTAAAGTCATTACAGGCATGTATTTTTCTAAATTTACATAATAAGTCACCATAGAATTTGGGTTCTGATAGGCCTTGTTGCAGAAGAGCAGCCTTTGCAAAAATATTTGTCATATTAAATCATCAAAGTTTTAACGATCTGTTAACTAACCATGTCATTAGTTTTGAACAACTGGCCCCAGATGTTTTACAAATATTTCATAAAAACTGGAAACCAATTAAGAAATGCTACATGTTTGAAATTTTGAAAGCAAACATGATATCTCGCACATCTGGCAGGAGACTCCCTCATTTTGATGCTAATTTCTGCTCAAACTACATGTATGTCCAAATTTGACTCTCAGTGATGTGAACTAAGAATTTACCTATATTTTCTTTATAATTGTTGAGAATCTCCCTCATCAAAATGGCAAATATCCCTAATAAATAGAATTGGAGGCAATGAGCAAAAAAATTTGTCACATGTATGTGAAAGTATGATGCAAAACAAGGCTATGAGTTGATCCAATAAGCCCGCATCTAGAAGATAGAAAATGACAAAATTTGGAAGTTACTCAGTTTGTGCAAATGATACCGTAAAAATCCTTAAATTTCGGACACCTTGCGGAATTGCTGTAAATCTCCTAAAATTTTAACAAATTTGTTTCATGATCCAGCAAGGAGTCCAAAAGGTGCAGATGGAATGGCAAACAGTGTAGCGAAATGCTCCTTCAGGAGCAGTTTGATATGGGCCTTGCTTTGGCCTATCTGTCCCGAAACTTGGCATCATAGATTCACCTTAATAACCATTAAAACAAGCCCTGGAATGTTCTTCTATTAAGTGCTCAGTCAAGCACAACAGTATGCTTCTTTTGCGTTTGGTTTGAACAAAACATGACCAAATGTATATTAAAACACAAGTTCCTTAATAAACACATGTCAGCAATTTGTCCCTCTTTATCACAAAAGCATAATACAGTCGACTCTCGTTATCTCAAACCTCACGGGACCCGATAAAAAGTTTGAGTTATCCGTAGTACGAGATAACCAAAGTGTGACATCACATGTATGTCAGATCACATTGTTTGCCGTGATATGCTTGGTATTCTTGGTAATTCTTACATGAACGGTTTACTGAGTTTTTAAAACTTGTTTATGAAAGTACTGGAGCTTGTCAGAGTATAGCGTTTATGAACAAATTAATAAATAAATAAAACTGATAGATTTCTCACGTATTTTGTTGTCTTTTAAATTCCTTCAAATCTGGGTGTCCAAATACGCTAAATATAGTTAGATACTAAACAGACTGGTTCCCGCCCTTGAATGCAACGCTTATATTAATTCGGAGAGCAGTACATGCTATATAAGTCATACAGTAGTTTGACTCATCTCCCCTCTAACTGATTAACCTTCACTATGGCAAACAGTTTAGGTCCTGCCACGAAAGCTCGTTATGAGCCATCCCTTTTTGACCTACACTGTTTGTACATGGGTTTGCATGGGTAAAGAAACAGACGGGTTAACAACGATACATGTGAATTGTTCCGAAAACTGCATTTTTAACACGCCAAGGTTATCACAACTTTTGTCACTTTTTTGACATTTCTGCAAGAAAGACAACGCCGCTTTTTATCACGGAAATCTTGCAATCATTGACACGAGACGGTGTAAGATTAAAGGTTGAGCACCGTGTGTCAGTCTTTATTACACGCACATGATTTTCTTAGTAGCTGAAAAGGTATTGTGTGTGCTAATTTTAATTGCAAACACACCTGGACAAATTGGATAATTAACATCATTGTGAGTATTGATGAATTGTTTTCTAAAGGCCTTTTACAAAATTAAAGGGCCGGAGACATGTTTTTTTTTGTTTTTTTTTCGTTACGTCAAGAATCCCGGTTCGAGATACGCAGTAGTAAAAACAGTGAAAAATACATTCAAGGACTGAAAATGATGGGTGAGATAGCCGAAGTGTCGACTTAACAGTAGTTTGACACATGCGAAGTTGAAATACAATAAATATATAGGGGAAATGTACGGGACTTAGAAATCGGTTCGACACAAGCGATAGGGTCGAGATAACGAGAGTCAACTGTAATTGATAGGTTAGAGTGATCTTTTAGCACAGTTTCAGCAGACTGCAAATCTTGCAACTATACTTCTTGAAAATGTATTGATGTGTGCTAATTATGGCAAATATGGTAAAAGTCATGGGCTAGTAGGGTTAGTTGGCCAGTTCCCTTACTATCCTCTCACTTGTCTACTACTATTTGTGTGATAATCTTTTCTATCCTGTCAACGCTGCAAGTTCTGCAACAGAAGGTCAGGTGTTTTTTTCCGGGTACCATAAAACCAAAAAAAAAAAAAAAACTATCTTTTCTACCACTCCTTCTTTTCTCTAGAAGACTACACAAATTAAATCTCAAGGGTTGACATGTCATTAAAACCCATCACAACAGCAGCAAAAGCAAGAGAGCATGACAATTATTTACAGTCGGGTTCTACACATTTTACTTGAGGTTGTGTTCACATTTTTTTTACAGGAACAAGAAAGGTCAGATTTACTAGATCAGTACCGGGCTGTCACTTCGGAAGCAGAACAGTACCAAACTGCCACTCATCAGTTGGAAAGCGAGGGCTCGAATATGAGGCTGGAGATCATGACGAAAGACTCCGAGTTGCGCCGAATCCGAGATAAACTGGACAACTGTGAAAAGGAAATCTGTGAGGTATGATACTGCATGGATTTTGTAGAAAGATAAAAAAAAACCTTGAGAGAGAAAATGAGAATCTGGCTAATGCATGATAAAAAATATAAGAGATTTTTTGGCTGTGACAGCCATGCTGAAATTATTTTTGGACATGTTTTTCAGAAGTGCATCCTTTAAACTAACTAGTGTCGGAGCGGGAGTAAACCTTTAGGTTAACCTTTTTGAAAAACCTGCCCATAATGCGATTAGGCATTATGATTGTTTATACAAACATTGTTGCCGCTGTAAAAATGACGGAAGCTATATCAGGTGTTTCATTTCACCTTTTGCATATTCTCGTATATTCCCTGTTATTGTGAAAAAAGGTAGTCAAGATGATAAACAGATGAGCTATATTGTCCTGCGATAGCTCTTGTTTATAAAAAACAAGTCTCTTTTGTAAATCTCATGCATTTTATCAGAACTTCATTTTCTTTAGAATATTTTTACAAGTACAGTTCTGTATAAAATAATAAATATTTTTGAAAGCTTTACATATAAATGTAGCTTCATATGTAATCTGCTGCAGCACTTAAGTACTATTAGCACTCCGATACATTATTTAACTCCAAATAATTGTAGTAGAGTTATGTAAACATATAGAGTTTAAGATTTGTTTTGTGTGTCTGTGTACTTGAGGGAGGAGGACTGTTGCTTGAATACATTATTTATGCAAGTGATCATTCATCCATTTGTCGAGTGGTACATTGGTACTCAGAGAAAAAACAGTTGAACAGAACTTATCTTTCTCCTGTATGGGAAATGAACTCAAACTGTCCCAGCAGTAAGGTTATGAGTACCAGGGCCAAGTTCTTCAGAGTATTGATTGCCTATTGAACTCATGAGTTGTCAAAATGTTTACTGTTCTAGTAAGTACAATATCCGATACTCTAGTAATTTGCTGGTAAAATGTGAGTATCTTTTGCATTTGCCCACTATTAATACTTTCTAAAGGCCCCTCATACATGTATTTGCAATATTAAATGATCAAAGGTCAACAATATGTTGAATTAACTAACAACGAAAATTTTGAACTACTAGATCCTATGCCCAGACTACACAAATGTTCATGTTTGGTGGGATATTTCTGCTGAGATTGAGAAGCTAGCAAAGGCAAAAAGGATGCTTTTGATAACTTTTACCAAGTTGATATTTTGTAAATATGCTCAGGGTGTTCAATTACAATTGAATTAAAATTATGGGGTAAAATGTTTCTTTGAGCTTCAAAAACAAAAACAAACAAACAAAAACCTACAGAAAATGCCTGAAACAACCAGTAAATTAAGAGGACGTTAAATGACAGTTGATTATTTTAAGGGGAATGGATACGCTCAGAGGGAAGTAATTCTTTCAAATTAGTTTTATTTCCTTTGTCAGTTTGGGTCTTCTCTTAAAAGAAAGAATTTGCTGTCTTGGAGCAATTCTTTCCTTTAAGAATAGATGCCTTTTTTGGA
Source organism: Lucinisca nassula (assembly GCA_963580285.1). Taxonomy (NCBI): domain Eukaryota; kingdom Metazoa; phylum Mollusca; class Bivalvia; order Lucinida; family Lucinidae; genus Lucinisca; species Lucinisca nassula. The sequence continues at coordinate 49,583,518 of OY757015.1, forward strand.
GGCATTCAGATTTCTGTTTCACACAAATAAAAAATCATAGTTGTTGAGTTTCTGCCTTGTAAAAATGGCAGAAAATACTACATATGTATTCAATCTCCTTACAAAGAACATAAATAAATATAACAGCAAAAAATTTACAGCAAATAATTTGTTACAGTAGACATTGATGGAAATGGATTTGGTAAGTAAATATCACAAGAATTATGCCATTAAAATGTGGCAGCATGTATACACTTTCTGATTTCATTTTCATTTTACAAGTGTCACACAACACTTCAAGGTTCATTTTGATTCATGATAAAAGTTGCATGGCACTCAACATTTGTGAGAATGCGGGGATATATCTGATTTAGATATCTTTCAGGCTTGAAATACGTGGTTTTATTTTACATTTTAATGCTTAAGATGCCATGTAAAACTGCATCTGAAAATGTCGTTTGTTAACGTTGTCTGCTGAATTTTTTTTTTTTTTAAACTTTTCAAACATATTTTTGCATACAGGCAAACAGTGTGAACCCAGATCAGACTGCTCCTAAAGGAGCAGTCTGATCTGGGTCCACACTGTTTGCAAAAATCACTTTTAAAGTTACCAGCAGACGACAAAACAGACGACATTTGTTGTGATTGGCATGTTATGGGTTAATAGGGAATAGATACTCTTTCAGTGGAGGCAGCACTTTTGGAAATATTTCTGTCTTCCTTAACAGTAGGATTGTTTTTCACAGAAAGAATTTCATCTTGAGAAGCAAAGTGGGTGCCCCCTGCCCATCGGGGCTTTGAGAAATAGATTGGGATGCATGGTGCTTCTGTGCAGAGCTGAAACCGACTGAACTTTAGTACCAGTAAATGGCATAAGTCTTAGCCTGCCCAGGAAAAGTGGCCTGAGTCAGACTGCTTCTTAAACCCTGGAGGTTTCTTTGGAGGGTAGAGCTTGAGATGTCATCTCATCTCAGTGTCCAGTAAAAGTCTCACAAAATCAGAAGCAAAGTCTCCAAAATGACCTAAATAGTGTTGATGGGGATGTAAAACCTAAACACAAACAAACAAGCAAAGTGTTTCCTGTAAGCGCTTGCCCCTTTAAGAGGGTATTGTTTACAGCAAAAGCAAAATGGCAAACATTAAAGTTGCCTCCATTGTAAGTACAGTCGAACTTTGATGGCTCGAACTCGCTGGGACCGCCGAAAAAAGTTCGAGCCATCGGTAGTTCGAGCCATTGGAGTCCAACTCGGCAAGGTCCATCTATGTGTACTATGATTTTTTATCATAGCTGCGGCGATTTTGGTGACTTCCGGTACATTTATCTGTCATCATTTAAGCCACATAGTATACCTTTCGCACTTTCAGGGAGATAAGAAAATACAACAATAATAAATCGTTTGATTTTATTTCAAGATGAAAAGTTTAAAGTACAACAAAGTACATGACTGCAGGAGTGAATGATGAGCCGTATTTTTGGTCCATATTTTAAGGCAAAGACTGTAATTTTGGCAGGTCTTACTCAATGTCGGTGTGAAAAATATTTTGCCAGCTTTAATTTCCTTATGCCGCCTCATTAGCCCTGGGTTATTATAGGTGTTTACAATAAACTTAATTTGACACCTTCTCAACATTAAGCTTTTGACCTGTTGATCAAAGGATTGCGCCAAACAAGTACACCTGTGTTATGTAAACAGCTGTTTCAGCAAGACGCGTCTTATGATACTGATCATGCGCTTGTGTGACTTGATCGATAAAATTGAAATTTTTATAAAGGTAATAAGTGCGAGCCATCGGTGGGATTTTACATAGAAAATGGACTCTAGGGACCAGGCTTATAGTTCGAGGGTTCGAGCCATCGTGGTTCGAGCCAAGGGTGGCATGTTTAGTTAAAATGACTAGGGATTTTGCCGGGACTAAAAAGTCAGTTCGACCCAAACGTGGTGTTCGAGCCTACCGAGTTCGAGCCATCGAAGTTCGACTGTAAGTAAGTAAGCTTGCACATTTGGTTTCCTGATCTTCCATGCAGGCCTTGTAAAAATTACATAAATAAATCTGAGGGTTATCTTTTCATCTTAAGGATAATGGATACACCTAGCATATTTTCTGATTATATATTTTTTTTTTCGAAAGACAACTCTCAGGACTTCACATTTGCTTTCCTGGTTCACTGACTTCCTAATTTTTTGTGTCAACCCTAACGTTCACCCTAATATAAGAGTCCATTTCTCAAGAACTATAAGAGCTTCATTAATGATACTTGGTACAAACTTGCATCTAGGGATGGCAACTTTTGTACAAGCATCCGTGTTTGACCTTGACCTACATTTCTTGGTTTTGGGACTTGGCGCCCAATAGGTGCCCACAGTTGTGACATAGCCTTCGATGGAATTCTTGTCTTAAGGGTTGCTCAAAATTTGTTTGAAAGATTTACCTCCCCTGAAGGTGTGTCATTCTCCTTTTGAACATACTAGGTGTACATTTATGTCATTTTGTTCCACTGTTGCATGATGATCAGTTCAGTAAAAGAGAAATAAAAAGTTTTTGAAGAAGCACATGTTTAGCACATATGTTATTGTGAGGAGCTGAGGAGATTCTAATGAGGTACCAACAACATACATGTTTGTGTAGAAATAAAGGAAATAATATGTGGATGCCCTATCTTATGTTGCACTGTGTTATAAAAAGGTTTTATATGTTCTTATATAAACCCACCAAATTGTGAGATGCTATGTTCTGCAACAGAAGGTCAAGTTGTTTTTCTCCGGGTACTCCCACCTCTAAATAATCCTTATCCTGCTGAATAAATTGATTTAGCCACTCCCGTTTCTGACTTTCAGCCAATCAAATTACTTAATATAAAATATTCTTTCAGTTTACAAACTGCATGAGAAACAGTGTAGATCCAGATCAGATGGCTTCTTCAGAAGCCATCTGATCTGGATCTACACTGTTTTCAGAGGTAAAGGTTGTAGTTTTCAGCAGGATAAGAGTTAATGATTGGCTAGAAGTAAGTGAAATGATCTTGAAAGGGCTGTAAAACAAAAAAAAAAAAAAAAAAAAAAAACAGAACAAACTCTATATTTTGCCTTTGTTTGGTTGAGATAACACACCTTGTTTTGTAGTACGTTAGTGCACAGCAGGCTTACGAACTTCAAGTCTCAAACCTGACTCGGTGTGTGGCCAACCTAGAAGACAACCTGAGACAGACAGACGATGATAAACACACACTCCTGAATGATCTTACAGCAGTAAGAGAGCTGTGTTCTAGACTGGAAGGAACCAAGGAATCCCTGCAGAGACAGTTAACAGCTTCTGCAATTGATAAAGAACAGGTGAGTAAGGTGATACAGGGGTTTTGCTGCCGGCCTCGGTAGCTCAGTCGAATGGGCGTCTGACTGGTGATCAGGAGGATGCGGGTGTGATACCTGCCGGGGTCGGCAACATTCTTTCGTGGAGATTAACCATGAAATCTTTTCTACGGTCATTCTCTCCCTTCTGCTGATTCAAGAAGGGCAGTTGTCAGTTATGGCGAAAGAATGTGCATTGTACTGGTAAACCGCTTAAGTATAAGCCTGCCCAGGAAAAGTGTGGATAGGTAAACTGACCGGCTAAAAAAGTACTTCATTACTGTTGACTGGGCCGTACCGGCTAAAAAAGTACTTAATTACTGTTGACTGGGCCGATAAACTACAATACAAACGAACAAACAACATATTCTGATCCAACACTATTTTACCATAATGTTCCTAAGTATTGGGACAGACAGGTCTAAAAAAAAACAGTGTAGACTCAGATCAGACTGCTCCTAAGATAATAGACCAGACACCCCGTAAAAGACAAATGGACTTCACCAATTTATAACAATGGAAGAGTCCACCAGTATACAAAAGGTTAATGTGAACAACCAGTGCTTAATAAAACATTGCTTGAATGATATTATTAAACAACTGAAAAAAGTGTTGAAGCAATTAAATTGCTTACTTGTATGAAATAGAAACACTATCTTGCATATATATGTACAGAGATGGACATTATAAGAGTAGCATAAAATCAACACATGAAATTCTGTCATCTGTGTGTAGGATTTACACTGCTGCATGTGTTGGTGCAATTAACCAGTAAAGAAGACTTGTTTTGTTGCTATTTTACCCACCATAGTGAAAAGTTAGAACAGACACTGAAAAATGGATTTTATCATGTCAACGCGTCTGAGAATGCAATAATGCCATGTATTAAATTCGGTAAGCCACTAGTGGATTAAATATGCAAAATAGTTAGATACATCCCATAACATTACTCGTACAACGTTCTTAATGATGTTGCGTTTACTGATGGCGGAATATTGACATATGTGATAAAAAAAAATTTGAATATAATGGGTTTAAATGTCATATAATCAATAGAGTTTTTCATTCGTGTTCATGTATTTTTAAATTTATTAAACTTGTTGAGGAAAAAGGGATAAAATGCTCAGCACTGCCTCACATTTTATCTCTTTTCCTCAACTTGTTTAATAAATTCAATAATTCATGAACACTCATGTAAGATCCTTTATTTTTTTGCTGTTTTACCCGCCAGAGAGAAAAGTTAGAACAGACACTTAAAAAATAGATTGTCTCCTGCTTCAGAATTTTCCATAGCACATGGAGGGTTACTTATATTCAATTCTGTTCCTTTTTACCCAACAGCTCCAGAGTCAGCTTGACGACATTGCCCAGGAGGGTGAGCTTCTCAGGAGTCAGGTGAACTCAGAGCGTCACTCAAACAAGAACCTCGAGGGACTGTTACAGAATAATCGTGAGAAAGAGTTCCAGTCTCAGCTACAGTCCCAGGAACAGGGGGCCGAGATTCAGATGCTCAAGGATAGGCTCTCACTAAATGAGAGTAAAATGTAAGTCATCACGAAAACATGCCTATTCAAATGCATTGTAAATTTTACTGTCGAAAAGTCGAAAATTTTCAGATGAAAAATTGTGATGGTTTTCTTATTTCTACTCAAAATATAGATTGAGGATACACGTTGGAACCGCCTTATGGAGGCGGTTCTAACGAGTACCCACAATCTATATTTTAGTGCAGAAATGAGAAAAATAAGGTTTACCCCTGTAAACCCCAGTTTTACTATATAAAAGTGGGGTTCAAGGGGATTCGAAACTATATAGGCCTGTTTTCATGATGGTCTATACTGAAAGTGTCGTATTTATCGTAAATATTCTGCAAGGCTGACATAATTAATCGGAAAATCGATTAATCGAACCATACATTCCACTAAGATGATTATCGTTACTGATTTGATAATAATCGATTATTTGAGAAGTATAATTTACAACCCAATGTTGTGTCTTAAATAGCAGGATGAGTGGCAAACAGTGCAGATCCTGATGAGACACCGCTTTCTCATTTGGATCTACACTGTTTGCTCAGGCCTGATTGTTAGCTCACCGTCACGTAGTGACGAGGTGAGCTTTTGGGATCACTTTTTGTCCGTCGTCCGTCGTGCGTCCGTGCGTAAACAATTTCTTTAAACGACATCTCCTCCTAAACCACTGATCGGATTTTGACCAAACTTCACAGGAATGATCCTTAGGTGGTCCCCTTTCAAAGTTGTTCAAATGGTTCCGGTCCGTTGCACATCTAGGTCACAGGAGCCAAAAATAGATTTTTTTCCCCCAAAAACTTAAAAAATCTTCTTCTCTGAAACCACAAGGCCCAGGTCTTTGATATTTGGTATGAAGCTTCATCTAGTGGACCCCTACCAAGATTGTTCAAATTATAGTGCTGGGGCCAAAAATGCCCCCGCCCCGGAGCCCTTTGGTTTTACACAGGCTTATATAGGGAAAATCTTTAAAAATCTTCTTCTCTGAAACTACAAGGCCCAGGACTTTGATATTTGGTATGAAGCTTCATCGAGTGGACCCCTACCAAGATTGTTCAAGTTATAGTGCTGGAACAAAAAATGCCCCCGCCACGGGGCCCTTTGGTTTTACATTGGCTTATATAGGGAAAATCTTTAAAAATCTTCTGCTCTGAAAGCACAAGGCCCAGGTCTTTGATATTTGGTATGAAGCTTCATCTAGTGGACCCCTACCAAGATTGTTCAAATTATAGTGCTGGGGCCAAAAATGCCCCCGCCCTGGGGCCCTTTGGTTTTACATAGGCTTATATAGGGAAAATCTTTAAAAATCTTCTTCTGTGAAACCGCAAGGCCCAGGACTTTGATATTTGGTATGAAGCTTCATCTAGTGGACCCCTACCAAGATTGTTCAAATTATCAAATTATAGCCCTTGGGCCAAAAATGCCCCTGCTCCAGGGCCTTTTTGGTTTTACATAGACTTGTATTAGGAAAATCTTTAAAAATCTTCTTCTCTGAAACCACAAGTCCTAGGTCTTTTATATTTGGTATGAAGCTTCTTCTAAAGGACCCCTACCAAGATGATTCAAATTATAGTGCTGGGGCCAAAAGTGGCCCCGCCCCGGGGCCCTTTGGTTTCACATAGGCTTATATAGGGATAATCTTTAAAAATCTTCTTCTCTGAAACCACAAGGCCCAGGACTTTGAAATTTGGTATGAAGCTTCATCTAATGGACCTCTACCAAGATTGTTCAGATCATAGCCCTGGGGCCACAAATGCCCCCACCCCGGGGCTCTTTGGTTTTACATAGATTTATATAGCCCCGGGGCCATTTGGTTTTGCATAGGCTTATGTAGGGAAAATCTTAAAAAAAAATCTTCTTCTCTGAAACCACAAGGCCCAGGTCTTTGATATTTGATGTGTAGCTTCATCTAGTGGACCTTTGCCAAGATTGTTCAAATTATAGCCTTCGTTCATGTTTGGTATGAAGCTTCACCTTTAAGACCTCCCTCAACATTATGCACATTAAAGCCCTGGGGCCAATAATGGCTCTCACTGGGGCCCACTTGTTACACTATGGATCAGGTGAGCGATCCAGGGCCATCATGGTCCTCTTGTGATTAATATTAGGATCACTTTTTGTCTGTCATCCGTGCGTAAACAATTTCTTCAAACGACATCTCCTCCTAAACCACTGATCGGATATTGACCAAACTTCACAGGAATGATCCTTAGGTGGACCCCTTTCAAAGTTGTTCAAATGGTTCGGGTTCGTTGCACATCTAGGTCACAGGAGCCAAAAATAGATTTTTTTCACCAAAAACTTAAAAAATCTTCTTCTCTGAAACCGCAATACCCAGGTCTTTGATATATGGTATGAAGCTTCATCTAGTGGACCCCTACCAAGATTGTTCAAATTATAGTGCTGAGGTTAAAAATGCCCCTGCCCCGGGGCCCTTTGGTTTTACATGGGTTTTTATCGGGAAAATCTTTAAAAATCTTCTTCTCTGAAACCACAAGGCCCAGGTCTTTGATATTTGGGAGGAAGCTTCATCTAGCGGACCCCTACAAAGATTGTTCAAATTATAGTGCTGGGGCCAAAAATGCCCCTGCCCCGGGGCCCTTTGGTTTTACATGGGCTTATATAGGGAAAATCTTTAAAAATCTTCTACTCTGAAACTGCATGGCCTCGGTCTTTGCTATTTGGTATGAAGCTTCAATTAGTGGACCCCTACCAAGGTTATTCAAATTATAGTGCTGGGGCCAAAAATGCCCCCGCCCCGGGGCCCTTTGGTTTTACATAGGCTTATATAGGGAAAATATCTAAAAATCTTCTTCTCAGAAACTGCAAGGCCCAGGTCTTTGATATTTGGTATGAAGCTTCATCTAGTGGACCTCTACCAAGATTGTTCAAATAATTGCCCTGGGGCCAAAAATGCCCCCACTCCGGGGCCCTTTGGTTTTACATAAACTTATATAGGGAATATCTTGAAAAATCTTCTTCTCTGAAACCACAAGGCCTAGGTCTTTGATATTTGGTATGAAGCTTCAGCTAGTGGATCTCTACCAAGTTTGTTCAAATTGTAGCCCTGAGACCAAAAATGCCCCCGCCTCGTGGCCCTTTGGTTTTACATAGACTTATAAAGGGACTTTGTAAGACTTATCTATGTTTAAAAATCTTCTTCTATGAAACTACAATGCCTAGGTCTTTGATATTTGGTGTGTAATTTCATCTAGTGGACCTCTATCAAGATTGTTCAAATTATAGCCCTGGGGCCAAAAATGCCCCCACCCCGAGACCCTTTGGTTTTACATAGACTTATATTGAAATAATCTTTGAAAAGCTTCTCTGAAACAGCAAGGCCCAGGTCTTTGATATTTGGTGTGAAGCCTCATCTAGTTGACCTCTATCAAGATTGTTTAAATTATAGCCCTGAGGCCAAAAATGCCCAGCCCTTGAGCCATTTGGTTTTACATAGGCTTATGTTGGAAATATCTTTAAAAAAAATCTTCTCTGAAACCGCAAGGCCCAGGTCTTTGATATTTGGTATGTAGCTTCATCTATTGGACCTTTGCCAAGATTGTTCAAATTATAGCCTTTGTTGATATTTGGTATGAAGCTTCACCTTTTTAGACCTCCCTCAACATAATGCACATTGTAACCCTGGGGTCAATAATGGCCCTCCCCAGGGCCCACTTGTTACTCTATGGATCGGGCCATCATGGCCCTCTTGTTAGCTCACCGTCACATAGTGACGAGGTGAGCTTTTGGGATCACTTTTCGTCCGTCGTGCGTCCGTCAGTCCGTGCGTCCATGCGTGCGTCCGTAAACAATTCTTTAAATGACATCTCCTCCTAAACCATTGATCGGATTTTGACCAAACTTCACAGGAATGATCCTTAGGTGGTCCCCTTTCAAAGTTGTTCAAATGGTTCCGGTCCGTTGCACATCTAGTTCAAAGGAGCCAAAAATAGATTTTTTTCACCAAAAACTTAAAAAATCTTCTTCTCTGAAACCACAAGGCCCAGGTCTTTGATATTTGGTACGAAGCTTCATCTGGTGGACCCCTACCAAGATTGTTCAAATTATAGTGCTGGGGCCAAAAATGCCCCCGCTCCAGGGCCCTTTGGTTTTACATGGGCTTATATAGGGAAAATCTTTAAAAATCTTCTTCTCTGAAACCGTAAGGCCCAGGTCTTTGATATTTGGTATGAAGTTTCATCTAGTGGACCCCTACCAAGATTGTTCAAATTATAGTGCTGGGGCCAAAAATGCCCCCGCTCCGGGGCCCTTTGGTTTTACATGGGCTTATATAGGGAAAATCTTTAAAAATCTTCTTCTCTGAAACCGCAAGGCCCAGGTCTTTGATATTTGGTATGAAGCTTCATCTAGTGGACCCCTACCAAGATTGTTCAAATTATAGTGCTGGGGCCAAAAATGCTCCCGCTCCAGGGCCCTTTGGTTTTACATGGGCTTATATAGGGAAGAGCTTTAAAAATCTTCTTCTCTGAAACCGTAAGGCCCAGGTCTTTGATATTTGGTATGGAGCTTTATCTAGGGGACCCCTACCAAGATTGTTCAAATTATAGTGCTGGGGTCAAATATGCCCCCGCTCTGGGGCCCTTTGGTTTTACATGGGCTTATATAGGGAAAATCTTTAAAAATTTTCTTCTTTGAAACCGTAAGGCCCATGTCTTTGATATTTGGTATGAAGCTTCATCCCACAAGGCCATGGTCCTTCTTCCTCCCCCCCCCCCCCCTCCTGCCCCACTCCGGGGCCCTTTGGTTTTAAATGGGCTTATATAGGGAAAATCTTTAAAAATCTTCTTCTCTGAAACCACAAGGCCCAGGTCTTTGCTATTTGGTATGAAGCTTCATCTAGTGGACTCCTACCAAGATTGTTCAAATTATAGAGCTTGGGCTAAAAATGCCACCGCCCCGGGGCCCTATGGTTTTACATGGGCTTATATGGGGAAAATCTTTAAAAATCTTCTTCTCGGAAACCCCAAGGGCCAGGTCTTTGCTATTTGGTATGAAGCTTCATCTAGAGTGGACCCCTACCAAGATTGTTCAAATTATAGTGCTAGGGCCAAAACTGCCCCCGACCTGGGGCCCTTTGGTTTTACATAGACTTATATAGAGATATTCCTTAAAAATCTTCTTCTGAAACAGCAAGGCCATGGTCTTTGATATTTGGTGTGAAGCTTCCTCTAGTGGACCTCTATCAAGATGGTTTAAATTATAGCCCTGAGGCCAAAAATGCCCCCGCCCCAGAGCCATTTGGTTTTTCATAGGCTAATGTAGGGAATATCTTTAATAAAAATCTTCTTCTTTGAAACCGTTAGGCCCAGGTATTTGATATTTGGTATGTAGCATATCTAGTGGACCTTTGCCAAGATTGTTCAAATTAAATCCTTTGTTGATATTTGGTATGAAGCTTCACCTTTTTAGACGTCTCTGAACATTATGCACATTATAGCCCTGCGGTTAACAATGGCCCTCCTCGGGTCCGTCTTGTTACTCTATGGATTAGGTGAGCGATCCAGGGCCATCATGGCCCTCTTGTCTGAAAACATACAATAAAGTATAACATACGGTAAGAGTGATTCTCAGGCAGAAAGCCAGATAGGTAAAATTTTGATAAAACTCTCAATGATTGTTAATCAATTATCGATCCCAATGGCATCTCTGATGATTATCTTTTCAACTCTGATTAGCCAGTCCTTATATTCTGACATCTCAACTCCGTACCATACTTGTTCTAAAATTTGAACAAATACACTTTACTACTTGATGTTGTGGTAAAAATAACAGAATGATCATAAACAGTGTTGACCCTGATGACACACACATCTAATTTGGGTTTACACTCTTTGCTTGGGCTTGTCCACCTGAATGCACACTAAAACAGTGTACATTTTTAGAAAGTAAATTCTAACAATATTATAATGATTTACAGTGTAACCTCAATAAAGCAGCCACCCCGGTATAGCAGCAGATAGGGTTCTTATCTTGTAACAATTGAAGGATAGTTTTTCTTATATCTCCATAAGGACAGTCGGCAGGGAACTCTTCAGTAAAAAGAAACAAAGAATGGTTATCTTTCCCGCCATTATTCTCATTTGGTGGAGGTGAAAGTTTTGGTTTTTATCGCTAAAATTTGATCATTTTTATACCCCACCACACGATAGTGGCGGGGTATTATGATATACCCTCCGGTGTCCGTCCGTCCGTCCGCACCATTTCCGATCGATAACTTGAGTAATTTTTAACGAATTTTTTTCAAATTTTGCATACATGTATATATCGGGAATGAGTGGTATGGGATTGTTAATGGGCAAAATCCGTTAACATTTGACAGAGTTATGGCCCTTTTTAGTTCAAAATAAGGGGTTTTGGGGCGTTTCCGATCAATAACTTGAATATTTTTTCACGGATTTTCTTCAAATTTTGTATACACATTGGCATTGGGTATGAGTGGTTTGGGATTGTAAATGGGCAAAATACATTAACATTTAACGGAATTATGGTCGTTAAAAATTCCGATTAAATGGTTTTTGGGGACTTATTCCTTTACTATATGGAATATTTGGATGAAACTGCACTGATGTATAAACGACCATAATAAGCAGGTTTTGTGTTGTGAATACACAAAATGCGTTAACATTTAACGAAAAATTGGTCGTTAACAATTCCCATTAAATAGTTTCTGCGCATTTATTCCTTTAATTTATGAAATATATTGATTATCACTACCACTGTCGTCGAGGAATGGAATTTTTTTTTTCTTTTTCGTTTTTTCTTTTTTTTGTGTGTGTGTTCTTTTTTCTTTTTTCTTTTTCTTTCTTTTTCATTTTGGCAATGAATTTATTTATTTATTTTTTTTTTTTTTAATTTTCCTCATTTTTGGTTTTTCATTCCTTTTTTTTCCCTTTTTTTTCTTCACCCTTTTCTTCTTTTTAGCTCACCGTCACGTAGTGACGAGGTGAGCTTTTGGGATCACTTTTTGTCCGTCGTCCATCGTGCGTCCGTCCGTGCGTGCGTAAACAATTTCTTTAAACGACATCTCCTCCTAAATCACTGATGGGATTTTGACCAAACTTCACAGGAATGATCCTTAGGTGGTCCCCTTTCAAAGTTGTTCAAATGGTTCCGGTCCGTTGCACATCTAGGTCACAGGAGCCAAAAATAGATTTTTTTCACCAAAAACTTAAAAATCTTCTTCTCTGAAACCACAAGGCCCAGGTCTTTGATATTTGGTATGAAGCTTCATCTAGTGGACCCCTACCAAGATTGTTCAAATTATAGTGCTGGGGCCAAAAATGCCCCCGCCCCGGGGCCCTTTGGTTTTACATAGGCTTATATAGGGAAAATCTTTAAAAATCTTCTTCTCTGAAACCACAAGGCCCAGGACTTTGATATTTGGTATGAAGCTTCATCTAGTGGACCCCTACCAAGATTGTTCAAATTATAGTGCTGGGACAAAAAATGCCCCCGCCACGGGGCCCTTTGGTTTTACATAGGCTTATATAGGGAAAATCTTTAAAAATCTTCTTCTCTGAAACCACAAGGCCCAGGACTTTGATATTTGGTATGAAGCTTCATCTAGTGGACCCCTACCAAGATTGTTCAAATAATAGTGCTGGGACAAAAATGCCCCCGCCACGGGGCCCTTTGGTTTTACATTGGCTTATATAGGGAAAATCTTTAAAAATCTTCTTCTCAGAAACCACAAGGCCCAGGTCTTTGATATTTGGTATGAAGCTTCATCTAGTGGACCCCTACCAAGATTGTTCAAATTATAGTGCTGGGGCCAAAAATGCCTGCCCCGGGGCCCTTTGGTTTTACATAGGCTTATATAGGGAAAATCTTTAAAAATCTTCTTCTCTGAAACCACAAGGCCCAGGACTTAGATATTTGGTATGAAGCTTCATCTAGTGGACCCCTACCAAGATTGTTCAAATTATAGTGCTGGGACAAAAAATGCCCCCGCCACGGGGCCCTTTGGTTTTACATTGGCTTATATAGGGAAAATCTTTAAAAATCTTCTACTCTGAAACCACGAGGCCCAGGACTTTGATATTTGGTATGAAGCTTCATCTAGTGGACCCCTACCAAGATTGTTCAAATTATAGTGCTGGGACAAAAAATGCCCCCGCCATTGGGCCCTTTGGTTTTACATTGGCTTATATAGGGAAAATCTTTAAAAATCTTCTTCTCTGAAACCACAAGGCCCAGGTCTTTGATATTTGGTATGAAGCTTCATCTAGTGGACCCCTACCTAGATTGTTCAAATTATAGTGCTGGGGCCAAAAATGCCCCCGCCCCGGGGCCCTTTGGTTTTACATAGGCTTATATAGGGAAAATCTTTAAAAATCTTCTTTTCTGAAACCACAAGGCACAGGACTTTGATATTTGGTATGAAGCTTCATCTAGTGGACCCCTACCAAGATTGTTCAAATTATAGTGCTGGGACAAAAAATGCCCCCCCGCCACGGGGCCCTTTGGTTTTACATTGGCTTATATAGGGAAAATCTTTAAAAATCTTCTTCTCTGAAACCACAAGGCCCAGGTCTTTGATATTTGGTATGAAGCTTCATCTAGTGGACCCCTACCAAGATTGTTCAAATTATAGTGCTGGGGCCAAAAATGCCCCTGCCCCGGGGCCCTTTGGTTTTACATAGGCTTATATAGGGAAAATCTTTAAAAATCTTCTTCTCTGAAACCACAAGGCCCAGGATTTGATATTTGGTATGAAGCTTCATCTAGTGGACCCCTACCAAGATTGTTCAAATTATAGTGCTGGGACAAAAAATACCCCCCACCACGGGGCCCTTTGGTTTTACATTGGCTTATATAGGGAAAATCTTTAAAAATCTTCTTCTCTGAAACCACAAGGCCCAGGTCTTTGATATTTGGTATGAAGCTTCATCTAGTGGACCCCTACCAAGATTGTTCAAATTATAGTGCTTGGGCCAAAAATGCCCCCGCCCCGGGGCCCTTTGGTTTTACATAGGCTTATATAGGGAAAATCTTTAAAAATCTTCTTCTCTGAAACCACAAGGCCCAGGACTTTGATATTTGTTATGAAGCTTCATCTAGTGGACCCCTACCAAGATTGTTCAAATTATAGTGCTGGGGCAAAAAATGCCCCCGTCCCGGGGCCCTTTGGTTTTACATAGGCTTATATAGGCAAAATCTTTAAAAATCTTCTTCTCTGAAACCGCAAGGCCCAGGACTTTGATATTTAGAATGAAGCTTCATCTAGTGGACCTCTACCAAGATTGTTCAAATTATAGCCCTTGGGCCAAAAATGCCCCCGCCTGGGGCCCTTTGGTTTTATGTAGACTCATATAGGGAAAATCTTTAAAAATCTTCTTCTCTGAAACCGCAAGGCCCAGGACTTTGATATTTGGTATGAAGCTTCATCTTGTTGACCCCTACCAAGATTGTTCAAATAATAGTGCTGGGGCAAAAAATGCCCCCGCCCCCGGGGCCCTTTGGTTTTACATTGGCTTATATAGGGAAAATCTTTAAAAATCTTCTTCTCTGAAACCGCAAGGCCCAGGACTTTGATATTTGGTATGAAGCTTCATCTAGTGGACCCCTACCAAGATTGTTCAAATTATCAAATTATAGCCCTTGGGCCAAAAATGCCCCTGCTCCGGGGCCTTTTGGTTTTACATAGACTTATATAGGGAAAATCTTTAAAAATCTTCTTCTCTGAAACCACAAGTCCTAGGTCTTTTATATTTGGTATGAAGCTTCTTCTAAAGGACCCCTACCAAGATGATTCAAATTATAGTGCTGGGACCAAAAGTGGCCCCGCCCCGGGGCCCTTTGGTTTTACATAGGCTTATATAGGGATAAGCTTTAAAAATCTTCTTCTCTTAAACCACAAGGAGGAATGGAATTTTCTTTTTTTTCCTTTTTTTCTCGTTTTTTCTTTTCTTTTTTTCCGTTTATTTTTCTTTTCTTCTTTTTGCAATGAATTTTTTTTTTTTTTTTTCATTTTTTTTTTCTCATTTTTTGTTTTTCATTCCTTTTTTTACCTTTTTTTTTTTTTCCTTTTCTTCTTTTTGTTATACCCCATTACACGATAGTGCTGGGATATTATAATATACCCTCCGGTGTCTGTCCGTCCGTCCGTCCGTCCATCCCCACCATTTCCGACCGATAACTTGATTAATTTTTCACATTTTTTTTTTCAAATTGTGCCTACATGTTTATATCGGGAATTACTTTTTTTCTTTTCTTCTTTTTAGCTCACCTGTCACGTAGTGACGAGGTGAGCTTTTGGGATCACTTTTTGTCCGGCGTCCGTCGTGCGTGTGTGCGTGTGTGCGTATGTGCGTGTGTGCGTGTGTGCGTGCGTAAACTTTTTCTTCAAATGACATCTCCTCCTAAACCACTGATTGGATTTTAACCAAACTTTACAGGAATGATCCTTAGGTGATCCCCTTTCAAAGTTGTTCAAATGGTTCCGGTCCATTGCACATCTAGGTCACAGGAGCTAAAAATAGATTTTTAAAATGAAAACTTTAAAAATCTTCTTCTCTGAAACCGCAAGGCCCAGGTCTTTGATATTTGGTATGAAGCTTCATCTAGTGGACCTTTACCAAGATTGTTCAAATTATAGCCCTTGGGCTAGAAATGCCCCCGCCCCGGGGGCCTTTGGGTTTACATAGGCTTATATAGGAAAAATCTTTAAAAATCTTCTTCTCCGAAACCACAAGGCCCAGGTCTTTGATATTTGGTGTGAAGCTTCACCTAGTGGACCTTTACCAAGATTGTTAAAATTATAGCCCTAGGGCCAAAAATGCCCCCGCCCCGGGGGCCTTTGGTTTTACATAGGCTTATACAGGGAAAATCTTTAAAAATCTTCTTCTCTGAAACCACATGGCCCAGGTATTTGATATTTGGTATGAAGCTTCATCTAGTGGGCCCTCTACCAAGATTGTTCAAATTATGGCCCTTGGGCCAGAAATGCCCCCGCCCTGGGGGCCTTTGTGTATACATAGGCTTATATAGGGAAAATCTTTAAAAATCTTCTTCTCTGAAACCACAAGGCCCAGGTCTTTGATATTTGGTGTGAAGCTTCACCCAGTGGACCTCTACCAAGTTTGTTCAAATTATAGCCCTGGGGCGAAAAATGCCCCCGCCCCGGGGGCCTTTGGTTTTACATAGGCTTATACAGGGAAAATCTTTAAAAATCTTCTTCTCTGAAACCACAAGGCTCAGATCTTTGATATTTGGTGTGAAGCTTCATCTAGTGGACCTCTACCAAGATTGTTCAAATTATAGCCATAGGGCCAAAAATGCCCCCGCCCCGGGGGCCTTTGGTTTTACATAGGCTTATAAAGGGAAAATCTTTAAAAATTTGCTTCTTTGACATCACAAGGCCCAGGTCTTTGATATTTGGTGTGAAGCTTCACCTAGGGGACCTTTACCAAGATTGATCAAATTATAGCCCTAGGGCCAAAAATGCCCCCGCCTCAGGGGCCTTTGGTTTTGCATAGGCTACTACAGGGAAAATCTTTAAAAATCTTCTTCTCTGAAACCACAAGGCCCAGGTCTTCGATATTTGGTATGAAGCTTCATCTAGTGAACCTCTACCAAGATTGTTCAAATTATGGCCCTTGGGCCAGAAATGCCCCCGCCCCGGGGGCCTTTGGGTTTACATAGGCTTATATAGGGAAAATCTTTAAAAATCTTCTTTAAAACCACAAGGCCCAGGTCTTTGATATTTGGTGTGAAGCTTCACCTAGTGGACCTCTACCAAGATTGTTCAAATTATAGCCCTAGGGCCAAAATTGTCCCCGCCCCGGGGGCCTTTGGTTTTATATAGGCTTATACAGGTAAAATCTTTAAAAATCTTCTTCTCTGAAACCGCAAGGCTCAGATCTTTGATATTTGATGTGAAGCTTCATCTAGTGAACCTCTACCAAGATTGTTCAAATTATAGCCCTGGGGCCAAAAATGCCCCCATCCCCGGGTCCCTTTGGTTTTTCATAGGCTTATATAGGGAAAATATTTAAAAATCTTCATCTCTCAACCACAGGCTCAGGTCTTTGATATTTGGTAAGAAGCTTCACCTAGTATAGCCCTTGGGCCAAGAATGTACTAGAGACACTGATTCTCAGGTGAGCGATTCAGGGCCCTCTGGGCCCTCTTGTTGTTATACCACATCACACGATAGTGCTGGGGTATTATAATATACCCTCCGGTGTCTGTCTGTTCGTCCGTCCATCCACACCATTTCGGACCGATAACTTGATTAATTTCTCACAATTTTTTTTTGGAGTTTGCGATCAATAACTTAAGAATCTTTTCATGGATTTTCTTCAAATTTTAAAACACATATTATTGCCAAGGACAGTCACTCTGCTTTTCTGGTTATTGTATTATCTGCCCTTTTGATATACATGTATGTAGTTCCTTTACTATATTGAATGCCTTAGTGAAGTTTTACAGATAACTATAACACTTAAAAGTACCACTATTATGGGCAAGGCTATAACCATATTATCTTGCAGTGGTGGGGTATCATGCAGTGTTAGCGTGCTTTTATTAAACATTTAAAAGCAAAATGTGTCTGATTTTTCTATTGACAATCATCAGAAATAAAAGGAAATATATGGAACAATAATATAGAGTAAGCCTTTGTCAGAGGTTTGAGACGGATTTAGAATATTTCTTGTGCACATTTGGTAAGGTCATATAGCAGAATACCTTTGTTAACACCTCAGAAAATGGCGGACCTCAGCGGAAGTGGTGTCATGCCGATTTTCCTTATATAAACCTATGTTGTGGGTATTCATTAGAACCGCCTCGGTGAGTACAAGGTGGTCATAAACATTTATGAATAATTTACAAGTGGAGGAATGTTTTAAAAGTTCTGTATTAACCCTTAGTGTTCATACACCACAACTCCTTAACATACTTGTTCTAAAATTTGAACAAGTACAATTTACTACCTGATAATGTGTCTTAAAATAGATGGATGAGTGGCAAACAGTGTAGACCCTGATGAGACCCTGCATTTTGTGGCATATTATCTAGGTCTACAAGCTTTGCCCAGGTCTGTCCGTCTGAATACATAAGATAAATATGGTATTTTATGATCAAATTTCAGACAAAGCCAAAGTCGGGAGGTAGCATCATTACGCACAAGAAATGTTGAGTTAGAAGGTGATGTTGAACGGCTACGACGACAGCTCACTAGTGAGAAGTTTGAAAGGTAATTTGAAGCCAAGACAGATTTTTGGAGATTTTGCTAGTTGAATAAGTACCGTAAAAATCCTAAAAGTTCGGACACCTTGAGGACTTGCTGTAATTCTCCTAAAATTTTAACAAGTTTGTTGGGCGATCCAGCAATGTGTCCAAAATGTGGAGACGGAATTGCAAATAGTGTAGACCCTGATCAGACTGCTCCTTCAGGAGCAGTCTGATCTGGGTCTGCACTGTTTGCTTAGGCCTGTCTGTCCCAATACATGTACTTAGAATCAATGCGGTAAGCCCGCTTCAATAGACACAGATTCCTTTACAAACAGTGTTGATCTCGATGAGATGGCTCCTTATGAGCCTTCTGATCTGGATCCACACTATTTGTCATTCTGCTAATGATGTTGAACAAACGACTTATTTTGAACACTGGATGAATACAAATTTAAAGAAAAGAGAGGCCACTTCTAAACTCAAGAGGGATTCAGTATTCAAAGATTAATAGCTTTCAGCCCAATCCTTTTGATGAAATGTACATGAGTGTCTCATATATGTTGTAATTGAAATAAATATGCGTAAACCAAAATATCACAGAAAAAGTTGTCATAACAACAGTTAACATTTTGAAGGATTAGCAAGTTCTTGCTTTGGCTAGTTTAATGCATGGAGTGAATCATCGACTTCATTTTCACATCGACTTCATTTTCAGTCTCACAAGTCAGCTCCGGTAGCTCATTCAGACGCGTGTCTGACCGGTATTCAGGAGGTTATAGGTTCAATACCTGCTGTTTCCGCAACATTTGTTCATGGAGATTGATCATGAAATCTTTTCTATGGTCATTCTCTTTGTTTCGCTGTCAGATTCAAGAGGGGCTGTTGTCATTTTGGCGAAAAAATGTGCACTGCAGTCCAGAACATGCTTATAAATTTAAAGCAGTTCACTGTACAGTGAAATGCTTAAATTGATAAGCATGTCTGGAAAATTTTACAGAGAAATGCTTTAAATTGATAAGCGTGTTCTGGAAAGTCTACAGAGAAATGCTTTAAATTGATAAGCGTGTTCTGGAAAGTCTACAGAGAAATGCTTTAAATTGATAAGCGTGTTCTGGAAAGTCTACAGAGAAATGCTTTAAATTGATAAGTGTGTTCTGGAAAATGCTTTAAATTGATAAGTGTGTTCTGGAAAGTCTACAGAGAAATGCTTTAAATTGATAAGTGTGTTCTGGAAAATGCTTTAAATTGATAAGCATGTCTGGAAAGTCTACAGAGAAATGCTTTAAATTGATAAGCGTGTTCTGGAAAGTCTACAGAGAAATGCTTTAAATTGATAAGTGTGTTCTGGAAAATGCTTTAAATTGATAAGTGTGTTCTGGAAAGTCTACAGAGAAATGCTTTAAATTGATAAGGCTCTGAAAAGTGTGGTTAGGTAAATTGACTAACACAATATGGCCTAGATAATGGCAGGACGAGAATGTGTAAAAATACATATGTATGGTTCAAAATCATGGCTGATTATTGTAATTCAAGTGAGAAAGGTCACTGAAGTTAGAATTGAAGAGAAAAAAAAAATATGACAAAGAGCTTTCTTTGGGAACAAAAACATTTCATAGGAGGAAATGCTGATGGTTTTACTTCTCAAAACATCAGGGTCTGATGTAGTAGACCCACTTTATTTGGAAAGCAAAGGTGAAGAGCTATGGGTCTGTCTTTTCCTCATGTTTTGTTTATATTAGAGTTTAACAGCCCAGTCAACACTATTTAGGTCATTTTTGAGCCGGTCACTTTACCAAGCCACACTTTTCCTGGTAAGCGGTTAACCAGTTCAGTGCACATTCTTTCGCCAGAAACTGACAACTGTCCTTCTTGAATCAGTGGAAGGGAGAGAATGACCATAGAAAAGATTTCATGATCAATCTCCACGACCCCGCCAGGTATCTTTTCCTCATGATAGAAAAAAAAAAGGTTTCTTTGACAGTTGCCTTGAGAGAGAGGAGTGAGTATTCATTCAGTTTGTCATTAGTTCATTTCATGATGTGGCATTTTGATAGCTTTTATTTTGCTGCCCACAAGAAGGGAGTAGCTGTGGGTGATGGTTTTGCTTATTGAAGGAAAATGTGAAGACACCTAGCTTATTTTTTGCAAGGGACACAACTTTTGTTACTTCCTGTTTGCTTTCCTATGAAATTTTAACCCATCCAAGAAATGGATCTACTGATAACGGAAAGGATTTGCACATTGTTAGCAAATTCTTTCCTTTGAGAGTAGACAACTATAGATGGAGAAACAAAAAAAAAAAAATAAAACATTTGAAAGAGTTGGCTCCCTTTAAGGTAAATCCATACCCCGTAATTGGCCACAGTGGCCTAGTAGGTTAGAGCACTGACTCTTAATCATTACATCTCTCACAGCTGTGGTTTGAGCCTAGCTCTGGTCAAGTGAGACGCCATGTTCTTCAATGCAAGGTCAGGTGGTTTTTATCATGGTTTTACCCACCTCTGTATAACAATCGGCTTGAAATAAGTGAAACAATCTTGAAAGGACCGTAAAACTGAAAAAAAATAACTCCCAGCCAACAAGTTTAATAAATTTAATAATACTTGAGCACAAATTCAAGATTCTTTTCAATATCATATGATATTTAAAACGCATTCAATTCACAATTTTTGTACAAAAATGCCAATATTCCACCATTAGTAAACACTTTGTCGTTAAGGAATCGTACCTGTAACGTTACGGGACATATCTAATTAATTTGCATATTTAATTCAATAGTGGATTACCGAATTTATTACACGCAACGTCATGTGATAATATCATTTAATT
Organism: Lucinisca nassula; assembly: GCA_963580285.1. NCBI lineage: Eukaryota > Metazoa > Mollusca > Bivalvia > Lucinida > Lucinidae > Lucinisca > Lucinisca nassula. The sequence continues at coordinate 49,604,399 of OY757015.1, forward strand.
ATCCTCTTTAATCCTTAAAGGGAGCTATGTAATAAGCCGGTTATGGATTTGTGATTTAGAGAAAGGATGGAACATTCCGAGTGTCAATTACGAGAACACATCCATGCAACATAGTGCATTTTTTCACATCTCCAAAATGGCTACTTTTCTTATGAAAATCCATGATATTTTTCTTATTTATACTGCAAACACAGGTCGTGGGTGCTTGTTAGAACCGCCTCATTGAGGCAGTTCTAACGTGTACCCACAACCTATGTATTGGAGCAGAAATAAGAAAAATAATGTATCCCCCTAAACTCCAGTTTTCTCTATATAAAGTGGGGTTTAGGGGGGTGTTCATTTCAGTAACTTGTTCACGTGATGTTGAAAAATACATCAAATTTTTGCCATTTATGAAGACTTTTTATTCATTGAAGGTGTGGTTTAGAGCAAAGTATTTTGCTTTGGATAAATGCTTTTTGAAGTGATTTTTCTTGGTGCTGATAGATATATTTGGAGCAATTTCTTGTGTATGAAATGTATAGAAATATATCTTACATAGTGCTTTTAACTAATTAGTTTATTTTAGTTCAATTGCGATGAAAGCTTCAAACTTATTGAATCCCTCTCGAACCCTCATTCCGGGTGTTTTCACGCACGCTAGAGAGAGAGGCAGTGTCTTTTACAACACTGCTACCCATTTTCACCTGGGTGGAGGGGAGCAGTGTCATTACTTGTATTGCCCAAGGACACACCTCGATACCAGTGGCTGGATTTAAACGTACAACCTCTCAATCATAAGTCAAACGCGTTAACCACTGCGCTATAGAGTACATTTATTTGAATGTATTCATTTCTTTAGTGAAGTAAGTTGGAAAGATTTTGATCAGATTTTGGTTTTATGATTTCTAACTAACAGCAGTAAAAACGATCTTTTGATTAACCCTGATAACACAGTGTAAAACTGCATCATATGCCATTCTATTCTCTTTTTTCCGTCCCCGCCCATAGGGGCTTGAAGAAATATATGGGCTGCAAGATGCTTCCACGCAGAGCTGAATCCGGCCCGCACACTAGTACTGGTAAACCGCTAGGAGGATCTAAGCCTGTCCAGGAACCGCGGTGCAAGGCGGAACGTCCATGCTAATAAACCCTATTGGTTTCATTGGGCGACAGGGCTTGAGATGTCATTTCATCTCAGTGTCGGGTAAAAGTCCAACAAAATTGGAAGCAACTTCTCCAAAATGACCTTTACAGTGTTGACGGGGACGTTAAACCCCAAATCAAACAAAACAAACTATTCTCTTTTCTTTTTTTTTCATTATTATCTCTTGTCCTGATGAATATATTAATTTTGCAACAGCCATGTCCGACTATCAACCAATAAAATTACTTGATGTAATGTTTCATTCAAATTTACAAGCTAATTGACAAACAGTGTAGATCCTGATCAGATGGCTTCTTCAGAAGCCATCTGATCTGGATCTACACTTTTTGCAAAACGAGGTGTTGTCCTGTTCAGCAAGATAAGGCTTGTATGCCTTAAGAAAATCAGGCCTGGCTTTTCATGTGAATCATCTGCTAGTCTGCTGATTTCCGTGAAAAGTCAAGCCAGATTTTCTGAGAAAAAAAATCTCATCTGACCCAGTTTTGCTCAGTGCTGTAAGGGTTTGTGTGTGTGTCTGTGAATTCGGGTTTAACGTCGCTTTCAACAATTTTTCAGTCATATCACGACGGTGTCTGGTTGCGACAGGGAGCTCAATGCTCACGTTTATAGTGCTGCCTCACTGAAGTATCATGTCCCAGACACATTACATGATACCACACCCAGTCACATTATCCTGACACTGGATCGACCAGTCCTAGCTCTACCCCGTAAATCTGAGTGCCAAACAAAGAGCAGCTAGTACCATTTTTAACGACTTTGGTATGTCGCGGCCCGGGATCGAACCTGTAAGGGTTTGTCAATAGAACAAGTACTTTGTTTATCTTTTTAAGAATTATGCACAGAAGTAACCACTATGACGATGGGTTTGACAGTAATTGTCATATGGTAGTATTATAAACATTTTATTAAGCATCCATCATAGCTTTTAAGCCTTTGGGATCTGGTGTATTTAGTTACGATAATGCATGCAGTATGGTTGTAGTTATGTAAGAAAACTATGCATGTTGAGGATGTGTATTGGTTGTTCCTGGAAGGTGGGGATTTGAAATGGGTACTTTAGGTGTTGGGTTGAAATGGAAAACTCCTGCTTGAAATAAAAGAAGATGCAAAATATGCATGTGTCTATATAATAAATACAACTCTCATTAGGGATCACTTTTGAAGGAAAGAATTTTCTCACTTTTCTAATATTGGTGTGGTCCTCATTTATAGTTTTTTTGTTTCATTTAAGGTTTAACATCCCCGTCAAGACTATTTAGGTCATTTTGGAGACATTGCTTCAAATTAAGTTGGACTTTAACCCAACAGTGAGATGAAATGACATCTCAAGCCCTGTTGCCCACTGAAACAAATAGGGTTTATATGCATGGAAGGTCAGACTCGCACTACTTTGCCTGGGCAGGCTTTGATCTTCTAAGCGATTTACCAGTACGCATATGTGATTGGTTTCAGCTACAGCCCAGTCTATTTCTCCAAGCCGTGTTGAGCGGGGGCCCTCATTTTGTAAGCAAAACTACTCTGATGGAGTGACTAGCTCTTTCTTTGGTTTGCATTCACTTCATTTTCTCCTTGCTGTGCCAGGTCTTCAGTGTCTACTTTAACCCTTGTCCTGCTGAGTATTCATATATGCCACACCCACTACCGATTATCAACCAATCAGATTAACTGTAGCAAATTATTACAACAAATTCACAATCTGAATGACAAACAATGTAGATCCTGATCAGATGGCTTCTTCAGAAGCCATCTGATCTGGATCTACATTGTTTCAAAGAAAAGGCATATCCGGGCTCAGCAGAACAAGGGTTAAGATCACCACCCCTTTCACCCCTCAGTTTCTGAAGTGGACTCTTCCATCTTTGAATTTGGACAGATTCTTTCTTGGAAATTGGTGATAAGGTCAAAACCATGGACAGAGTGGCAAACATTGAATGTGTGGATCAGATGATGCGTTGTAAGGTGTCTGATCTGGGCCTTCACTGTTTGTGACCGTCCTGTTTTGGCATGTTTCCAGTATAGATAAAATGTGTTAATCTTCCAGGACCAGCCATTTGCATTTCAAATTTATATTATTATGATCATAGTTGTGGAGGCTTTTCATATAGACATGTATAATGCATGAACAACTAACACAAAATTGATATGAAATAGATTGCTGGAAATAAATTGTATGTAACATTTTCTGTAACCAGTGAAAAACAGGATCATTCTGCACTTACATGAAGTTTGATAAGTCTTTCATGATATGCAAATAGAGGATCTTGCATCAGTGTTCATGTATTGTTCAGTTTGCATTTTATCTCTTTTCCTCAACAGGTTTAATAAATTTAATAATACATGACCACGAATGTAAGTTTCTATTTATCATATGACATTTAAAAATGTATTTTACTCACGATTTTTGACAAAAAATGTCAATATTCTGCCATTAGTAAACCCGAAGTCATTAAGGACGTCGTACGTGTAACGTTACGGGGTATATCTAGCTAACTTACATATTTAATCCACTAGTGGATTATCGAATTTATTACATGACGTTGTTACATTGTCAGACGCGATGTCATATGATAATGGAGAAACTTCAATGCTAGGACACGGATTGACCATGGCTGTTTTGTACTTGTTATTGAATCCCTCGGAAAATTTTTGCCATAACTGCATATATTAACCCTTATCCTGCTGAATAATTATAGCCCCGCTTTGAAAAAGTGGGGCTATATTGGATTTGCCATGTCCTTCTGTTATTCCGTGATTCCGTTAATTTGTGTTGGCTCCATAACTTTGTATCTGCTTAACATATTTTCATGAAACTTCACACAAATGTTAAACACCATAAGACAATGTGCAGAGCGAAGGAATTATAACTGTGGATTGCCTACTTTTGGAGTTATTGCCCTTTGAACATTTTCCGTAATTCCGTAATTCCGTTAATTTGTGTTGGCTCCATAACTTTGTATCTGCTTAACATATTTTCATGAAACTTCACACAAATGTTAAACACCATAAGACAATGTGCAGAGCGAAGGAATTATAACTGTGGATTGCCTACTTTTGGAGTTATTGCCCTTTGAACATTGAAAAATGGCAATTTTAATTGTGTCCGCTTCATAACTCGAAAACCGTTTGAGATATTTTTAGGAAACTTCACACAAATGTTAAGCACTATGAGACAATGTGCAGAGCGCAGGAACCATAACTCTGCATTGCTTATTTTTGGAGTTATTGCCCTTTGAACATTGAAAAATGGCAATTTTAACAGTGTCCGCTTCATAACTCGAAAACCGTTTGAGATAATTTCATGAAACTTCACACAAATGTTAAGCACTATGAGACAATGTGCAGAGCGCAAGAACCATAACTCTGGTTTTCGTATTTTCTGTGTGTCTGTCTGTGTGTCTGTCTGTGTCTGTTAACAATTTTCGTGTCCGCTCCATAACTTTAAAACCCATTCACATATTTTCATGAAACTTCACACAAACATTAAACACCATGAGATGGTGTGCAGAGTGCAGGAACCATAACTCTGGATTGCCTAATTTTTGAGTTATTTCCCTTTGAATATTGAAAAATATCAATTTTAGCCGTCTTTGCTCGATAACTCAAAAACCGTTTGAGATAATTTTATGAAACTTCACACAAATGTAAAGCACCATATTACGTGTGCAGAGCGCAGGAACCCAAACTCTGGATTGTCTACTTTTTCAGTTATAGGCTTTTGAATATTAAAAAATGGCAATTTTAACTATGTCCGCTCCATAACCGTTTCTGATATTTTCATGAAACTTCAAATAAATGAAAAGCACCTTGAGATGATGTGCAGAGTGCAGGAACCATAACTCTGGTTTGCCTACTTTAGGAGTTATTGCCCTTTGAACATTTAAAAAGGCAATTTTGACTGTGTCGGCTCCATAACTCACAAACCATTTGAGATATTTTCATGACACTTCACACAAGTGTAAAGCACCATGAGACAATGTGCAGAGCGCAGGAACCCTGATTCTGATTTGCCTACTTTAGGAGTTATTACCCTTTGAACATTGAAAAATGGAAGATGAAATTTAGTATAAACATGGACATTCTGGTAATGTATCATGCTCATTGAAATGAGGGACAAGGGCTCACAACTCTTAGAGTTTTTCCAGATAATGTAAAATTGTCAACATTTATTTCTTGTTCATAACTGTTTTCTCTGCAGCTTAAATAACTTTCTTCTCTGACAGCGCTGAAGCGGGGCTATAGTCAGATCCTCTGACAGCTCTAGTTAATTTAGCCACACATATTGCTGACTATCAACCAATCAAATGACTTGCTATATTTGTTCATTTCAAAAGCAGCATGACAAACAGTGTAGATCCTGATCAGATGGCTTCTTCAGAAGCCATCTGATCTGGATCTACACTGTTTGCAAAGGTAATGGTTGTCATGTTCAGCGGGATAAGGGTAAATATGTGTGGAATAATTCAGCGAGAATTTTAGATTTCATTTTGGAAAATATAAAATTATGTTTTGTGTACTCATTAGAATCGCCTCGATGAGGCGATTCTAATGAGTACACAAGACATACCTTAATTTTAGAGAAAATCAAAAAAATATATCCTCATTATGCCTCATGATCTGGCACTATCAGGGCTGGAAAATTTTTCAAAATTTCACTCGTCCTGCATGACCATGGATATGTCCATTTTGGTAAATTTCATAGGGAAGTGACAAAATTTTTACCCATCCTCCAAAATTTTTACTCGTCATGGTTAGCGGATGAGTAGAATTTTCCAGTCCTGTGCTCTGATTAGCCCTCAATCACTCGAAGTACCTCAAACAAATGTTTATGGTCCCAAAGATGTAGGAGTCATGGCAGTTCGACTGTATACAAGTGGACAGAATCTGTGCACAGGAAAAGGGGCTGGTTAGTATGTGCAATCAACAAGGATCTAGATCAGGCTGCAGATATTCACAGTCTGATCAGACTAATCACAAGTTGCTTTGTGGATCCTTGCTTATCCATAGAGAACCCCCCCCCCCCATCCCCCCCCCCCAAAAAAAACAAAAAAAAAACAATGATATAGCTCCAGAAAAGACTCTTTTTTCATTCAAAAAAGTATTGATATTTTACTTATTTCAGCATGAAAAGATATGTTGTGGGTACTCATTAGAATCGCCTCAACGTACATGACGTCATGTTTGCTTATTATATGTATAGTACATCTGGGAAAGGCAAAGATTGATTTTTGAACGTCAAACTTACGATTTGCAGCACACTTTTGCTGGTCATTCCCTTAATATGTTGATAGTAAAAAGAAAATCACATCATTACTCCAGGTAGAAAAATGGGGGAAGGGAACTCTGCTAGCCATTTGCAATAATGTGACTAGGGTACCAAAAGAGTTAACAGATGACTTTGTTAGCTTTCAACAAACATGACCGTAAAAATCCTTAAATTTGGACACCTTGAGGACTTGCTGTAATTCTCCCAAAATTTTAACAAGTTTGTTTCCCGATCAAGCAAAAGTCCAAAATGTGGAGACGGAATGGCAAACAGTGTACACCCTGATCAGACTGCTCCTTCAGGAACATGAAGGAGCAGTCTGATCTGGGTATGCACTGTTTGCTTAGGCCTGTCTGTCCCAATACTTAGGATCAGTATGGTACGTTGATTACAAGTCGGTAGACAGGGAAATAATCTTTCTCCTATTCATTTTCAGAGAGCGGGCTGTTCAGGAGCTACGTCGACATGGTCTAGTGCCTCCCATACCTACAATGGATTATTCGAACAGCAGCATTCGTTATCGCTCTACAAGTCCCACCAGATCCCGAAGCCCTACTAGATCAAGAAGTCCTAACAGGTAGGTACTTATTAGCCTTTTTATCCCCCGACCGAATAGGTTCGGGGGATATAGCGGACAGCCTGGCGTCTGTCCGTCCGTCCGTCTGTCTCCGTCCGTCCGTCCGTAGACGCAACCTTGTGATGGCCATAACTCCTATACCCTTTGAGATTCATTGATGGTTCTTGGCACAATTGTTCACAAGGCCGAGACAGCGTGTCATGCGCAAGAACCAGAACTCTGGATGCCATACTTTTTTAGTTATCTCCCCTTTTAATAAAATAGAATGACTACTTTGTGATGGCCATAACTCCAATACCCTTTGAGATATATTGATGGTACCTGGCACAGTTGTTCACAAGGCTGAGACGGTGTGTCATGCACAAGAACCACAACTCTGGTTGCCATGGTTATGGAGTTATCTCCCCTTCCAATAAACTGGAGTGACAACCTTGTGATGGCCATAACTCCTATACCCTTTGAGATTCATTGATGGTTCTTGGCACAATTGTTCACAGGGCTGAGACGGCGTGTCATGCGCAAGAACCAGAACTCTGGATGCTATACTTTTTTAGTTATCTCCCCTTTTAATAAAATAGAATGACTACTTTGTGATGGCTATAACTCCAATACCCTTTGAGATATATTGATGGTACCTGGCACAGTTGTTCACAAGGCTGAGACGGTGTGTCATGCACAAGAACCACAACTCTGGTTGCCATGGTTTTGGAGTTATCTCCCCTTTTAATAAAATAGAATGACTACTTTGTGATGGCCATAACTCCAATACCCTTTGAGATATATTGATGGTACCTGGCACAGTTGTTCACAAGGCTGAGACAGTGTGTCATGCACAAGAACCACAACTCTGGTTGCCATGGTTATGGAGTTATCACCCCTTCCAATAAACTAGAGTAAAATAGAATGACTACTTTGTGATGGCCATAACTCCAATACCCTTTGAGATATATTGATGGTACCTGGCACAGTTGTTCACAAGGCTGAGACGGTGTGTCATGCACAGAACCACAACTCTGGTTGCCATGGTTATGGAGTTATCTCCCCTTCCAATAAACTAGAGTGACAACCTTGTGATGGCCATAACTCCTATACCCTTTGAGATTCATTGATGGTTCTTGGCACAATTGTTCACAAGGCTGAGACGGCATGTCATGCGCAAGAACCAGAACTCTGGATGCCATACTTTTTTAGTTATCTCCCCTTTTAATAAAATAGAATGACTACTTTGTGATGGCCATAACTCCAATACCCTTTGAGATATATTGATGGTACCTGGCACAGTTGTTCACAAGGCTGAGACGGTGTGTCATGCACAAGAACCACAACTCTGGTTGCCATGGTTTTGGGAGTTATCTCCCCTTCCAATAAAATAGAGTGACAACCTTGTGATGGCAATAACTCCTATATCCTTTGAGATTCATTGATGGTTCTTGGCATAATTGTTCACAGGGCTGAGACGGCGTGTCATGTGCAAGAAACAGAACTCTGGATGCCATACTTTTTTAGTTATCTCCCCTTTTAATAAAATAGATGACTACATTGTGATGGCCATAACTCCAATACCCTTTGAGATATATTGATGGTACCTGGCACAGTTGTTAACAAGGCTGAGACGGCGTGTCATGCACAAGAACCACAACTATGGTTGCCATGGTTTTGGAGTAATCTCCCCTTCCAATAAAATAGAGTGGCAACCTTGTGATGGCCATAATTCCAATACCCTTTAAGATATATTGATGATACCTGGCACAGTTGTTCACGAGGCCGAGAGGGTGTGTCATGCACAAGAACCACAACTCTGGGTACCATGGTTTTTTAGTTATCTCCCCTTCCAATAATATAGAATCACTACCTTGTGATGGCCACATTTCCAACACTCTTTGAGATATACTAATGATACTTGGTACAGTAGTACATGAGGTTAAGCAGGTGTGTCAAGTGCAAGAACCACAACTCTTGGTGCCCGGGTTTTTTAATTATCTCCCCTGACAATATATCCTTGTGATGGCCATAACTCCAATACCCTTTGAGATATATTGATGGTACTTGGCACAATTGTATACAACATTGAGATGGCGCTTCATGCCTAAGAACCACAACTCTGGGTGCTTGCTCAAGAATTACAACTCTGGGTGCTCTGATTTTTTAGTTATCTCCCCTGGTAATATAACCTTGTGATTGCCATAACTCCAACACCCTTTGAGATATATTGAAGGAACTTGGCCCAATTGTCTACAAGGTACAGAAGGGATTTCATGTGCAAGAACCACAACTGTTGGTGTTGTGGTATTTGAGTTATCTGCCCTTTCAATATAACAGTATGACCAGCTTGTGATCACCATATCTCCAACACCTTTTGAGACATATTGATGGTACTTTGTACAGAAATACATGAGCTTAAGCAGGCATGTCATGCACAAGAACCACATTTCTGAGTGCCCCGGGTTTTCAGTTATCTCCCCTGACAGTATAATCTTGTGATGGCCATAACTGCAATACTTTTGTGATATATTGTTGGTTTAATTCTGGTGCACTTTCTATTGGTGAACAATCTTCTCAAGGCCATATTGGCTTTTGGTCGGGGGATTTGCCATCTCTTCCGGTGGCTATTTTTTAACCCTTAAGATGCCAAGAAAAAATTGCGTCTGAAAATGTTGTCTGTTAATGTCGTCCGCTGAATCTTCTGGCAAAGTTCTAAAAATATTTCTTTAATCAGGCAAACAGTTTGGACCCACATCAGACTGCTCCTAGAGGATGTCATCTGCTGAATCTTCCGACAAACTTTTTAAAAATATTTCTTTAATCAGGCAAACAGTTTGGACCCAGATAAGACTGCTCCTAGAGGATGTCGTCTGCTGAATCTTCCAGCAAACTTTTTAAAAATATTTCTTTAATCAGGCAAACAGTTTGGACCCAGATCGACCCAGATCAGACTGCTCCTAGAGGAGCAGCCTGATCTGGGTCCACACTGTTGGTAAAAATGACTTCTTTAAGTAATGGCAGACGTCAAAGCAGACGACAGTTGTCGTGATTGGCATGTTGTGGGTTAATGGGATCTTCCTCACTATGTATAGCAGGAGTCCATGTGGAAATTTAGGGATGTCGGGGTTTACTTACTTTGGAAATCCAATAAGAATATGGCAGAGCTTTTTGCAAATAGTGTAGGTCGGACCAGATCAGATGCCTGTTTATGCAGTATCTGATCAGGACCAGGAAAGTTCGCCAGAATACCTGTTTTGAAATTTCCCATCTGAAATTTGTCAAAATTTTATTGATACATTTAGAAAGAGGAGAACTCCTTGGTTGTCGGCCCCTGCCCATCGGAGCTTGAAGAAATAGATTGGGCTGCGTGGTGCTTCCGCGCAGAGCTGAAACTGACTGCACATTAGTACTGGTAAATGGCATAGAGGTCTAAGCCTGCCAAGGCAAAGTGGTGCCAGTCTGACTGTCCATGCATATAAACCCTATTGGTTTCATTGGGCTTCAGGGCTTGAGAAGTCATTTCATCTCAATGTCGGGTAAAAGTCCCACAAAATTAGAAGCAATGTATCCAAAATAACCTAAGTAGTTTTGATGGGGATGTTAAACCTCAATTCAAACAAAAACAAAAAACTCCTTGGTTGAATGTTTTATTATTTTTTTTCCATTTTGAAAGATAGTTGGTTGGTTGATTTGAGGTTTAACGTCCCTGTCAACACTGTAAAGGTCATTTTGGAGACGTTGCTTCCAATTTCGTGGGACTTTTACCCAACATTGAGATGAAATGACATCTCAAGCCCTGTCGCCCAATGAAACCAATAGGTTTATCAGCATGGACGGTCCACCTCGCACCGAGGTTCCTGGACAGGCTTAGATCCTCTAAGCGGTTTACCAGTACTAGTGTGCGGGCCGGATTCAGCTCTGCGAGGCAGCATCATGCAGCCCATATATTTCTTTCCTATGGGCGGGGGCCATATTTTGAAAGATAGGTATTTAAGAATAGGGCCAGTAATGTTTTGGGAAGCATGGTAGACCCCCAATTAGATCAGACTCCTAGATGCTAGATATTAGTCTCTATCCTAAAAATTAGGACACCTTTAGAACTTGCTGTAATTCTCCTAAAATTTTAACAAATTTGTTTCATGATCCAGCAAGGACTCTAAAAAGTGCAGACAGAATGGCAAGCAGTGTAGAACCTGATCAGACTGCTCCTTCAGGAGCAGTCTGATCTGGGTCTGCACTTTTTGCTTAGGCCTATCTGTCCCAATACTTAGGATCATTATGGTATGTTACACTTCCCTTATTGGTTACTTCACACACGCAGTTAAATTCCATGGTCCCCATAGTTAAGTACTAACAGTCACACCAACATGTTTTACTCATCACAGATTGCGTTGGAGTTTTCCCAGGTAAGTTCTGCACATCGTCTATTGCTAAAATACTGTGGGGGAAAAAATTAAGATTGGAGTGTGGTGAATAGGTGCAACTAAAATCTCACTGGGTTGAACATGCATGAGACCATGGCAACATGTTTCTGTCAGGCTTAGGGCCCCGCACTGAAAGTGTGGGTGCCCTATAGTAATCACTCTGTCCGTCCGTCTGTCTGTCTGTCTGTCCGTCCACAAATTTTTTTACTACTCCTCTGATAGCGCTGCCGGGTCCCTAGTCAGTTTCACTGACAGCTAGGCTTATTTCAAGGCAGCTAATGCCAAATTATATGAGCTTCCGCATGAGAAAAGAGTACTGATTGAATAGGTGACCATGGCTCCCGCCCATCAGGGCTTGGAGAAATACATTGGACTGCGTGATGCTTCCACGCAGAGCTGAAAATGATGGCATATGAGTACTGGTAAACCACTTAGAAGGTCTAAGGCTGCCCAGGCAAAGTGGTGTGAGTTGGACCTTCCCTGCATAAAAACCCTATTGGTTTGTTTGGACGGTAGGGCTTGAGATGTCATTTCATCTCAATGTTGGGTAGAAGTCCCACAAAATTGGAAGCAACATCTACAAAATGACTTGATTCATGTTGATGGGGACATAAAACCTCAATTCAAACAAACATAGGTGAATGCAGAAGAGACCTTGAGATCGCTTTTTGCAAGAATTCAGACATTTATCCCTAAGGTAGTTAGCTGCACATGCACATTAATCCTTAATGAACATGACAACCCCTTACTTGGCAAACAGCGTAGATCGTGATCAGATGGCTTCTGAAGAAGCCATCAGATCAGGATCTACACTATTTGTCATGCTGTTTGTGTATTGAATGAATACATTGTATAAGTAATTTGATTGGTTGATTGTCAGCAATGGGTGTGACTGATTTAAGTTATTCAGCTGGATAAGGGTTAAAAAAACACACACACACACACACCATAAAATGGAGAATGATTAGGGCCCTATGATCATGGATTGGCTTATATATAAACTGGCCCCTTGTTTCTTGGTATGGAGTTCTGATCATCCATTGTACTGGTAAATGAGCCGTAATTGTTCGTCATTGAGGTTTTTTAGTAGCCACCACCACTTTCAGGAAGTGAAGGTGGTATACCTGGTATCTGAATTGAAGTGTTCTTTAATCAGGGAATCACCCCCAACCACTAGTGTTTAAATGGATTTTATCTTACAGAACCAGCTTTCATCATACTTACGTATAAGCCTGCCCAGGAAAGTGTGGATAGGTAAACTGACCGGCTCAAAAATGACCTAAATAGTGTTGACTGGGCCGTTAAACTCCAATACAAACAAACAAACAAACATACATGTACATTGAAGATTGTGCACAGAAGTTGTTTGAGTGGAGTTCTGTTGGATTATACCTACCTGCTGCACCTCTTTTTATCTTGGCTTACCTTACTTCAGTTTCAGTAGTGTCAGATCCTGCACCATATGTTTCTAAGGTTTAGAAGTCTGTGAAATGAACACTCTTCTATACCCCACTTTATAAATAGAGAAAAGTGGTGTTTACTGGGGTATTCATTATTTTCCTTTTTTGTGGTCAGAAACATAGATTGTGTGTACTCATTAGAACTGCACCCACAGTCTATATTTGGACTAGAGATAAGAAAATTACCAAACATTTTCAGCTGAAAAATGCTAGTTTTAGAGATAAGAAAGGCCCCATTTTAGCACACTAGGGCCAGTTGTTCAAAGCATCGTTAGCTTAACAAGCTCGTTAGTGGTCAAATTGTTAACTGTTCTAGCAAGTACAATAACTGGTATAGTGCTATTTTTGCTGAAAATAAATGAGAGCAGCTTTTGCATAAGCAAAAGCTGCTCACATTTTTTCTGCAAAAATATTAGCATTTTTGCCATTTTAAATAAAGTTTTAATGATACGTTAACTAATTGCGGCGTTAGTTTTGAACAGCTGTCCCCTGGTGTTATCATAATGGTTGTCAAAAATTCGTTAATAAAATAGTGTTTAAACCAAACCAATAATGTAATATAATGATAGCTTCCTTGTTAGCTTGCACGAACAGTAATTTAGGTACTAATTATTATAGTCATACAATTTTAGGGAGTTTTTACTACTAAATATGTAAAAAATATATCCATGTATCATATAAATTAAGGGGAATGAGAACACCTTCAGGGGAGGCAGCTCCTGCAAAAGTTTTTGTCTCCCATGTCAATAGGGGTCAACTCTTAAAGGAAAGAATTTGCTCCTGAGGAGCAAATTCTTTCCTTTAAGAGTAGACCCCTGTTTCAGCAAGACTGAGCCTGTAGAAAAGCGAACAGGAAGTCCCAAAAGTTGTCTCCCTTTGAAAAATTGGCGGAAAAAATGTGCCAGGTGTTCCCATTCCCCTTTAGTTTATATATATAACATGCCATAGAGTATAAACACACTTGTATTGCCCATACCTGTGATACCTCCCTGATCTCTCATTTTGATGCTAATTTTTGCATAATTTAGTAAAATATTGGAGTCTCCCTCCTTTGGACTGAGAATTTCCCTATATATTCTTTACATTTCCTTCATCACAATGGCAAATCTCCCTCAAACATTTCAAGAAATGATCACAGGTATGATTGCCTTGAGGTGTAGGTTGCTTTCATAGTGATTTGGTAGACTCTTTACTTGGCCACCTGTGTTTGATCCTGACAAAGTTGTCAATGTTTTTTTTTTCTCCTGTAACATTTGATGGGTCATTGTTGGTCCAGCACTGCATCTAAGAGCATGAAAGTGTATGAAAAATAAGTCTCGCAGCTTGGCTGGATAGGATTTTTGGCTCGGCTGTTTTCGAAGAAAACGACGAGATATTGTCATAGCTCTGACGTCGTCGTTTGCATGTCGTATGCGTCGTTGTCTGCGTCTTTGTGCAAAAACTTGGACATTTTGTAATATCTCTGTCATTACTGAACATATTGACTTGAAACTCGGACTAGTTATTCATTAAGAAAAGGGGAACTCATTCCAATAGGTGAGGTAACCCTCAAAATATTTTTGGCACAGTTATGCCCCTTTTTCGAATTAGAATTTTTGCAGCCGAGTTTTGGCACCCACATGCGGTGCTCTTGTTAGAGATTCAGAATGGAGATAAACTTATGGGCCTCAGTGGCCCAGTGGTTAAGAGTGCTGACTGTTCATCATTATGTCTCTTGCCACTCTGGGTTCGAGCCTCACTTGGGTATCATGTGAGACGTCATGTTCTGCAACAGAATGTCAGGTGTTTTTCTCCAGGAACTCTGGTTTTCGCCCACCTTTGATTAACGATCGGCTCAAAATAATTGAAATAATCTTGAAAGGGCCATAGAAACTATGTTATATTCAAAACTTTATTGTACTTTAAGTGTTAAAAAGACTTTGTCGTGAACATGTTTGAGCCTTCTTTGTTAACCCATTTTGTACCAAATGGAATCTTCTTCCTTATATATAGCTATAGTCCATTTCAAATTGTAGGGGTGACAGGTTGTGTTTTCTTCCAAATTTATTTGGAAAAAGGCTGAACTTTTTGCTAACAGTGCAGGCCCTGTTCAGACGCCACGTTCTGCGCCTGCACTGTTTGCCAATTACCCGTTTTGGAGTTTCTGGTACAAAATGGATTCCCACCTGCTTTTGTCCATGTGACTATCACTGACCATGTACAAAATCCAGGTAATAGTTATTTATAGAACACTATTCTCCTCCTGTGATGTCAGAGTGCTGTGTAAAAGCATTGATTATCTGTATAACCTGGACTGGTTTGGTGTACTGGATCATTAGCAAACAGTGTAGACCCAGATCAGGTGTCTGGTCAGGATCTACACTGTTTGTTTACAGTACAGCAATTTAAGGGTTAAACGAAACAGTCCAGGTCACCGTTCCAGCTCCCGTCCATCAGGGCTTGAAGAAATAAATGGGCTGCATGATGCTTCCATGCAGAGCTGAAACTGACCCACACATGAGTACTGGTAAACCGCTTAGAGGATCTAAACCTGCCCAGGTAGTGCGGTGCAAGTCGGACCGTCCATGCTTAAAAACCTTATGGGTTTCATTGGGTGGCAGGGCTTGAGAAGTCATTTCATCTTGATGCAAAATTGGAAGCAACATCTCCAAAATGACCTTTACAGTGTTGACAGGCCTCATATTTTTCAGGCGTTTGCAGGATTTCAGGCTTTTAGAGCTTGATTTTTTTCTTGATTTCATGCTTTAAGATTCTGATTTTTGCGGGCATAGTCTGTTTAAAAAACTATTTAACCCTTATTTCTGACTATAAGTCAGCCAAATTACTTTATATTTTCACAAACGCCATTACAAGCAGTGTAGATCCTGATCAGATGGCTTCTTCAGAAGCCATCTGATCAGGATCTACACTGTTTGTAAAGGCAATGTAGTTGTGTCTTGTTCAGCAGGATAAGGGTTGAAGCTGCAAAATCGGGCCTTTCAGGCATGGAAAAGCGTGGTCAGTATGAGGCCTGTGTTGACGGGGACATTAAATCTCAAATCAAACAAACAAAACCAGGTCATTGTTCAGGAGACACTCAGAGACAATTGTCCCACCAGTGCTGTCGGCCCCTGCCCATAGGGGCTTGAAGAAATATATGGGCTGCATGATGCTTCCACGCAGAGCTGAATCTGGCCAGCACACTAGTACTGGTAAACGGCTTAGAGGATCTAAGCCTGTCCAGGAACCGCGGTTTGAGGCGGACCGTCCATGCTTATAAACCCTATTGGTTTCATTGGGCGACAGGGCTTGAGAAGTCATTTCATCTCAATGTTGGAAGCAACGTCTCCAAAATGACCTTTACAGTGTTGACGGGGACGTTAAATCTCAAATCAAACAAATAAAACCAGGTCACCGTTCAGGATACATTCAGAGACAATTGTCCCACCAGTGCTGTCAGTGCTTTGATTTATAAGCTAATTCATGGGTAACTAGAAAGTAAGTTGATAGTTTAACCCTTATCTTGCTGTTCACGACAACCCCCAGCTTTGCAAACAGTGTAGATCCAGATCAGATGGCTTCTGAAGAAGCCATCTGATCAGGATCTACACTGTTTGGCATTTAGTTTATGAATTTGTAGCAATAAATTACATCAAGTAATTCGATTGGTTGATAGACAGAAATGGGTGTGGCTTAAATGAACATTCAGCAAGATAAGGGTTAATCAAACTCTAGAAATCCTATTCATTTTTTTTTTTTTTTGTTTTGCAGATATAGAAGTGCTGAGTCTTCGTATTTACGACGTTCTCCGGACAGAAGTGGATTCTCATTGGATGATTTGAATGATACAGCACCAAAAAGTTACAGCGGGGATCTTCTATGATTTTAGTGGAACAAACAGTTTAAAAAATTGTGCTGGATCATAGGAAAAATGGTTTTTAGGCATGTGCAGTGTCAGGTTACACCCATAAGAGATAATGTTATCTTTCATGCCCGTTAAAATGACATTTTCTGGTGAATTTTTGCAATAATTTTGGTAAAGCATTACAAACATAGATTGTGGGTACTTTTTAGAACCGCCTCAGAGAGGCGGCTCTAACAAGCACCCTCAATCTATGTATTTGAGCAATTTGTGGGATTGTTGTTGGCACATGTCATAGGAACCATTTTTCTTATTTCACGGCTTAGTCATCATCTTAGGAACAGTGATATATAAATTTTCAAATGTCCATTGTCAGGGATAGGTCAAAGTTTCAATTTCTATCTTCAAGGATAGGTCACGGTCAAATTTTCAATTTCCATTGTCAGGGACAGGTCAAATTTTCAATTTCTATTGTTAGGGATAGGTCAAGTATACACAAACTTGATTGAAATAATGAACAATTCTGAAGGGATAAGCATCAGAAAGTTACTGCCTACAGGCTTAGTTTTGTATGATTGAATCTCATTTCAAATATTTCAGCATTTATAGTATTCGCAGATAATATTGACTAGGCGGAGTTATTCAGGTGTTGTCAATATATGTCAAATTTGCTGAGTCCAACAGAAGATTCGGTAGGGTGCCTTTCGCATGCTTTCTTCAAGCGGACCAAATGGCCATATACGAGCCAGTTTTGTTACAGCTGAATTCACACAATCGGGTGACTTGGTTTACCTTTTTGTTAATAGAACATTCCATGGGCAGGTGCCAATGATAGCTCCGCCTGTTCAATCTTATCTGCAACTACTATACCAAAAGATAAAGCAATCTTCAGAAAGTTTGGACGTGAAATATTACTTATCATTTCATATAACATAGCAATTTTCAAGATGAAATACTTTATCCAACACAAAGTAGATATTTTTTCATAGACTTCAATGAAATTGATTCATGGGCATTGCTTAACCCTTAAAGCACCAAGAAAATTCTGGAGCAGATGACAGTCTACTTGTTTAAAACTTGTTTTTTTTTTTTTTTTCAGAGAAACTTAGGCTAGACATCACATGTGAATCGTCTGCCATGTGAATCGTCTGCCTGGCAGACAATTCACATGTGATGTCAAACCTTATTTTTATAGAAAAGTTAGAAGAATATATTGAATGAAAAGAAAGAATTAAGTTACTTTGAGACTGTCGTCTGCTAGGGGGAATTGACATTTAAGAGTTAGAACTTCATTATATTTATGCTAGACAGAATACTATAATAAGCATATGGTATATGTGGCACATGGATGTAAATGAAAAATTTTCAAGAAAATCAGGGTTGACATTTCATGTGAATCATAGACAGATGATTCACATGAAATATCAAGCCTTATATTCTATGAGAAAATAAAAAAATCTTTGGAAATGTCATCGTCTGTTGGTTGTGATATGTGCTTAAAGTGTTAATCCCTCAGATCGAGGCTATAGTTTTGGTATACTATATCAGAGAAGGATTTGACAGTTGGATTTTGTTGAGTGTTAGGAATGGGACATATTTTGTCTCAGAATTTCCAAAGTTTCTGTGATATAACTTTATTCATAGTGATAATAATATCATTGTTTGTACTTGTATGTGCATGTGTACAAGGGTGAACTGTCATAGTGTTAGTTTGTCAGAAAAAGTACAGTTTCATCATGCTAGACGAAAGAGATAGGTTGTGGGTAGTTGTTAGAATTGAGCAGTTCTAACAACTACCCACAACAGATGTTTCTAGCAAGAAATGAGGAGCATATTTTTTTATTTCTCCATTTAAAGGTGCATTATTGAGCTATCTGAAAAAAATGCATCCAAAAATAAAATACATATAGCCGGTATTTTTCTTTAAAACAATACAAATGAATGCATTTTATGCAAAAATGCGAACAATTATGATGACAGGTAAACGAGTTTGAGAGGGATTCCCTAACTAGGTTTCGCACACTAGTTAGATCCATTTTTTGTTCGTGACAAAAATAGAATCCCCATATATGATGTTATGCGACGTTCATTTTTGGCCTTGTTTGCTTAGGCCATGCCTGAATCGGAAGAAATATGACGCTGAATACCATGCCATAAGTAACGACACTCAGAGACGATACTGTCGCCATGTATGTGTAAAGTGACAGATTTATTTTTAGAACAGAAATTCCGAACACATGTTCAGAGCGAAGGCTAAACATGAATGAAAACAACCATTTTCGCAAAGTTCTGAAGCTGTATTTGGCTCCAAAAGTGTACACATGACAAAGGAGTATGCATTGAAGATAAAAACCAGAAAAAAAAAATTGAGACCCATTAGCTCAGTTATGCACCTTTAAACATAAGCTGTAGCTTTTTGCTAATAAGAACACACAACATATGTTGCTGGCAAGAAATAAAGAAAAATATCACTTAACTCTTATCTTGCTGTTCACGACAACCCCTATCTTTGCAAACAGTATAGATCCAGATCAGATGGCTTCTGAAGAAGCCATCTGATCAGGATCTACACTGTTTGGCATTCAGTTTATGAATTTGTAGCAATAAATTACATCAAGTAATTTGATTGGTTGACAGACAGAAATGGGTGTGGCTTAAATGAATATTCAGCAAGATAAGGGTTAAGTGGATTGGATATACCTTCATGGGAGGTAACTCCTTCAAAAGTATTTGTCTCCCACTTCAATAGGGGTCAAGTTTCAAAGGAAAGAATTTGCTCCAGAGTTCTTTCCTTTAAGAGTAGGCCCCTTTTTTAATGGGACAGGATAAAAAAATGAACAGGAAAGTTGTCTCCCTTTGAAAAATGGCAGAAATATCTGCCAGGTGTTCCCATTCTCCTTAAAATTTCCTCCTTAATTCCTCCTTGTCTGGCAGTATGAGTTAAGTTTGCCATATGTGAGCATTACATCATGTGGGTTTAATAGTATATGTACATGTAATAGTTTTGATATGAGCCATTGCACAATAAAACCTAGTAGACGATTGGAGATTTCAGTGAAAACTCAGATCAGTTTGTGCATCCTTAAAGACAGATCAAAATTTTTGCTGTTCACGTTAACTGTTTAGAGCATATTCGAAGAAGAAGAACAAGGGTGGTCCCCACCCGTCAGGGCTTGGAGAAATAGATTGAGCTGCATGATGGTTCCATGCAGAGCTGAAACGACTGCACGCTGCTTAACCCATTTTATGTGGGAAAGCCCTAAAGGGGTACCTTGGCAAACAGTGCAGGCCCAGATCAGACGCCGCAGAAGGTGGCATCTGATCAGGGCTTGCACTATTTGCTAACAGAATTTTCCATCAAAAATAGAATAAAAAACAAAAAATAGGCCTGACACCCTTTATATGACAAATGGACTTATTTAACATATAGCATTGGAAGAGTCCACTAGTATACAATGGGTTAAAAGGCCTACGTCTGATCCTTTAGCAGCAAGGACTTCAAGACTGAACTGAAAACTGTGGTCTGCATATAAACCCTATTGGTTTGGTTGGGAAGGGCTTGAGATGCCTTTTCATCTCAGTGTAGGGTAAAAGTCACACAAAATTGGAAGCAACATCTCCAAAATGACCTGAATAGTGTTGATGGGGATGTAAAGTTCAGACAAACAAGTACAACAAGGGAAACTGTGAAAAGGCATGCTTGATGCACAGACTGATCAGTGTATTTGCTTATCATCACGAAAACACGCCTATATACTTTTGATCCCCTTGAACCCCACCTTTATATTGTAAAACTGGGGTTTACAGGGGTAAACCTTATTTTTCTTATTTCTGCTCTACAACATAGATTGTGGCTACTCATAAGAACCGCCTCGATGAGGCGGTTCTAACGAGTACCCACAACCTATATTGTAGAGCAGAAATAAGAAAAGTATCAGAATTTTTCATCATAAAATCTTCATTTTTTCGGCGATAGAGGTTGCAATGTATTTGTGTAAGTGTGTTTTCGTAATGTAGAATAGGTTTTCTTGTGTGTATGGACTCATTTGTATGTCTGCCAAGTATGAGTTTGATATTATAATTTCCTAATCCGTCCATTCCTGTAGATTTTGATGTATTTATTTTTCTATAATTCTGTAGCTATCTGTCTGTATTGTAGAGAATCTGTAGCTTATTTATTTTGGGCTTGTAGTTTTGAGCTAATATGTATTGAAATGCTGTGAATTTTTATGCTGTTATGGTTCACAACAACCTCTTTAAAACATTGTTCATTATAACATTGATCCCAAAAATGTATGTTCATTATAACATGGATCCAAAAAATGTAAAGATTATAGAAAAAAATGACAATAAATGATCATTTTTTTGTATAATCTATTCTTTTTTTGTCAAAAATGTAAAGATTATATAGAAAAACAACCATAAATGGACATTTTCTTGTATAATCTATACCTTTTTGTCGAAAATATAAAGATTATGTAGAAAAACAACTCTAAATTTACATTTTCCTATATAATCTATACATTTGTGTTTGACTATAGTACAGTTGTTTTACTATAAGCGTATTTACTGCATGTATTCGGACAGACAGGCCTGAGCAAACAGCGTGGACCCAAATGAGATGCTGAAGAATACGGTGTCTCATCAGGGTCTACACTGTTTTGCCACTCATCCAGCCACCACAACCTCTTTATAACACTATTGTTTGTGTCCAAAGCAAAAACCATGTTAGTTAAACAACCGCGTTATAGCTACATTTTTGGGCTAGTTACAAAGAACAGTGTTTTAATGAGGTTGTGAGATTGGAAAAGAAATGCTTTAGTTGATCTCTCTACTTCCAGTTGCATGGTGCAGGCTTAAATGATTTACTCACTGTTCGGGTGGGTTTGTGACTTGGTGGGGAAGAAATATGAAGAATCAAATGTGGCCTGTTTGTTTTTAATTTAATGGTAAATCATGTTTTGGTCAGGGGTAGTTATGGGCAGGAAATGTCTTTGTAATTTTTGTACACTTGAATCTCTTTATAACACTATTCGTTATAACAGCTTGATTAAGATGGATGCCAAAGATATGTAAATTATATATAATTAAATGGTCATTTTTCTTTAAAATCTGTACATTTTTATTGTCAGGCAATGCTTAAAGCAGGTGCTGCCACAAAAGTACAGAGTTTAGGAGTCCGGTTTTCAATTGGGGCCAGTTGTTCAAAGCGTCGTTAGCTGAACGAGCTCGACCGGCCCCGATAGCTCAGTTGGTAGAGTGTCCGCTCCGGGGAACGGGAGGTCACGGGTTCGCTCCCGGGCCGCGACATACCAATGTCGTTAAAAATGGTACTAGTTGCTTCTCGCTTGGCACTCAGATTTACGGGGTAGAGCTAGGACTGGTCGACCCAGTGTCAGGATAATGTGACTGGGTGTGGTATCATGTAATGTGTCTGGGACATGATACTTCAGTGAGGCAGCACTATAAAAGTGAGCATTGAGCTCCCTGTCCCAACCAGACACCGTCGTGATATGACTGAAAAATTGTTGAAAGCGACGTTTCCCCCGAATTCACACACACACACACACACACTGAACAAGCTCGTTAGTGGTCATATTGTTAGCTGTTCTAGCAAGTAGAACAGTATACCATCTAAAATTTTGGTATTTTTGCTGGAAAAATGTGAGCAGCATTTGCATTTGTGTTTTAACGATGCATTAACTAACGACCTTAGTTTTGAACAACGGGACCCTGTTCATTTGTCAGGCTGTCAACACCCAAATTTTCAAATCCATATACAGTGAACGTCGATAACTCAAATATGGATAGTTCGTTACCTATGGCTAATTGGAACTCAATCTTGGTTCCCTGGAGAATTGTTCTTAAGCATCAGATAACAATGTGTTTAGGTTAACCCTTATCTTGCTGAATATTCATTTAAGCCACACCCATTTCTCTCTATCATCCAATCAAATTACTTGATGTAATTTATTGCTACAAATTCATAAACTGAATGTCAAACAGTGTAGATCCTGATCAGATGGCTTCTTCAGAAGCCATCTGATCTGGATCTACACTGTTTCCAAAGATAGGGGTTGTGGTGAACAGCAAGATAAGGGTTAATTTATGGAGGTTTGTTTCATTTTTACTTGAAAAGATATGCTGTGTGTACTCATTAGAATCGACTCATTGAAGCAATTCTAATGAGTACACACAACATACAGTAGAACTTCGATGGCTCGAACAGCAATGGCTCGTTTGCCATGGAAGTGTCGAACCCATTCATGGGCCCCTAGCGAAATCCTCTACATAAGAAATAGTGGGGGATAATTAAGGAGATTTTAGTCTTTTATCTTGCAAATGTATGCTGTGTGTACTCATTAGAATCGCCTCGATGAGGCGATTCTAATGAGTACCTACAGCATACATTTTCATTATAGGACACTGAAAAGATGACTAAAAGTATCTCGTTATGCCTCCTGACAATAACCTCAGTGGCTCGAACTACCCGTCTCGATTTTTGAGGTCCCAAAGGTGTTCGAGCCATTGAAGTTTGACTGTACATTTATTTTATAACAGGTCGAAAATATATTGTTAGGCAATCACCATTATGCCTCATAGCCTGGAAGTAAGTGTAACTGTCAATAGTTCGAACTACCCTATCTCGAACAAAATTCCATGGTCCCAAAGGTATTCGAGTTATTGAAGTTTGACGGTAGTTGTGACACAGCTTTTGGCAAAAACTCTTTGTTATGTTCAGCTAACACAGTTTGTACCTTGGACTCTAACAGTAGTGTTATAAAGAGGTTGTGGTAGACATGTCAAATTAGTTTCGCAACTGTCTGATTAATGTTAAATTCTTCCCACAAAGAATAAAAGGAAATATATTGGAACTTTCTTACCAATATGCTTATACTGCCATATTTATTGACTTGTTTGTGCTGTCAGAACACTTGTACATACATAAGCCTGTTGATTTTTAAGAATATAACTAATACGTTTTGACATTTTCAGTGATACTGTTAAATTCTAATCTTTGTAGTATGTAAAAATATATCTTCCATCAGCAGAATGTTTGTGTGAAGGCATGTGAACATAATAAAGGTTTTCTGGCATGAGAAAAAGTATAGAAGAAGGGTTTATACAATGGGCATTGATAGAATGCACAATCTTTTAAAGGGGCATATTTGCGCCAGATATATATTCTGGCATTTTTATATGAAAGACAGCTTTTGGGGCTTCTTGTTTGCTTTTGGGTAATCTGAGACTCTGAAAAAGGGGTCTACTCTTAAAGGAAAGAATTTGCTCCTCAGGAGCAAATTCTTTCCTTTAATAGTAGACCCCTGTTGATATGGGCACCAAAAGCATTTTCAGGTTGTCTCCCCGGTTGGTGTATCAATTCCCCTAAAAGCCAATCTAGTTGCAAAAGGTCATACTGTAATGTACACAAAGGATAATTCACGGATAGTTTTCCATAGTCCTTTTCAGAAATCTATGATTGAGGTAATTCCTATAAGTACTCACAACACAGGTTTTTATGGAGCCCTCGCCAATTTGGGCTGCATCGTGCTTCCACGTAGAGCTGGAACCAACAGAATTTGAGTACTCGCCAATTTGGGCTGCATGGTGCTTCCATGCAGAGCTGAAACCAACAGAATTTAAGTACTGGTAAACCTCTGAGGTCTAAGCAGTCTACAGCATCCGGAAAATGGCTCTGAATTTCAATATTGCCTACATATTCTGTACATTTTCCTGGGCAAGTGAAATAAAAAATCACATTCCCAGCCAGAATTTGGACTTGTCGCAGGCAGCTGGGAAATGTATTTGTCCGGCCCTGCTAAGCCTGTCCAGGAAAATGGTAGAAACCCTACCAATTTCTTTTGGGCAGTTGGGCTTGAGATTTCATTTCATCCCAAGGATAATTAGAAGGGCCACAAAATCGGAAGCAAAGTCTCCAAAATGACCTAAATAGTTGACCACCACAAACAAACAAATCGGGTTTTTATGCAGAAATAATAATTATCCAATGTCCTTTTTGCTCCCACTTAACTGGAATAGCCCCACTTTCAAAAATAAGCTATTAAAAAGACATTTCAGTGATTTCTGGCGAAAGTGTGTACTACTGGTTAACTGCTTAAGTATAAGCCTGCCCAGGAAAAGTGTTGATAGGTAAACTGACCAGCTCAAAAATGGCCTAAAATAGTGTTGGCTGGGCCGTTAAACTCTTAAACAAACAAACATTTCAGTGATCTTCCCTGCTGGTATGACTATTTACCTAAAGAACAGAGGGTCCAGAATTTGAGGTCCAAAAGTATTTAACTTTAATATATGTAATGTAGGCATATTTATACAGTATTTTTGAAGTATTTCTAAAAATACAATATGATCTGAATATATGATGTGTTGTGTTATTATTAACTCCCAGATACTATCCTAAAAATTGGGACACATTGTGGACTTGCTGTAATTCTCCTAAAAGTTTTAACAAATTTGTTTTATGATCCAGCAAGGAGTCCTAAAAAGGTGCAGATGGAATGACAAACAGTGTAGACCCTGATCAGACTGCTATGATCTGGGTCTGTACTGTATTCTTAGGCCTATCTGTCCCAATACTTAGGGTTCAAAATCCTTTGCAATGATAAATCCTTTGCAAAGTACCCTCAATGAGCGAAAAGTGTGTTTGGATATGTGTACAACAAAGACCCAGATTAGCTTGCTCTTCTACACATTCAGTTGTTGGTCTGAACTATGTGGACTAGATTAAAATAAATTTTAGCTCACCTGACCAAAGGTCATGGTGAGCTATTGTGACCGTGAGTTGTCTGTCTTCATCGTGCGTCGTTCGTCGTCCATGCGTAAACTTTTCTTGTGAACACTCTGGAGGCCTCAGTTTTTGTCCAATCATCAAACTTGCTCAGAATCATCATCATGACAATATCTCGGTCAAGTTCGATTATGGGTCATGTCAGGTCAGAAAGTAGGTCAAACCTTGTGAACACTAGAGGCCACAATTTTGATCCAATCATCATCAAACTTGCTCAGAATGATCATCATGACAATATCTGGGTCAAGTTCGAATATGGGTCATGTCTGGTCAAAAAGTAGATCAGTAGGTCAAATCATAGTGAACCTTGTGAACACTAGAGGCCACAGTTTTGATCTAATCATCATCAAACCTGCTCAGAATGATCATCATGTCAATATCTGGGTCGAGTTCGAAAATGGGTCTTGTCTGGTCAAAAAGTAGGTCAATAGGTCAAATCATAGAAAAACATTGTTAACACTCTAAAGGCCACTGTTTCCTCTGTATCACCTACCTTATTTCCCGATTTTAAAGATAATAAAAGTAAAACAATCATTAGTTTACTTGCAACCTCTGTAGTATAATGGATAGAGCTTAGGACTCAAAGGGTTGTGAGTTCAAATCCCAGTCAAGGAACATTTTTTTCTTTCTAAATTTTTTCTTTTTTAAACCCATAATTCATATCCCCAGCACAAAAATGCACACACATGCACACACTCAGGCATGCATGTGCACATGCATTCACACACTCATGCATGCATGCACACACATGCTGCATGCATAAATGCACACATGCATGCATGTGCACATAATGTATTCACACATGCTTGCATGCACACACCCATGTGCATCATCCATGCTAGTGCACACATCCATACATGCACACACTCAGGCATGCATGTGCACATGCATTCACACACTCATGTATGCATGCACACACATGATGCATGCCAAAATGCACACACTCATGCATGCATGTGCACATACATGCATTCACACACTCATACATGCATGCAAGAACACATGCATGCATGCTAGCATGCATGGGCGGCCCCCACCCATAGCGGCTTGAAGAAATATATGGACTGCATGATGCTTCCACACAGAGCTGAATCCGGCCCGCACACTAGTACTGGTAAACCGCTTAGAGGATCTAAGCCTTTCCAGGAACCACGGTGCGAGGTGGACCGTCCATGCTAATAAACCCTGTTGGTTTCATTGGGCGACAGGGCTCGAGATGTCATTTCATCTCCATGTCGGGTAAAAGTTCCACAAAATTGGAAGCAACTTCTCCAAAATGACCTTTACAGTGTTGACGGGGACGTTAAACCTCAAATCAAACAAACAAACACATGCATGGACACACGCATGCATGCATGCAATCATGCATGCTTGAATGCACATGCATGCATGTGTATAAACACACAATTTCACACAGGCATGCATGCGCACACACATACATGTACACATACAAACATGCATGCACAGATTCAGGCATGCACAAACATATGAATGTGTGCATGCATGCACACACACACATGCATACATGCATGTAGACATGCATGTACACCCACTCATGCATGCATGCACATGTGCATCGCTCATACATGCATGCAAGCACACACACACATGCAGACTTAAATGCACTCACACATGCAAACACAAACTCTTGCATGCACATTTGCATCACACATGCATGCATGCAAGCACACACACATGCAATCACACATACATGCATGCACCCACACATGCATGTATGCTGGAATGCACACACATGCATGCATGCACCATGCATATATACATGCATGCACACAATCACATGCATTCATGCATGCACATATATGCATACATACACATGCATTCAAATCACACATACATGCACACACGCATGCATGCATGCTTGAATGCACATGCATGCATGCACACACACAATTTCTCACAGGCATGCATGCACATAACCATGCATGTACACTCATGCATGCATGCATGCACACTCATGCATGCATGCACACACACGCATCCATACATGCACACACTCAGGCATGCATGCGCACATACAGGTATTCACACACTCGTGCATGCACACACACATGCTGTATGCATGCACATACATGTTGCATGCACAAACACAGGTATGCATGCATGCAGGCACACATATGCATGTATGCATGCACTCAGGCATGCATGCACACACAGATGCATGCATGCACACACATGTATGGATGCATGCACACATGCACACACATACTCACCTGCATGCATGCACACGTGCATATGCTCATGGCATGCATGCATGCTCACACATGCATACATGCACACAGGCCGAGCCAGTTCACACATAACCTCTTGTCACCCCTCCATTTTAGGTAGAGCCTTCATATTTTGCATGTATGTACCTTGTGATGAGGGCTTCCCAACCATACAAATATTTTGACCTGTGACCTTGACCTTTGACCAACTTTATCATAATTTTTTAACCATTGGAGTTAGAGCCTTCATATTTGGCGTGTATGTCCCTTCTGACAAGGTCTCCCACCCATAAAATTTTGACCTGTGACCTTGACCTTTGACCTACTTTGCCATAACCATTAAGGTAGAGCCTTTATTTTGGTATGTAGATTCCTCATGACAAGGTCTTCCAACTCATGCAAAAAAATTTGACCTGTGACCTTGACCTGCGACTTTTTAACCATTTGAGATAGAGCCTTCCTATTAAGCATGTATGTTTCTTCTGACAAGGCACCTTACTATATTAGCAACCACTTCATTTCCACAGTGTGGATCAGGTGAGCGATCCAGGGCCATCCTGGCCCTCTTGTTATATCTCACACAAGTTATGCTGTAAATACATGGTTGGTGTCTTTAATAATAAATGTGTATCGCTGAGCCTTAGAAATTTTTATAGGGGTGAACTTCAGCGAGCTGCTATAAAATTGTTACAGTAAACAGATTATATTTTTTACAATTTAAGACACTAAGCATGTATTTATTTTATACGGATTATCATATACCAAAATATCACAAGGTTTTGCAATAATTTAACAAAATTTAAAAAAAAAAAAAGAAAAGAAAAAGAAATTGAAAAAGTGAAAGCAAACAGAGAAATATAGATTACTGTATTATGGGAGGAAAGTCAACATAATATTAATCCAGATCTACATGCTTATTTTGTAAGCATATTTGCGTGTGATAAGCTTAAGGAAGCATTCTGGTCAATCTCAGCTTTATTTGAGGATCACCGAATTGGCCGAAACTAGCTAGTCTGGCCCAGAAAAACTTCAATACTCCATTATTTTCAGTTCTGTGGTGTATGCCTTGCTTCCAAAGGATAACTAACCCTTTCATTGAACACATTGGCCCCCAATGGGGCTTGAAGAAATAGATGTGCTGCATGGTTCTTCCACGCAGAGCTGAAACCGACCACACACTAGTATTAGTAAACCGCTTAGAGGATCTAAGCCTGCCCAGGCAAAGCAGTGTGAGTCGGACCATCCATGCTTATAAACCCTATTGGTTTCATTGGGCGACAGGACTCGAGATGACATTTCATCTCAATGTCGGGTAAAATTCCCTCAAACTTGGAAGCAATGTCTCCAAAATGACCTATACAGTGTTGACGGGGACGTTAAACCTCAAATCAAACAAGACAAAAAATCATTGAACATATATTAATCATTGTAACAGATAACACTGATGGCCAGTCAATAGAAAATAGAAAATAACATTCACCCAGCCATGGCCCCTTCTTGAATGTTTCTGGAGCAACAGTCAACATTTGATAGTTATCCGTTAAAAGATTTGCCTCCCCTGAAGTAGCCTCCTTTCCTCTTTATTTAAAGTTATCTCTAGGGTGAAATATAGTGTCTTAGACAAAGACAAGACAATTAATAAAGTGAAGGCAGTAATTACACTGAGTACACAGGGGAATAAAGAATAATGTGAACATACATTATGGACAATTTCCAACAATTTGATGACTGCGACTTATTAGTACAGCATCCTCCTGTACGCAGGACATTGGAATAAATCTTTATTTTTTTCCGCAAGTCAGGATCAAAGTACATGTGTATATTATTTCATTTGAGGTTTGTCCGATCAGAATTTCACATTAGCACTGGTAAACCGCTGAGAGGATCTAAGCCTGCCCAGGCAAAGTGGTGTGAGTCGGACTGTCCTTGCTTATAAACTCTATTGGTTTCATTGGGCAACAGGGCTTGATATATCATTTCATCTCAATGTCGAGTAAAAGTCTCACAAAAATGGAAGCAATGTCTCCAAAATGACCTATGTAGTGTTGACGGGGATGTTAACCTCAAATTGAATTAGAAAGTGTCCATAGGACATGGATGCCCCGCCAAAATGCCATTCAGAAAAAAGGGTTTATGTGTAATTGTAACAGGTATAGCATGAAGTTATTGTTCAGGTAGATATCATTTTCAAGCGAAAAAGAGTCATCTTCCTTGTTCATGACACATCATCTCATTGTCATGCATGCACCTGTAAAGTTTCATAAATATATTCCATATGGTTTAGGAGTTATGGCCTGGACACAGTTTACTATAAGGAACTAAGTCAAGGGCAGATAATTCAAAAACCAAAAAAGCAAGTGTTGTCTTCCTTGTTCATGACATATCGTCTCAATGCCATGCATGCACCTGTAAAGTTTCAAAAATATATTCCATACAGTTTCGGAGTTATGGCCTGGACACAGTTTACTATAAGGAACTAAGTCAAGGGCAAATGCATTGTAATTCAAAAACCAAAAAAGCAAGAGTTGTCTTCCTTGTTCATGACACATCATCTCAATGCCATGCATGCATCTGTAAAGTTTCATAAATATGTTCCATTCAGTTAAGGAGTTATGGCCCGGACACAGTTTACTGTAAGGAACTAAGTCAAGGGCAAATAATTCTAAAAACAGAAAAGCAAGAGTTGACACATCGGCTCAATGCCATGCATGCACCTGTAAAGTTTCATAAATATATTCCATACGGTTTGGGAGTTATGGCCTGACACAGTTTACTATAATGAACTAAGTCAAGGTAAGATAACTAAAAAAACACCTGAGTATCAGTGTCTCTAGTGCATTCTTGGCCCAAGGGCTATAATTTGAATAAACTTGGAAGCGGTCCACTAGATAAGGCTTCAGACCAAATATCAAAGACCTGGGCTTTCTGATTTCAGAAAATAAGATTTTTAAAGAATTTCCCTATATAAGCCTATGTAAAACCAGCGGGCCTGGCGCGTGGGAATTTTTGGCGCCAGGGCTATAATTTGACCAATCTCAGCAGAGGTTCACTAGTTGAAGCTTCACGCCAGATATCAAAGACCTGGGACTTCTGGTTTTGGACAAGAAGATTTTTAAAGGTTTTTTCCTAAAGATGCCTATGTAAAACTAGTTGGTCCCAGCGCGGGGACATTTTTGGCCCAAAGGCTATAATTTGAACAATCTTGGTAGAGGTCCATTTGATGAAGCTTCAAACCAAATATCAAAGACCTGCGCCTGGCGGTTTCAGAGATTTTCTAAAGATTTTCCCTATATAAGCCTTTGTAAAACCAAAGGGCCCCGGGGCGGGGGCATTTTTGGCCCCAGCACTATAATTTGAACAATCTTGGTAGGGGTCCACTAGATGAAGCTTCATACCAAATAGCAAAGACCTGGGCCTTGCGGTTTCAGAGAAGAAGATTTTTAAAGATTTTCCCTATATAAGCCCATGTAAAACCAAAGGGCCACGGGGCGGGGGCATTTTTGGCCCAAGCACTATAATTTGAACAATCTTGGTAGAGGTCCACTAGATGTAGCTTCATACCAAATATCAATGATCTGGGCCTTGCGATTTCAGAGAGGAAGATTTTTTATAGATTTTTCCTATATAAGCCCATGTAAAACCAAAGGGCCCCGGGGCGGAGGCATTTTTGGCCCCAGCACTATAATTTGAACATTCTTGGTAGGTCTCCACTAGATGAAGCTTCATACCAAATGGCAAAGACCTGGGTCTTGCGGTTTCAGAGAAGAAGATTTTTAAAGATTTTCCCTATATAAGCTCATGTAAAACCAAAGGGCCCCGGGGCGGGGCATTTTTGGCCATAGCACTATAATTTGAAAAATCTTGGTAGAGGTCCACTAGATAAAGCTTCATACCAAATATCAAAGATCTGGGCCTTGCGGTTTCAGAGAAGAAGATTTTTAAAGATTTTCCCTATATAAGCCTATGTAAAACCAAAGGGCCCCGGGGCGGAGGCATTTTTGGCCCCAGCATTATAATTTGAACAATCTTGGTAGGGGTCCACTAGGTGAAGCTTCATACCAAATAGCAAAGACCTGGGCCTTGCGGTTTCAGAGAAGAAGATTTTTAAAGATTTTCCCTATATAAGCCCATGTAAAACCAAAGGGCCCCGGAGCGGGGGCATTTTTGGCCCCAGCACTATATTTTGAACAATCTCGATAGGGTTCCACTAGATGAAGCTTCATACCAAATATCAAGGACCTGGGCCTTGCGGTTTCAGAGAAGAAGATTTTAAAAGCTTTTCCATATATAAGCCCGTGTAAAACCAAAGGGCCCCGGGGCGGGGGCATTTTGGCCCCACCACTATAATTTGAACAATCTTGGTAGAGGTCCACTAGATGAAACTTCATACCAAATGTCAAAGATCTAGGCCTTGCGGTTTTAGAGAAGAAGATTTTTAAAGATTTTTCCCCATATAAGCCTATGTAAAACCAAAGAGCCCTGGAGCGGGGGCATTTTTCACCCCAGCACTATAATTTGAACAATCTTGGTAGAGGTCCACTAGATGAAGCTTAATACCAAATATCAAAGATCAGGGCCTTGCGGTTTCAGAGAAGAAGGTTTTTAAAGGTTTCCCCTATATAAGCCCATGTAAAACCAAAGGGCCCCGGGGCGGGGGCATTTTTGGCCCCAGCACTATAATTTGAAAAATCGTGGTAGGGGTCCACTAGATGAAGCTTCATACCAAATATCAAAGACCTGGGCCTTGCTATTTCAGAGACGAAGATTTTTAAAGATTTTCCCTATATAATCCTATGTAAAACCAAAGGAACCCGGGGCAGGGGCATTTTTCGCACCCAGCACTATAATCTGAATCATCTTGGTAGGGGTCCACTAGATGAAGCTTCATACCAAATATCAAAGACCTAGAGGCCTTGTGGTCTCAGAGAAGAAGATTTTTTAAGTTTTCGTTGAAAAAAAATCTATTTTTTGCTCCTGTGACCTAGATGTGCAATGGACCGGAACCATTTGAACAACGTTGAAAGGGGACCACCTAAAGATCATTCCTGTTAAGTTTGGTCAAAATCCGATCAGTGGTTTAGGAGGAGATATCGTTTGAATAAAAAGTTTACGGACGGACGCACGCACGCACGCACGGATGCACGACGAACAAAAAGTGATCCCAAAAGCTCACCTCGTCACAACGAGACAGGTGAGCTAAAAAAGCAAGAATTGTCCTCCTTCTTCATGACACATCGTCTCAATGCCTTGCATGCACCTGTAAAGTTTCAAAAATATATTCCATACGGTTTAGGAGTTATGGCCCGGACACCATATGGGACGGACGGACAGGGGTAACACTTTATGCCCATCCACTATAACAAACAAACACACTTGCTTGCAGCTTCAAATGAAAGAACTTTGATGTCGCAACATGTTTAAAATTTGGGGCGCGGCCGTTTTGACCTCAGAGCTAAAATTTGAACAATCTTGGCAGAGGTCCACTAGACCAGATTCCGAATACGTACAGGGCCTTCTGGCTTGTGACAAAAACATTTTTGAAGGTTTTTCCCTTATAAGACAATGGAAAACCAATTGATCCCTGGGCGATACCTTGTTTTGTCCTTTAATGGTAAAGGTCCCCTAGATGTAGCTTATCAAGTGCCTGGGCCTTCTGGTTTTAGAAATTTCCCTATATGCAAAACAAGTGGCCCCTATAGCGGAGCTGCTTTTGACCCCGGGGATACAATTTGAACAATTTTGGTAAAGTTCCATTAGACGAAGCTACATACCAAATATTGGCCTTCCGGTTTCAGACAAGAATATTTTTTCAAGGTATTGCCATAATAAGTCTGTAAAACCAGTGGGCCCCCGGGGCGGGACCATTTTTTTGGCTATAATTTGAACAATCTTGGTAGAGGTTAATTAGATGTTGGTGCATGCCAAATATCAAATGCCTGGGCCTTCTAGTTTCAGGCAAGAAGATTTTTTTTAAGATTTCCCTATGTGGGTGTATGTTTAGTGACCCCTAAGATGGGACTACTTTTGTCCCCATGGCTATAATATGAACAATTTTAGTAAAGGTCCATCAGACAAAGCTTCATGGCAATATCAAAGACCTGGGCTTTTTGGTTTCAGACAAGATTTTTAAAAGTTTTCCCATTATCAAACCAGTGGGCCCGGGGTGGGGCCATTTTGGTCCAAAGGCTTTAATTTGAAAAATCTTCGTAGAGGATCATCAGATGAAGCTTCGTACCAAATATCAAAGATCTAGGCGTTTTTGTTTGATACAAGAATATAATTTGAACAATTGTGGCAGAGATCCACTAGATGTAACTGCATGCAATATTTCAAATGCCTGTGCTTTCTGGTTTCAGACAGGAAGATTTCCCCCCATATAGATCTACGTAAAACAAGTGACCCCTAGGGTGGGGCCACTTTTGACCTAAAGGATATAATTTGAACAACTTTTGTAGAGGTCTATTAGGCGAAGCTACATACCAATTATCAAAGCTCTGGGACTTCTGGTTTTAGACCAGAAGATTTTATAGGTTTTCACTAATTTCCCCTGTTTGTTGCCATAGTAACCATAGTTCTGCATGAAATGGAATTTTTCGATCAGCTTTGAAAGAGGACCTTTGGAACCTTTGTTCCAAGTTTAATTAAACTCTACTTAGTGGATAAGGGAAAATTTTGTTTCAACAGATTGCGGACGGAAGGCGAAGGACAAACGGCACCCCACCCGTAACCCCGACGTTTCACCGCTCAACGGCAATATAGTAAAAACGTCATAAAGCGCGCGGCGGCTTCTGGCGCCACACTCTACAGCCGTGTGAATTGCCTTAGAATAATTATTTTGGGCAATTGTTATTAACAATCGCCTCATAGTCAACAGAAGAGCGAAATGTTTGCTTAAGGCAAACTATTTCATCGCCGTCAAGAGTCATTTGTTCCATATTCAAAACAGTTTCAAAAGTTCCGTATATCGAAAAAATGAAACTGCCCATGGAAAAAATATTATAACTTGTACGTTCTGTTAATTTATTTCATGAACGCACATGCATGTATGACCTCCAGTTTACTATTAAACACGGAGATTCCCCTTGTACAGGATTTTGTTTGTTTTGGAGTTTAACGGTCTGTGGACTGTTGTCTGCTAACTGACCCCTGCCTCGCACGGACTACGAATACTAGACCGACCGATAATTTTTTTTATGTAACAATGTATAAGGCATTGATGTATTATATGTGAAAAGTAACTGGGTAAGGCCGGTTAAATATTGAAGGACTCTCGTGAAAAAACATGAATGAATTGATAGGAATGTGGTAGATCTATGTGTATATGTGTACAACTGTGTTAAAAATGGAAAAAAAAATATATTATTTCACTTATTTCGAGCCGATTGCTAATTACCCGGAGAAAAAACACCTGGCCTTCGGTTGCAGAACTAGTCAGCCGCTTAGGCCACGGATGCCCGTACTGTATCCTGGTTAACACTACCGATCAGAAGAAAAATTTGCCGGACGCTGTCCAAGTTCTCAATCGCACCGTCAGCACTCTCAGTGCTTTGATTTCACCATTCATTACGAAAACACCCCTATACAAATACAATGTAAATTTTACTGCCGAAAAACGAAACGTTTAAGATGAAAAATTGTGATATTTTTGTTCGAGGCGGTTCTAACGAGTACCCACAATCTATATTTTAGAGCAAAAATAAGAAAAATAGGATTTACCCCTGTAAACCCCAGTTTTCACATATAAAAGTGGGTTCAAGAATTATACAGGCGTGTTTTCGTGATGTATCAAATAGACACGCTGTTTGGAAAATGCGAATTTTCAGTATTCATCACGAAAACACGCCTATATAATTTTGACCCCCTTGAACCCCACTTTTATATTGTAAAATTGGGGTTTCCGAGGGTATACCTTGTTTTTCTTATTTCTGCCATAAAATAAAGATTGTGGGTACTCTATAGAACCGCCTCGATGAGGCGGTTCTAACGAGTGCCCACAATCTATATTGCACGACCCGCAGAAAAAGCGACCGACTGAAGTCGGTTGATTTTCTAAGAGTGCCCTAAAATCACCGTGTCATTCTGTCATTCGGTCATTCTGTCAGTCTGTCTGTCCGTCCGTAACCCGTTTGTGAAAATTGGTGATAGTGACTTAACCGCTTGGAATATTTAAACAATTTTTGGCATACTGATAGATATTAATGAGATCTAATCAATGGACTTGCGAAATATTACATTCCATTTAGTATAGCCTCGCCGAGGCGAAAAATGTGAAAATTTTCGAACTGCTTCTCCTCGGAAACCGGTGGGCCGATTGAAGTCAAATTTCATATGGAGCCTCTATGGGATGGAGGAAACCAAAATTTGCTCATGGGGTCCAGGTTACATGACCCAAATGGCCGCCAAGCCATATATGGTCTGTCTGTCTGTCTGTCTGTCCGTCCGTAACCCGTTTGTGAAAATTGGTGATAGTGACTTAATCGCTTGGAATATTTATACAATTTTTGGCATACTGATAGATATCAATGAGATCTAACCAATAAACTTGCGAAATATTACATTCCATTTAGTATAGCCTCGCCGAGGCGATAATGTGAAAATTTTCGAACTGCTTCTCCTCGGAAACCGTTGGGCCGATTGAAGTCAAATTTCATATGGAGCCTCTATGGGATGGGGGAAACCAAAATTTGCTCATGGGGTCCAGGTCACATGACCAAAATGGCCGCCAAGCCATATATGGTCTGTCTGTCTGTCCGTCCGTAACCCGTTTGTGAAAATTGGTGATAGTGACTTAACCGCTTGGAATATTTAAACAATTTTTGACATACTAATAGATATCTATGAGATCTAACCAATGAACTTGCGAAATATTACATTCCATTTAGTATAGCCTCGCCGAGGCGAAAAATGTGAAAATTTTCGAACTGCTTCTCCTCGGAAACCGTTGGGCCGATTGAAGTCAAATTTCATATGGAGCTACGATGGGATGGGGGAAACCAAAATTTGCTCATGGGGTCCAGATCACATGACCAAAATGGCCGCCAAGCCATATATGGTCTGTCTGTCCGTCCGTAACCCGTTTGTGAAAATTGGTGAAAGTGACTTCACCGCTTGGAATATTTATACAATTTTTGGCATACTGATAGATATCAATGAGATCTAACCAATGAACTTGCAAAATATTACATTCCATTTAGTATAGCCTCGCCGAGGCGAAAAATGTGAAAATTTTCGAACTGCTTCTCTTCGGAAACCGTTGGGCCGATTGAAGTCAAATTTCATATGGAACTTCAATGGGATGGGGGAAACCAAAATTTGCTCATGGGGTCCAGGTCACCAAAATGGCCGCCAAGCCATATATGGTCTGTCTGTCTGACCGTCCGTAACCCGTTTGTGAAAATTGGTGATAGTGACTTCACCGCTTGGAATATTTAAACAATTTTTGACATACTGACAGATATCAATGAGATCTAACTAATGAACTTGCGAAATATTACATTCCATTTAGTATAGCCTCGCCGAGGCGAAAAATCCGTAACCCGTTTGTGAAAATTGGTGATAGTGACTTAACCGCTCGGAATATTTAAACAATTTTTGGCATACTGATAGATATCAATGAGATCTAACCAATAAACATGCGAAATATTACATTCCATTTAGCCGAGGCGAAAAATGTGAAAATTTTCGAACTGCTTCTCCTCGGAAACCGTTAGGCCGATTGAAGTCAAATTTCATATGGAGCCTCTATGGGATGAGGCTAACCAAAATTTGCTCATGGGGTCCAGCTCACATGACCCAAATGGCCGCCAAGCCATATATGGTCTGTCTGTCTGTCCGTCCGTAACCCGTTTGTGAAAATTGGTGATAGTGACTTAACCGCTTGGAATATTTAAACAATTTTTGGCATACTGATAGATATAAATGAGTTCTAACCAATGAACTTGCGAAATATTACATTCCATTTAGTATAGCCTCGCCGAGGCGAAAAATGTGAAAAATATTTTCGAACTGCTTCTCCTCGGAAACCGTTGGGCCGATTGAAGTCAAATTTCATATGGAGCCTCTATGGGATGGGGCTAACCAAAATTTGCTCATGGGGTCCAGTTCACATGACCCAAATGGCCGCCAAGCCATATATGGTCTGTCAGTCTGTCCGTCCGTAACCCGTTTGTAAAAATTGGTGATAGTGACTTAACCGCTTGGAATATTTAAACAATTTTTGGCATACTGATAGATATCAATGAGATCTAACCAATGAACTTGCGAAATATTACATTCCATTTAGTATAGCCTCGCCGAGGCGAAAAATGTGAAAATTTTCGAACTGCTTCTCCTCGGAAACCGTTGGGCCGATTGAAGTCAAATTTCATATGGAGCTTCAATGGGATGGGGGAAACCAAAATTTGCTCATTGGGTCCATTGGGCCAAGCCACATATGGTTTGTCTGTCTGTCCGTCCGCAACCCGTTTGTGAAAATTGGTGATAGTGACTTAACCGCTTGGAATATTTAAACAATTTTGGCATACTGATAGATATCAATGAGATCTAACCAATGAACTTTCGAAATATTACATTCCATTTAGTATAGCCTCGCCGAGGCGAAAAATCGGTAACCCGTTTGTGAAAATTGGGGATAGTGACTTAACCGCTCGGAATATTTAAACAATTTTTTGGCATACTGATAGATTTAATGTGATCTAACCAATGAATTTGCGAAATATTACATTCCATTTAGTATAACCTCGCCGAGGCGAAAAATGTGAAAATTTTCGAACTGCTTCTCTTCGGAAACCGTTGGGCCGATTGAAGTCAAATTTCATATTGAGCCTCTTTGGGATGGGGGAAACCAAAATTTACTCATGCTGTCCACGTCACATGACCAAAATGGCCGCCAAGCCATATATGGTCTGTCTGTCTGTCCGTCCGTAACCCGTTTGTGAAAATTGGTGATAGTGACTTAACCGCTTGGAATATTTAAACAATTTTTGGCATACTGATAGATGTCAATGATTTCTTACCAATGAACTTGCGAGATATTACATTCCATTTAGTATAGCCTCGCAGAGGCGAAAAATGTGAAAATTTTCGAACTGCTTCTCCTCGAAAACCGTTGGGTCTATTGAAGTCAAATTTCATATGGAGCTTCAATGGGATGGGGGAAACCAAAATTTGCTCATGGGGTCCAGGTCACCAAAATGGCCGCCAAGCCATATATGGTCTGTCTGTCTGACCGTCCGTAACCCGTTTGTGAAAATTGGTGATAGTGACTTCACCGCTTGGAATATTTAAACAATTTTTGACATACTGACAGATATCAATGAGATCTAACTAATGAACTTGCGAAATATTACATTCCATTTAGTATAGCCTCGCCGAGGCGAAAAATCCGTAACCCGTTTGTGAAAATTGGTGATAGTGACTTAACCGCTCGGAATATTTAAACAATTTTTGGCATACTGATAGATATCAATGAGATCTAACCAATAAACATGCGAAATATTACATTCCATTTAGCCGAGGCGAAAAATGTGAAAATTTTCGAACTGCTTCTCCTCGGAAACCGTTAGGCCGATTGAAGTCAAATTTCATATGGAGCCTCTATGGGATGAGGCTAACCAAAATTTGCTCATGGGGTCCAGCTCACATGACCCAAATGGCCGCCAAGCCATATATGGTCTGTCTGTCTGTCCGTCCGTAACCCGTTTGTGAAAATTGGTGATAGTGACTTAACCGCTTGGAATATTTAAACAATTTTTGGCATACTGATAGATATAAATGAGTTCTAACCAATGAACTTGCGAAATATTACATTCCATTTAGTATAGCCTCGCCGAGGCGAAAAATGTGAAAAATATTTTCGAACTGCTTCTCCTCGGAAACCGTTGGGCCGATTGAAGTCAAATTTCATATGGAGCCTCTATGGGATGGGGCTAACCAAAATTTGCTCATGGGGTCCAGGTCATATGACCAAAATGGCCGCCAAGCCGTATATGGTGAAAACCCTTCAAAAATAGTCTTCTCCAGAACCACTCGGCAGATTTCCACGAAACTTGATAAATATCATCTGGGACGTAGGCCCATCATAAATTGCTAAAATGGTGACCCTGGGTTGACCTTGATCTTCTTTGTGCCTAGGTCAAACTTTGACACATATGCTTTTGTATTGGAAAATGAGAGAATGCATTTTATCCTGCAAACGATTCAGAGTACAGTACTAAAGTATAAGATATATTTTTGCTCCTTACGATAAGGCGCATTTATTGGGGGAACCGTTTTAGGTCCAGGTCACATGACCAAAAAGGCCGCCATACCCATATATGGTAACACTCATAAAGCTAAAAGCATCCGGCGGGTCGTGCACTTCAGCTGAAGCTCTGGTTTTTAGCAGAAATAAGAAAAATATCACACATTTTCATCATAAAATTTTCATTTTTTCGGCGAAAAAGGTGGCAATGTATTTGTATAGGCGTCTTTACGTAATGTCGAGACAATGTTGCAAGCAAAAATAGTGTTTCTCTTTACAAGTAATACACTCTCCGAATCGTTTATTCATGATGGGCCTAAAAGACCAAGCTACATGATAAAATCATTGCAATAACCATTACTGCATATTATTCTAATTCTAAATTGCATAGTTCATTATCAGCATTATATTAACGCTCTGCATGCTGTGTATTGTTTTTATCAGCAGACGATATTTTGACTTTTTTTTCTTATTTTTCCCAGAAAACAGGACTTAACAGTTCATGCAAATTGTCTCCATAGGATACAATTTGCACGAGACATCAAATCCTGTTAGCTGGGAAAATTAGAAAAATATTTCAAAATGTCGTCTGCTGCCAAAACATACCAAGCACACAGAGCGTTAAATTGCTTAGCTAATTATCAGTATCAATTTAATTTTCTGACAGTTAAGTGCTGGCCGTTTTAGTTAAATTATCCGAAAGAGTGTTGAAGGAATGCGTAAAGGCCTTTTCTAAACCGTAATAAAAGTCTCTGTTTCTTATACGTTGTCACAGTTTCCTGTTTACTAGAATTGTATTTGATTTGCAATATTTTGTTTGTTTGTTTGAACTGGGGTTTAACGTCCCCGTCAACACTATTTAGGAGATTTTGGAGACGTTGCTTCCAATTAAGCGGGACTTTTACCCGACATTGAGGTAAAATGATATCTCAAGCCCTGCCGCCCAGTGAAACCAGAAGGCATATATGCATTTGACGATCTGACGGTTTTGCATGGGCAGGCTTAGTCCTTCTAAGCCGTTTACCAGTACTCGTGTGTGGTCAGATTCAGCGCTGCAAGGAAGTATCATGCAGCCAAATCTATTTCTCAAGCTCCGATGGGCGGGGATTTGCAATGTAAGTCCTGGTTTGGACTAACATGATTACGAAATTAGATGATATCTTTAGTATGAAACTGAGATTTCATATTTTATTCACCGTCTCTCTTTTAAATATGCCAGACCCAGACATACCGCCCTCTATTTGTTATATATCTCGCCCCGTCCATCGGGACTTAGAGAAATAGATTGGGCTGCATGATGCTTCCACGCAGAGCTGAATCTGACAACACACGAGTACTGGTAAACCGCTTAGAAGGACTAAGCCTGCCCAGGCAAAGCGGTGTGAGTCAGATTGTCCGATGCATATAAGATTTCTGGTTTCATTGGACGGCAGGGCTTGAAATGTCATTTCATCTCAATGTCGGGTAAAAGTCCCACAAAATTGCATCACGCCTATATAATTTTGACCCCCTAGAACCCCATTTTTATATAGTAAAACTGGGGTTTGCGGGGGCGAAACTTATTTTTCTTATTTCTGCTCTAAAATATAAATTGTGGGTACTTGTTAGAACCGCCTCATCGAGTACCCACAATCTATATTTTGAGCAGAAATAAGTAAAATATCACAATTTTTCATCTTAAATTTTTCATATTTTTAGCGATAAAGGTTGCAATGTATTTGTATAGGCGTGTTTTCGTAATGGAAGCAACGTCTCCAAAACGACCTAAATAGCGTTGACGGGGGCGTTAAACACCAATTCAAACAAATCTATTTGTTATTAGTTAATATCCCTCCCAACTTTTATCACTTTAAATAGAGGATCTTACACGAGTGGTCATTTCATATGATATTTATGAAACGAGCCTTTGGCGAGTTTCATAAATATCATATGAAATGACCACGAGTGTAAGATCCTTTTTATCATATGACTTCTTAAAATTGGATTTTATCGCCTTGTAATTTGACAGTTTTTCTACGAAAAATGCATTGTTGACATGCACGTCGTCATGACGTTACTTAATCCCGCCAAAGTGTTATTACACGTGTGTTCATACGATTTTTATTACACGACGTTATCCACTGCTTATCAACGACGTCATATGATAAAGTAAAATATTACATCCGCAGAAACTTTTGTTTGATATAAAAAA
Source organism: Lucinisca nassula (assembly GCA_963580285.1). Taxonomy (NCBI): domain Eukaryota; kingdom Metazoa; phylum Mollusca; class Bivalvia; order Lucinida; family Lucinidae; genus Lucinisca; species Lucinisca nassula. The sequence continues at coordinate 49,646,559 of OY757015.1, forward strand.
TCTTCAATTTTGTAAATTATGCATCTTCAGTTTCCACCTAATTGGCGAATTCTTTTTAACTTAATTGAATACAACGCTGGAAGAATACAAAGAGTTGACTATGTTTCTGTTAGCATATGGGCTATGAGATTCTTTAAATGGTGTGTGTGTGTGGGGGGGGGGGGGGGGGTGTTTGTGTGCGTGCGTGCGTGCGCATGTGTGTATGTGTGCGTGCGTGTTTGTGTGTGTCTGGGGTGTGTCTGGGGGCGCATATTTTTATTTTTGCTCCTTTTTCTGCCCCTTTCATATTCTTTCAACATTCTGCTATTGTTTGCAGGAATCCCACCAACATGTTTGACTATAGCACATGCAGTTACTTGACGATCGATGACGTAAAACGGCGGCTCTTCGCGTCACGCTTATTCGCCAAGTGATATCACTGTATTTAAAGGTGCTTTATTGAGCTACCGGGTCTCATTTTTTTCTGATTTTTATCTTCAATGCTTACTCCTTTGTCATGTGTACACTTTTGGAGCCAAATACAGCTTCAGAACTTTGTGAAAATGGTCGTTTTCATTCGTGTTTACCCTCCGCTCTGAACATGTGTTCGGAATTTCTGTTCTTAAAATAAATCTGTCACTTTTCACATCCATGGCGACAGTATCGTCTCTGAGTGTCTTTACTTATGGCATTGTATTCAGCGTCATATTTTTTCCGATTCAGGCATGGCCTAAGCAAACAAGGCCAAAAAATGAACGTCGCATAACCTCATATATGGGGATTCTATTTTTGTCACGAACTAAAAATAGATCTAACTAATGTTCGAAACCTAGTTAGGGAATCCCTCTCAAACTCGTTTACCTGTCATCATAATTGTTCGCAATTTTGCATAAAATGCATTCATTTGTATTGTTTTAAAGAAAAATACCGGCTATATGTATTTTATTTTTGGAAGCCTTTTTCCAGATAGCTCAATAATGCACCTTTAACCATTGGCTATTTAGGCGACCAGTGTTAGAATCAATGATCAATCATGTCAGGTTACCATTTGAAGCTTGCTTCTGCGAAAGTCAATGGCTAGCCATTACAATTGATTATAGGTTATCATGCATTTTGAAGCCAGCTTCAAGGAAAATCGATGGCCAATCACGCAATTGTCGCAGTGAGCCATGCATTTGAAGCCAGCTTCTGGAAAGTCAATGACCAGTCATTGCAGTTGTTGCAGGTAAACTTGCATTGGAAGCATGGGAAAAATCAATTACCAGTCATTGCAGTTGTTGCAGGTAAACTTGCATTTGAAGCATCTGGAGCCAGCTTCAGGAAAGTCAATTGCCAGTCATTGCAGATGTTGCAGGCAAACTTGCATTTGAAGCATTTGAAGTCATATAATTTCACTCCAATGAAACAAATAGTGTTTATAAGCACGGACGGTCCAACTCGCACCTGGGCAGGCTTAGATCCTCTGAGCGGTTTACCAGTAGTCGTGTACGGTCGGTTTCTTCTTTATTTCTTCAAGCCCCGATGGGCGGGGCCGTTTAATTGCCGTTACCTGGATTCTGTACATGGCCAGCGAAAAGCAGGCGGGAGCGTCTTCACCATTCAGTTGCTTTGGTTAACAATAAACCCCTCATCAAAATGCGGAATCTTCAAAAGTAAGCATTGATTTGGCATCATATCATTATTTAATGATATATGTCAGTGTCAAATAGGTTTTATACCGTTTTGCACATCAGTTAATCTTTTTCTTTCAATAATTAATGTTCCTGAGACGATATTTTGTTCACGATTGACTGTCTGGATATTTTGGTCGAAGGAATTGGTTTGCCTGACAGTACAGAGGTGTAAGTAGCAATGTGTTTAGACAGCTTCACAGCTGGGCTTGTATAATACAATGGGGATTATTTTATGGGATAACTATATTGAAAATTGTCAGTCGGAAATTTTCTGATGCAGAGACTCGCCAGCGGAAGAGTAAAATGTAATTTGCGGCAGTAGAACCGACTATTTGCCTCCTCGAACGGCAATTTCCAAACATTTATATGCTGGTGTTCACGTGACTATCACTCATTTGTACGTAATACAGCTGGGTCACGAAAACACGCCTATATAATTTTGACCCCCTTGAACCCCACTTTTATATAGTAAAACTGGAGTTTACAGGGTAAACCTCATTGTTCTTATTTCTGCTCTAAAATATAGATTGTGGGTACTCGTTAGAACCGCCTCGATGAGGCGGTTCTAACGAGTACCCACAATCTATATTTTAAGCAGAAATAAGAAAAATATCATAATTTTTCATCTGAAAAGTTTCGTATTTTTCGGCGCTAAAGTTTACAATGTATTTGTATAGGCTTGTTTTCGTAGCCGCGCTATTCTTGACGTGACGTCAGAGTACTGTGTATTTTGGCATCTGTAAAACATTGACTTGGCTCAAGTGTTGGGGCACTGCCAAACAGCGTACACCCAGAGAACGCTGTGTCTGATCAGGGTCTACACTGTTTTCATACAAAGTACAGGCATTTAAAATTAATGTTTCACGAAACAGCCTAATTCAGCCCCGAGACAATCAACCCACCAGTGCTGTCAGTTTGTTTTTATTTGATTTGAGGTTTAACGTCCCCGTCAACACTGTAGATGTCATTTTGGAGACGCTGCTTCCAATTTTGTGTGACTTTTACCCGACATTGAGATGAAATGACATCTCAAGCCTTGTCGCCCAATGAAATAAATTGGGTTTATAAGCATTGACGGTCCGACTCGCACCGCTTTGTCTGGGCAGGCTTAGATCCTCTGAGCGGTTTACCAGTACTCGTGTGCGGTCGGTTTCAGCTCTGCGTGGAAGCATTATGCAGCCCATCTATTTCTTCAAGCCCCGATGGGCGGGGCCGCCAGTGCTGTCAGTGCTGCAACGGATAAAATCCAACAGTCAGCTGCGGAGCGAAGACTGGCGGACGAAAATGCAAACCGGTTGAAATTGAATCTCCACTGCAAAATGCATACCATAACGTGACTTTGAGACTGGTGGGAAATAATCTGTCTGTCATCAGATTTACTTATTGCTTCCGCGTAGGCAGCTGGTTCTTGGCCATGAATAACAAATATGATCTCAGACATGGGCTCTAGTGGTCACATTCGTCTCGGATTGTTTTAGAAAGACAAAAGAAAATAGCACCCATTAAGCAGTTTACACCAATATGGGACGATGAAGAGTGTGCTTAAAGCATAGGAATGATTGCAAAAACTTACAAATAAAATCAAAGCACTGATGGATCGATTGTCTCCGATGGTAGGCTGGAAAATTGGTCCTGAACGGGGATTTAGACTGTTTCATATAACACTTAGATTCAAGTCGTTTTATTCCGCTGATTCAAGAAGGGCAGTTGTCAGTTTCTGTTCAAAGAATGTGCACTGTACTGGTTAACTGCTTATGTATAAGCCTGCCCAGGAAAAGTGTGGCTAGGTAAACAGACCGGCTCAAAAATGACCTAAAATAGTGTTGACGTGGCCGTTAATCTCAAATACAAACAAAACAAGTCGTTTTAGGCAAACAGTGTAGACCCTGATCAGACGCCGCATCATGCGGCCTCTGATCTAGGTCTACACTATTTGCCAAAGAACAAGTCCAAATTTTACTTTTTCCACACCGCTCTGACGTCACACGGAGAACACTAGAGCTGTTTGAAATAAAATTACTCAATTTTGCACATGGCCAGCGATGACCACGAGGACAAGAGGAGACGGGAAGCTTCTGTAGCTAGTAACTTTTGGTCGATTGATAAACAAGTCTAACACCACTTTAACTGGCTATAAGACTTGTCCGAAGCTATAAATTGGAAGAGAATGTGTTCCAAATATTGGCTAATACAGGGATATGTCAGTGACTCGAGCACCGTCAACTCGTTTACTACCACGGCTGCTTAGAACTCGTTCCTGAGTCCTTAGGAGAATGTCAACGTAACTACAGATAGTAACCAGTGCTTCAGCTGAAGTGCACGACCCGCCGGATGCTTTTAGCTTTATGAGTGTTACCATATATGGGTATGGCGGCCATTTTGGTCATGTGACCTGGACCTAAAACGGTTCCCCCCAATAAATGCGCCTTATCGTAAGGAGCAAAAATATATCTTATACTTTAGTACTGTATTCTGAATCGTTTGCAGGATAAAATGCATTCTCACTTTTCCAATACAAAAGCATATGTGTCAAAGTTTGACCTACATGTAGGCACAAAGAAGGTCAAGGTCAACCCAGGGTCACCATTTTAGCAATTTATGATGGGCCTACGTCCAAGATACTATTTATCAAGTTTCGTGGAAATCTGCCCAGTGGTTCTGGAGATGACTATTTTTGAAGGGTTTTGACCATATATGGCTTGGCGGCCATTTTGGTCATGTGACCTGGACCCCATGAGCAAATTATGGTTTCCCCCATCCAATAGAGGCTCCATATGAAATTTGACTTAAATCGGCCCAACGGTTTCCGAGGAGAAGCAGTTCGAAAATTTTCACATTTTTCGCCTCGGCGAGGCTATACTAAATGGAATATAATATTTCGCAAGTTCATTGGTTAGATCTCATTGATATCTATCAGTATGCCAAAAATTGTTTAAATATTCCAAGTGGTTAAGTCACTGTCACCAATTTTCACAAACGGGTTACGGACGGACAGACAGACCATATATGGCTTGGGGGCCATTTTGGTCATGTGACCTGGACCCCATGAGCAAATTTTGGTTTCCCCTATCCCATAGAGGCTCCATATGAAATTTGACTTCAATCGGCCCAACGGTTTCCGAGGAGAAGCAGTTCGAAAATTTTCACATTTTTCGCCTCGGCGAGGCTATACTAAATGGAATGTAATATTTCGCAAATTCATTGGTTAGATCTCATTGATATCTATCAGTATGCCAAAAATGTTTAAATATTCCAAGCGGTTAAGTCACTATCACCAATTTTCACAAAAGGGTTACGAACGGACAGACAGACTGACAGAACGACAGAATGACAGAATGACACGGTGGTTTTAGGGCACTCTTAGAAAATCAACCGACTTCAGTCGGTCGCTTTTTCTGCGGGTCGTGCAATATATTTGAAATATTTTAAGGAGATATTACTTATCTAGAATCGCCTAATAACTACGTAGTATGACCCATCTTTCTTATGAATGTTTTCATTGCTCTTAAAGGAACTCATTTTTGATTTTTATTTGCCTTCACTGCAGCTGGTGTTGTGCCGTGTGGCGGCCGTAAAACGTCTCCCCGTACATCAACCATAGTGCAGTTTATATTTTACTTTTGGTCCTTTGAGATCAGCGTGAATATTCTGAGAAATCAGAAATAAATTATTGGTTTAGATTCATATTCTAGACAGGTTTTTAATTATTTGGACCCCATTTTGATTTAAATCAGTCTTTGAATCGACTGCTTATTCGAAATTCGCAAAATTGCAGTATGTTTCCTCTGGCTTTCTTTGCCAGATCATTACAGGGTCACTGATGAGGCTTTATTAGCCGAAACTACGTAGTATGACCCATCTTTCTTATGAATGTTTTCATTGCTCTTAAAGGAACTCATTTTTGATTTTTATCTATTAGGCGATTCTAAATAGTATACACATCATACTAGTAAGGGTCAAATCACTAGCTGCAGCTGAGGTCCCCGTTTCCTGCTAATAACACAGTTGTTGAATGTTGGCTTTGGTTTCGTTTGTATTGAGGATTAGTTGTCAAGGCCGTGGTGAGCCTGTCAGGGTAACTCTGGGCAGTCTTATACATAATCGCATAACAAAAACCGGACACAGCATTTCGTCAGAAATGTCTGTTTTCAGTATGGCTAGATTCTGTGTTAATGACTTCACATTTATATCTAGTGAAATGTTTTATTGGTTTGTAAGCATTAAGTAGGTCACTTTTGAGACTTTGCTTCCGACTCTGTGGAACTTTTACCCGACATTGAGATGAAATGCAAGCCATATCCCCCATAGAAACCTCTAGTGTTTGAGGAGCGGTCCGATGTGCACCTGGACAGGCTTAGACCTTAAGTAGTTTAGCAGTATTCAAGTCTTCGTGGAAGCACCATGCAGCCCAGTCTATTTCTCCAAGACTCGATGGGCGAGGGCGCTCAAGGTACATGCATACGATACATCTGTCATCAGCTGCCTCGTCGTTTAAACTCATAAACCCAACTCCTAGCCGAGTGCCCCCTACCATCGGGGCTTCAGGAAATAGATCTTCAGCGCAGAGCTGAAACCGACCTCACACACATACTGGTAAACCGCTCGGAGGTATAAGCCTGCCCAGGCAAAGTGGTGCGAGTCAAACCGGCCCTACACATAGACCGTTTGGTATGTTTGGTCGACTGGGCTTGAGATGTCAATTCATCTCATGGTCGGGTGAAAGTCATACAAAATTGGAAGCAACGTCTCTGAAATGACCCAAATAGTCTTGACGGGAACACCTGACTTACCCCCTATGGCTCGAACTCCCCGTATTGCGAATCAATTTTCATGGCCACAAAAATGTTCGAGCCATCAAAGTTTGATCGAGATCAGACGCCACAGAAAATCAGTTTTCATGGCCAGCAATGTGTTCGAGTCATCGGAGTTGGACTGCAAATTCATTCAATTCAAAAGAGCCATCCCTTCAAATATTGAGACGGCCGCTTTCACAGTAGAGCACATAATCCGTAATAGACTGGTTCAAGACCAGTCTTGAACAGATAGAATAGCGTTTACACCAGTTATACTAATCTGGTCCGTGCCAGACTGGTCCTAGTATTGTCCGGACAAAAAAATCTTTCACACCTAACTATCAGCTTCTTCAGATCAGATTGGTACTAGAAGCAGTGGAAAAATAATGTTTCATAATTGAAATGTATCTAGTAGGTAGAAACACATAATTTTGTTTTCTTCCGAAGCACAGGGGCCTGTATCAAGCCCTTTGCATGTTTTGGGGAGGATGTTTGGAGGTGGGGGACTTTACTACTACAACAGCAATGTCGAGAAATTTAACTAAGCTATTCTTATTGCCCTTTTACTAAAGCAACTCTAAACACATGAAACGAACTTAATGTGACAAAGGACTAACATAATTAAACATGTTAATAACCGCAGTATCAGTTGAGCCAAATCTGCAACCCGAATTCCAACCATAATCAAAGTGCCAAAGGCACTTAAATGACAGATTCTATGAGAAAATCATAATACTGTGAAAACTTACAGAAAACCTTTCTAAAAAGAGCTTAAACTTCAGAAAGGTAGTTCTGCAAATTCCAATATATGATATGTTTGCAGGTGTCTATAGGTGGTATTATGAACGCCATTCGATGTTTACCAAACATTAAAATTCAAGTTTTAACAATGGTACTGTCCACCAGTAACAGTTTTTGTCTGGTCGGTTGTGGACACCTCTACCCAAAGATACTCTATGGGAAAGAGATCGGAGGAGAAAGGCTTGCTAGTCCAGTACATGAATTCCATTGGCTTGAAGACATTTTTGAGTAAGAACAGCACTATGAGCCCGCTCGTAATCCTGCTGGATAAGATATCCCGGATTCTGAGCGTAAACAAATAAATGGAACCATGTGAGGCCGAAGCACTTGATTGATGTAACGTCCAGTCCACGTCTCAGCTATGATCTTGAATGTTCTTAATGACACTAAGGTGCGTTCGCTAACTACAAGAATAGCTCGCCACACAATTACGCTTATTTCATCCGATATGTCATGCTCTATTACGCACGCGTCGCCTCGTCGCCCCGGAAACGACAACCGGCGTGATTCCCGCTGGTGCGATTTGTCACTGAAACGCATATGTCGGTCGCTTAGACGCCAATTTACGTATTTCATGCACTAGCGTAAGTGTTCCGTACTGTGTCGACGCGTTAACTTTGGTCACGACAGGGATGTCTAGCTCTCAAACGTGCATCGCATAAGGGCGACGATCAGTGTCAGTGCTTATAAGTCGGTAGTAGAGACCCTTTGTTTATCTACAGGTACAGTGTAGCAGCTGCCGCCGAAATCTGTTTCGCAGATGCGTCTGACGGTCGAATCGACCCTGACGTTCTGACGTCGGTCTTCCGCTACGTCGACGTCCACTAGCGTCTTCTGTATATAGTAAGATGTCCCTCCAATAGACGATAGATCACACACATGTGGCACTCAAAATCAGAGTCAACGTCATCCGCTTTCTGGCCAGCTTCTAACTGTCCAGCGGCACGCTTACGATTCTTTAATGAAAAACGTTGCAATACGCTCTCACTAAATGCATTTTCAGTTTCTTCTTTTCTAGGCACGACCTTACATTACACATCGAAAGTTTGATCCTGAACATGTGGTTTCTATCCGTACTTGTGTGCGGGTGGTGCACAGGATCGACGTGGCCGGACTGGTAACCAGACGTCACGGTTGATTGATTTAACCTTTTAGCTTAAGGGCATGGTGCCTAAGTGTGTTGTAATCGTTTGGTTTCAGAATCAAAGCAATGAGAGTGTAGGGTGTAGGTTGGTCCTGGGCTGAGATTTAAACTGTTTCATTTAACTCTGAAATTCCAAACAAATAGTGAAGATTTTGATAAGAAAACGCGTTCGGCAGCGTCTGATCTTGGTCTACACTGTTTGCCAAGCTCACCCCCATGATTCCAGGATAACCCTCTTCCGTCTTATGGAATACCCCGATCTCCATGCGGCTATTTTCTACAAGACAAAAAGTTATTCTGACAAGTCAGTGATAGTCACGTAGACATTAGCACTGAAGCGCTTTTCTCATTATCAACTTCGGGTCGAATGCCAAACAATCAACCCAAACATAGCCCGGTCGTTTGTCAGTCTTAATTACATGTAAGTATTATCTGTAAAATCTGCACATGAATCAAATGTTGGATCTGGCAAACAATGTGATCTCAGTTCAAAAGCCACAGAACACGGTGCTGATCTTGTTCTACACTTTTTTGCATTAGTTACTAACATCTTAAGTTTAAACGAATCAGTCCAAGTCCCCGTTCATGACCAGCCTGCATTTAGCGACAATTGGCATGCGCGTTGTCAGTGCTTTGATTTATTCACTGCCTTGGGTTTCTTGAGTGCACTCTTCCATCACTGAAGTTGGGCTCGTCCATTTTGCCAAATACATGGCACCTAGAATTATATCACAGGACCTACACTAAGTATCTGTACCATATTCCAGGGTTGAAAGGGACAGCCTTTCTTTTCAATTTCTCCACGCAAAGTCAATATACACCTAAGTTGTAACAGACCTAAACTTGACCTCGAAAGTCAGAAACCCCATTAATATTCTTGTCTACAGCTGACCTGGTCCAACAGCAGGCTGGTCTTTAAGGATTAAATATTGACAGCACTGATAGAAAACAGTAGTGTAAAACCTGAGCAGACTGCTGAGCAGACGCCTCATTGATCTGGGAATAGTCTTGCCAAACCCGTCGCATGATGCAGCTGATTCATATGAAATGCTGAATCGTCAAGTCGTCTGCTTCAAAAGTTTGTATAACGCTTACAGTATAACTAATACGCTTGTACAATTTTGATTACTGCGCCAAACCGGACTACATTTTGTGCGGACTCATATTACTATGGCGGTCAAAGCCGGAAGAAACAGCCTGAAATACTTTAAACGTGCAGCACAGCAAGAATAGACTGATGGAATCTGTCATTAAAAAGTATCACAGTATGACGTTATCGTTACATGCAAAGAATTAGAATACTGAGATTCTGGAACCCTAGCAAAAGTGTGAAATAAGAGGCCATTTCATAAATTTGGAATCTTGTGTTCGAAAAAGGTGTGGAATCGCAGTGTTAAGTTCTACAGCCGCGTATCAAAATAATCATTCAGTCATAATACACATGTACAATGAATAAATTCAAATAAATAAATACAAATATAAAGTAGAAACGTGCCAGAATAGTTATCAACAATAACAACTACGTATTTATTTACAAACTTTATTTTTTAAGAAATATATTTATATTCATTTCATGAGCTTTTTATAAACATGTCAGTTTAACCGACTTAAATATGGGTCCCGTCAAGCGATTTTGGTACTTATCGCCTATGCGAGCAGCGAAGGTTCAGGCGAGCCTGCGCATCCGCGCAGTCTCGCCAGAACTATCGCTGCTCGCTCATACAAGCAGTGAATCAAGAAGAACCTTCAGACAGAAAGCCACATCTCTGGCCCCTCTGAATGGCTGGGCATGCGCAGTTAAAATTTGTCATGACGGAATGCTCGAAAACACAAATTCGCTTGGCGGGGCTCATATGTAATATTATACAAACTGAACCAGCTTACGACGCACTCACATGACTTGTGCGTCCGCACAGTCTGATCAGAGTATTTGCTGGTCGCATAAGTGATCAGCACATACATCGCACAATCTGATCAGAGTCTTCGCAGATAACATCATAAACCTTCTACAGCCTCTGAGTGATTCAAAGACAGTTAAGTGAGACCTCTTGTGTGTGTGGATGTACAGGCTGATCGTAGTCTCTGCTGATCAGACAGGTTTTTTTGTAGGTTTTATCACGCTGTGGCTCTACGCTTGGTACATGAAGAATTAAGATATCAACGTTCATGTAGAGTGTTTTGTTTGTTCGTTTGGTTTCAGGTTTAACGCCCAATTAACACTGTATAAGTCATTTTGGAGATATTGCTTCCAATGTTTGGCACTTTTCTTACGCAAACACGCCTATACAAATACATTGCCACCTTTATCGCCGAAAAATGAAAATTTTATGATGAAAAATTCTGATATTTTTCTTACTTCTGCTCAAAATATAGATTGTGGGCACTCGTTAGAACCGCCTCATTGAGGCGGTTCTAATGTGTACCCACAATCTATATTTTAGAGCATAAATAAGAAAAATAAGGTATACCCCCGGAAACCCGAGTTTTACAATATAAAAGTGGAGTTCAAGGAGATCAAAATTATATAGGCGTGTTTTCGTGATGTACCCGACATTCAGATGAAATGGCATATCACGCCTTAATTCCCTTTAACGTTGCTCGTGACAAGATGATCATACTTCAAAGAACGTTTACCCTTATCCTGCAATTCACGACAACCTTTGCACACAACCTTTGTATAGCTTTGCATACATTGTAGATCAAGATCAGATGGTTTCTGATCCGGATATACAGATCAGGCGCCAGCTGTTCAAAACTAACGACGTCGTTAGTAAACGTATCGTTAAAACTTTGATCATTTATTATGGCAAATACACTAATATTTTTGCTGAAAAAATGTGAGCAGCTTTTGCGGACGCAAAAGCTGCTCACATTTTTCAGCAAAAATACCAAAATTTATTATACTGCACTTGCTAGAAGAGTTAACAATATGACCACTAACGAGTTCGTTAAGCTAACAATGCTTTGAACAACTGGCCCCAGGTGATTTCTGACCAGGAACTACACTGTTTTCATGCAGTTTGTGAACTCAACGTATACAATATATCAAATAAATTGATTGGATCATAAGTCAGCATTAGACTTGGCTAAATATGTTTACTAAGCAGGATAAGGTTTATATACATGTATATTACATTTATTACTTTACATTATTTCCAGCTATTTTGCGACGAAGTATTGTTTGAGGTCTAAAATTGAAACAAGAAATCAATTTCACTCACTGTTCTTATCCACAGAGAACCATGGTTTATTTTGACATTACATAATGACATCACGAAAGCACGCCTATATAATTTTGATCCCCATTAGCCCCACATTTATATTTACAAGGGTAAACCTTATTTTTTCTTATTTCTGCTCTAAAATATAGATTGTAGGTACTCGTTAGAACCGCCTCGATGAGGCGGTTCTAACGAGTACCACGATCTATATTTTGAGCAGAAATAAGAAAAATATTACAATTTTTCATCTTAAAATTTTCGTTTATTCGGCGCATTTGTACAGGCGTGTTTTCGTAATTATCATGTGATGTAGCCTGAGTTAATGTATTCATTTAGGTTTGAAATATATTGCGTTCCAATAGCGAACCATGTAAGTTTTTTTTTTCTGCTGTAAATGCACCAAGAATGGAAATATATGGAGTACCCTTCCAGAGAAAATCAGTTTTTCAAACCTCTCCAGTCTCCCCCCAAGGGTAAAGTAAAGCAAATTGTAGACGTTTTTTGTTTCTATTTTCAGCTCTGGCGGCCATTTTGCTCATCAGAACAGAACCGTAATCAAACAAAGAAGACTGCTAATTTCATGAACTTGGTTTTATATTAAAAACTGGTGCAACATAAACCAAGTTCATGAAATTAGCCCTCTTCAAATACTCAAATTATGTAGGGCTATGTTGTATTTTCGAAGGTTCTTATTATTTTCTTCTTTTTCCACTAAAAACATTATTGTTGGTACTGGTTAGAAATGCCTAATTGAGGCACTCCCAATGTGGATCCAAAATTAAAACCTTAGCAGCCAAAGAACATATGTCAAAAGTTTTCATGTGAAAAAAATGTGAAATTTAACACCATAAAAGAAACCATAACCCCGCATTGGTGTTATTGTGATGTTTAAAACTTTGGTTTTTCTTTCATTAAAAGGGTTGCAGGCAAGCAAAAAGGATGTCTTCAACCACCTCAGTGGCCCCTGCCCATTGGGGCTTGCAGAAATATATGGGCTGCATGATGCTTCCACGCAGAGCTGAATCCGGCCCGCACACTTGTACTGGTAAACCGCTTAGAGGATCCAAGCCTGTCCAGGAACCGCGGTGCGAGGCGGACCGTCCATGCTTATAAACCCTATTGGTTTCATTGGGCGACAGGGCTTGAGATGTCATGTCATCTCAATGTCGGGTATAAGTCCTACAAAATTGGAAGCAACGTCTCCAAAATGACCTTTACAGTGTTGACGGGGACGTTAAACCTCAAATCAAACAAAAAACAATTCAACCACCTCAGGTGAACATCGCCTTGTAATGAACAAATCGGTAAATCCCACACTGTATACACAAAAGTGGGGAGTCAGGGAAATACATGATTTTCGTTATTTTTTCCTCGAAAACAATGATTGTGGGTACTCGTTAGAACCGAGGCGGTTCTGACGAGTAGGAGCAGTTTAATTTTGTACAAGAAATAAGCGAAAAATCAGAAAAAAAATATTCAGAAAAAAAAATCTAAAAATTGCACGACCCGCAGAAAAAGCAACCGACTGAAGTCGGTTGATTTTCTAGAGTGCCCTAAAATCACCGTGTCATTCTGTCAGTCTGTCAGACTGTCCGTCCGTAACCCGTTTGTGAAAATTGGTGATAGTGACTTAACCGCTTGGAATATTTAGCCTTCTCTGTGGGAAGGGGGAAACCAAAATATGCTCATGGGGTCCAGGTCACATGACCAAAATGGCCACAAAGCCATATATGGTCTGTCTGTCTGTCAGTAACCCGTTTGTGAAAATTGGTGATAGTGACTTAACCGCTTGGAATATTTAAACAATTTTTGGCATACGGATAGATATCAATGAGATCTAACCAATGAACTTGCGAAATATTACATTCCATTTAGTATAGCCTCGCCGAGGCGAAAAATGTAAAAATTTTCGAACTGCTTCCCCTCGGAAACCGTTGGGCCGATTGAAGTCAAATTTCATATGGAGCCTCTATGGGATGGGGGAAACCAAAATTTGCTCATGGGGTCTCGGTCACATGACCAAAATGGCCGCCAAGCCATATATGGTAAAAACCCTTCAAAAATAGTCTTCTCCAGAACCACTGGGCAGATTTCCACGAAACTTAATAAATAGCATCTGGGACGTAGGCCCATCATAAATTGCTAAAATGGTGACCCTGGGTTGACCTTGACCTTTTTTGTGCCTAGGTCAAACTTTGACACATATGCTTTTGTATTGGAAAAGTGAGAATGCATTTTATCCTGCCAACGATTCAGAATACAGTACTAAAGTAATGAGATCTAACCAATGAACTTGCGAGATATTACATTCCATTTAGTATAGCCTCGCCGAGGCGAAAAATGTGAAAATTTTCGAACTGCTTCTCCTCGGAAACCGTTGGGCCGATTGAAGTCAAATTTTATATGGAGCCTCTATGGGATGGGGGAAACCAAAATTTGCTCATGGGGTCCAGGTCACATGACCAAAAGGGCCGCCAAGCCGTATATGGTCTGTCTGTCTGTCCGTCCATAACCCGTTTGCGAAAATTGGTGATAGTGACTTAACCGCTTGGAATATTTAAACAATTTTTGGCATACTGATAGATATCAATGAGATCTAACCAATGAACTTGCGAAATATTACATTCCATTTAGTATAGCCTCGCCGAGGCGAAAAATGTGAAAATTTTCGAACTGCTTCTCCTCGGAAACCGTTGGGCCGATTGAAGTCAAATTTCATATGGAGCCTCTATGGGATGGGGGGATCCAAAATTTGCTCATGGGGTCAAGGTCACATGACCAAAATGGCCGCCAAGCCATATATGGTAAAAACCCTTCAAAAATAGTTTTCTCCAGAACCAATGGGCAGATTTCCACGAAACTTGATAAATAGCATGTGGGACGTAGGCCCATCATAAATTGCTAAAATGGTGACCCTGGGTTGACCGTGACCTTCTTTGTGCCTAGGTCAAACTTTGACACATATGCTTTTGTACTGGAAAAGTGAGAATGCATTTTATCCTGCAAACGATTCAGACTACAGAACTAAAGTATAAGATATATTTTTGCTCCTTACGATAAGGCGCATTTATTGGGGGAACCGTTTAAGGTTCAGGTCACATGACCAAAATGGCCGCCATACCCATATACGGTATCACTCATAAAGCTAAAAGCATCCGGCGGGTCGTGCACTTCAGCTGAAGCACTGGTTACTACTTCAAAATATATGAAAGCGACACCATTTTAGGCACAGAGTGGTTATTGAAAAATGTGCTTATCAGTCTTAAGGGAATGGATACACCTTCGGGGAAGACACATCCTTCAAAAGTATTTTTGTCTTCCATGCCAATAGGGTTCAACTCTTAAAGGAAAGAATTCGCTCCTGAGGAGCAAATTCTTTCCTTTAAGAGTAGATCCCTTTTTCAGCAAGACTGGGTCTATAGAAAAGCGAACAGGAAGCTGGAGCCAATAGTTCACTACTTACAATAACTAGAAATGTTTTCAGAGGAAATCAATGTTCCCCCACTGTAACTATAACTTAAACACCCATTCGACTTTGAAAACTAAGCCATATTTTGCCGAAACCAACAGTTTTGGGGAGCTTGTGACGTAGGAAAAAGGTCAAGATCACAAAAATCTAATCAGATCTTTGGTAGTTTGCAATCTGTATTGTTCCAAGTTGGACAAACATTCATCAATTCTTGAATGATGGGCCCATGGGCCACTATGCCCATGGGCCCATGGGCCACTAAGCTCACCAGAGCTCAGGTGCGCACTGCCCAATGGCAGCCATGTATTTTCACATGCTATCATTTCAATCTACCAATTATGAACCCACATATCCAAATGAGCACCCATCTGGAGTCAGTATCTGAAACATTAGGCCTTTTATGAAGTAGAGGGTGTACGGCATGGACCCAATGGAGCCCTGGTTGGTAACACTAAATGCATCTTATCATAAGTAACAAAATATATATATGGTGTAGCAGTGGGGATCTGTATGCCAGAGACATAAGTCCTCTTAAGCCGTTGAGGGGTTTGGGCATGTCCTGTTGATCTTAGGAAAGCCCAAGATTGTTGTCCCTAAATGTGTCTAATCATAAGGACCAACAATATATATGGTGTATGGGTGGGAATCTGAACGCTTTCTGATATATGAGGCCCTTCTATGAAGTGGAGAGGAGAGGAATGCCCCCCACCCCCCCCCCCCCCCCCCCTGCGGACCCCCCAAGTTGGTGTGCTATTGATAATGAACAAGAACATATATGATTACGGGGTGGGGATTTTAATGGTTTCTGAAATATATGGCCATTTAAAGTGGAGGGGCGGAGCACATTGCCCTGGCACAAAGTGACCCCCAGCTGGCGTGATTGAACAAGTCATAACATAAGGAAGGGTAATATTATAGTTTAAGCAGTGGGGCATAGCCCGGGCACACCGGATGACTCCGAAGCTGGTGTTATTTGAATGTGTCTTATAATAAGGAAGATGAATATGTATAGTATAGGGGTGGAGCTCCGAACAGTTTCTGAGATATATGGCCTTTTGTGAAGTGGTGGGGTGGGGCAAGGCCCTGGCTTAACCCGGGAGACCTCCAGGCTGGTGTCAATGAATGTGTCAATGAATGAATATATAACAGTATATATGGTTTAGAGGCGGGGATCTCTATTACTTAGGTTTCTGAGATATTGGGTATTTCATGAAATGAAAGGGTGGTGCACGACCCCTGCACATCCCGGGGGACCCCCAGGTTAGTGTCACTGGATGTGTCTTATCATAAGAAACAAGAATATATAAGGTTTATGGGCAGGGATCTGAATGGTTTCTGAGATATATGGCTTTTAATGAAGTAAAGCAGTGGGGCATGGCCAGCGGGCACCCGGGATGACTCCCAAGCTAGTGATATTTGAAGGTTTAGAGGTGGGGATCTGAATGGTTTCTGAGATATATGGCCTATGAGATATATGTGAAGTGGAGGGGTCGGGCAAGGCCCCAGCGCACCCAAGAAGACCCCAAAATAAGTGTCAATGAATGCGTCTCTTCATAAGGAACAGGAACAAATATGGTTAAGGGGTGGGAATTTGTAAGGTTTCCAAGATATTGGGCTTTTTATGAAATGGATTGGGTAGGGTATGACCCCGGCGCATCCCAGGAAACCCCCAGCTTGGTGTCACTGAATGCGTCTTATCATAAGGAACAAGAGTATATATGGTTTGAGGTGGGGATCTGAATGGATTCTGAGATATATGGCCTTTTGTGAAGCGGCGGAATAGAGCAAGGCCCCGGCGCAACCCGGGAGACACCCAAGTTGGTGTCAGTGAATGTATATTTTCATAAGGAACAAGAATATATATGGTTTAGGGGTGGGGATCTGTAAGGTTTCCAAGATATTTGGCCTTTTATGGAACGGGGGTGCGGCATGAACCCGGCACATCCTGGGGGACCCCCCGGTTGGTGTCACTGAATGTGTCTTATTGAATAAACAATAATATATATGGTTTTGGGGTTGGGATCTGAATGGTTTCTGTGTTATATGGCCTTTTGTGAAGTGGAGTGGTGCATGGCCCCGGCACAACCTGGGGGGGGGGGGGACCATATCCATATACTCATGGAACATTTCTATAAAAGTTTTTTCAAAATATCTGCAATGACTTGGCAGCAAATGCCATTATTCAATTTTCCCCACTATAAATCTATGGAAAATCTAAGTTGTCATAGCAACCAGACAAAACAGCCGTAAAAAATAAAACCTGTAAAGGCAAATATGGTGAATATTTCCAAAAACTCTCAGCCTCATGCAGCATGCGGTTTCTGAGGAGATGATTTTTGAAGTATTTTTGTTTTCTATTTTTTTTTTTTTTTTTCATTTTGGTTTCCATGACAACCAATAGAAATGAGGAGTAGGCCTAAAATCATATGGCAGATAGTAGATTGCCTAAGGAAGATTTCCATGAAAGTTTTGTCAAAATATCTGTAGAGGCTTGGCAGTTAATGCCATTTTTCAATTTTCCCCATTATAAGTCTATGGAAACCCTAAGTTGCCATAGCAACCAAACTAATGAGCCGATTTTCATTAAAAACACAAACTTTCAATCCCCCAGCCTAAAGATGCTACAGATGAAATTTGGGCTGAATGAAGTGTTGACATCAGACGACAGACGACGTCAGACGACGACGACGGGCAAAGACGGACAACTGCCTATCCTATAAGCTCCCCCGGAGCCTTCCGCTCTGGTGAGCTAAAAACCTTAATTTGCCAAATATTGACAGTTTTCCGGTGTCTGTAACCTTGAAAAATAAGGCAAAGGTCACCGAAATCTTGTCAAATAGTGGGTAGGTTGCAATGATATATTGTACCAAGTGTGATTAAATTTCATCAATTCGTTCATGGGCTAGGCTGAGGCAAGCTGTGCTCTTGAAAAGAAGGTCAAGTACACCAAAATCTAATCAAATCTTGTGTAGGTTACAATGATATAGTGTATAGGCTTGATCAAATGTTATCAATTCATTCATGAGAATGGGTGCAGAGAAGCCAAAATTGACAGTTTTTGGGGCCTGTGCCCTTGAAAATAATATCAAGGTCACCAATATCTAATCAAATATTTGGTAGTTTGCAATAATTACACTGTACCAAGTTTGACCAAATTTCATCAATTCGTTCATGAGCAATGGTTTAGACAAGCCAAATTTGACAGGTTTTTGGGGCCTTACCCTTGCAAATAAGGTCACGGTCACCAAAATCTAATCAGATCTTTGGTAGGTTGCAGATATATATTGTACCAAGTTTGACCAAATTGAATTGATTCGTTTATGAAATAGGATGGAGACAAGCTATTTTAGGCTCACAAATGACAGTATTTGGCGACCTGTGCCCTTGAAAATAAGGCCAAGGTTACCAAAACCTAATAGCTGTTTTCCCCCATCCTAATGATGTGACCATGCACGTTTGGTCAGGTATTCATCAAAAGGTTCAGGAGATATAGTGCTCAGAACAGGCTGCGACGACGTCAACACCGACACAAACGGGATCCGCACCAAAACTAATATGTCCCCCACCAACATAAATATGGCATATACACTAATATTTTTGCTGATATAAATGTGAGTATTTGCATTTTTCAGCAGAAATGCCAGAGTACATGTTTTGCATATTATACTTCTAGAAGAGGAAATAATTTGACTACTAATTTTGACCACTTTTAACAATTTGTTTTTGTACCAAAACGGAATCTTCCTCCTTATATACAGCAGGAGTCCATTTCAAAATTTAGGGGTGTCAGGTTGTGTTTTTGGAAAATGGCTAAACAATTTGCAAACAGTGGAGGCCCTGATCAGATGCCGCGTTCTGCGGCGTCTGATCTGGGCCTGCACTGTTTGCCAGGCTACCCTTTTGGAGTTTTTGGTACTAAATGGTTGAAGCTAACGATGCGTTGAACAACTGGGCCTACGATTGTATTCTATGTGGGCACTTTTCGCTTGTCACGGCTCATACGTGCTCTTTCTGCCTTTATTGCACATCCGAGAACTAGAAATTAAGAGTTGCAAATAAAACAAATTTTTGTATTGCTGCCCCTTGATACTGAATATAATAAACGGTTTGACACTAATGCTACATTGCTGAAATATAGGCCTCGTCTCGATTGCAGGACCTATAATTCCACTGTTTTAACCTTACCACTCCCTAGGCTAATTCTGCAGACGACAAATTTTTAATATTTTTTATTTATTTTTTCCCCGGAAAACAGAAATTTTCCAGTTTTCTCGAAAAAAAAATCAAAATGTCGTCTGCTGAAAAATACCCAGCATACAGAGCGTTAAGTAAAGGAATATAAACATAATTTACTGCTAGTATACTGAAATGAGCTTGTTAGGCCTCTGCGTATTGCTGTCAATGTCCCTTTCTGGGGTTCGAGAAATATATATGGTTTTGTTCTCAGCACACAGATTCAGTTTTGTTCTTAGACGTTTTCCGCAGTGTGTAGCCCCTTCTGATTTCAACAAGTAATTTGTCTATAATACAACCATCGTCCTCTTGTGACGGTATCTTCTTTGGCTCTGAAATAGATAAATAAAAAATACATACCGTACCTTACCTACATGTATCTTCTTAACGAACGACCTACCCTTTTTTCTGAAACTAGCAAAAGCTCTTGATTCTATAATATAAATGTCTACTATCAATTTCTGACAATAAACCATCCAATTGTCCATTTTTATGGAAATAATCATTTCTTACTTTGGTACCGACATTTGCCGTTTTTCTTGGCAGATTCAAATATTAAAGAACGGAATGGCTAGATTGTTTATGTAGTTGTGAAAATGGGGAACAAAAGACATAGTAGGCATCATGTTAACATGTCTGTGTAAGAACAAACCTACATGTATAAACCCACTTTATATAGGGGGAAAAGTTTACAGGGGTAAACGGTATTTTCCAGACTCTTGCTCAAAACTCATTTAAAAAGATTCATTAGAGCGTCCACAACCATTTTTTTTCAAGAAACAAAGTAAACCAAAACATTTTTCTTCGAACCGCGCCTCCTGAAAAGCACCAACTGTAAGGCAGTAAGCGCAGAGAAACCAGATGCACACCAAACCCGCATCATTTGAAAAATGCTTTGTGAAATGGGGGGCCAGTAAGGTCTAAAGTCGTCGCATGAGGCGTCACAGTAACTCAGTAACAAAGACCAACCCTGCAAGTACACACCGTTTATTCAACACTGAGTTAACGATGAAACAACGTCATGAGAAGAATATGCTTTGTAAAATGGACGGCCAGTAAGGTCTAAGGTTGCCATATGAAGCTTCACTGTAACTCAGTCTATTCCTTGAGAACATAGACAATCCATTCAGGCATATAACGTTGACTCAACTTTGAAACAACGTTTTCAGCATTGTTCAACGTTAAATGCCTGGCGGGGGTGTGGGTGGGGGAGCAGGGGCCAGTCCATGAAAAGATGGGTCTTAGTTCACAGAAGTCACACCATTTGCTCCTTTTATGAAGTTTTGATGTCTTCGCCACTAAGAAAATAACATGATGTGAAGAATATTATACACCATATGTTTTGCAACTTGCATTAATACATTAGTAAATCGGTCTTTATAAATGAATGAACACGCATTACTCAATTCTCCTGGGACTAAAAGCAATTTCTTGAACAAAGACAAAACGTTAAATAAATTGTTTGCACGAATGCCGAACGATTAATTGCATCAATACTGCAAGGAAGAATGATTTAATTCACAATATGCTGTAGACAGCTTGTGAGTCGTTTTTGTACTTGCAAAGTGCTTAAGAAGAATAAAGTAGCAGGAAATGAAATCCATTCAACTGAAGTAACCAATCAATTGAATTTTGAAGCCTCGTATTCCAAACTGCTAACAGATCTCGTATACATTCCAAAGACGCAAATATTAACAGCAGCACATTATAGTAACCAACTTAAGGCCCGTTTATCAAATGCCATGGGTACTCGTATGAGAGCTTCTATATTTTAAAGAATTATCAACATTCTGGTCTGAGATGATGGACAAAAAGGGTCCTTCCTTTTCAGTTTTTTATGTTAATTGACATTGTTGGTGCGCATGGTGGATGTGTTTTTGTGTGCCTCGTGTTTACACTTATACATATCCTGAAGTAAATTTCTTCATTTCAGAATGCATGATAGTGTAAACTACCTCCTGAAAGAAATTTATGGCTATTCCTACATCTTCTAAGGGATAGATTGAGCTGCTAAAGCTGCTGATAAGATCATGGCTGATGAACACAAATTCTTTGGGTCGTGCTGTGTTTATTTCCATCCGAATGCAGTATGTAGTATTTAAACACTCCCCTAAATCCCACTTTTTTACAGATAACTAGAGCCAGTGCTTATGAAACACTATGCCCCCAACTTCTTGACCCTAACACTGCTTGACCCTAACAGTAATTGAGAAATCTTGTTTTGATTTGTTTGCAATGCTTAAATTTCCAAAGCACCATGGCACAAGACACACAAAAGTTAATCAGGTCATCTACTCATCATCCCGAATCAGTCTGTAAAGTTTCAGGGCAATAGCTCAAATCGTTTTTGAGATACCTTGCTTACAAGATTAAAACGCCCAAAGTTTCAAAGGGCCACAACTCAAGTAAAAAATTACAGTTTATTTTTCAAAAGTTAATCCGTTCATCTTCTCATCATCCCCAATCAATGTGTAAAGTTTCAGGACAATAGTTGTAATGGTTTTTTGAGATATCTTGCATACAAGCTTAAAATGTCGAAAGTTCCAAAGGGCCATAACTCAAGAAAAAAAAAACGGATTTTTTTCAAAAGTAAAACAGTTCATCAACTCATCATCCCGAATCAGTCTGTAAAGTTTCAGGGCAATAGCTCAAAACGATTTTGAGATATCTTGCTTGCAAACTTAATCGATTCCTGATCTTTGTTTTACTTCTACTTAAAACGCCTAAAGTTCCAAAGGGCCATAACTCAAGTAAAAAAATCAGATGTTTCTAAAAAGTTATACAGTTCATCTTCTCATCATCCCCAATCAGCCTATTAAGTTTCAGAGCAATAGCTCTAATGGTTTTTGAGATATCTTGCTTACAAGATTTCATAGTATTTTTTTTGCAAAGGGGCATAACTCCAGAAAGGGGCATAATCCTGACGAGAAAAAAACACGGGTAAATTATTTTTTCAAAAGGAATCCATATATTAAATTTGAAAAAAAAAAACTAGCATGCACGGTTCAAAAGGTATGCGATGCAGTAAAAAGCGAGATGGACGGAAGGACGAACGAACATGGCAGAAGCAATATTCCCCCACAACTTCTTCGAAGTTTGGGGCATAAAAAAATGGGTTTACGGGGATACACATTATTTTTCTTATTTCTTCTCCAAGACATAGGTTGTTGGTACTCGAACGAGCAACTGCAACCTATATTTGCAGCATAAATAAGATTAAATAATTTGTGTCAGAAAAGTAGCCCTTTTGGAGATGTGAAAAATGCACTATGTCGCACAAGTTTGTTATCGTTAAGAGACGAACTGGACATTGCAAGTAAATACAATCATATACTGAAATATTGAGAAATATACGATTCAAGAAAAATTGCAAAGTGTAGACGAGGTATTGGTCATGGTTTGAATAAATTCAAATCAGAAATATGATGGTTATTAACTCAACTTGAATCACAGAATTTCCTATAATCCTGTTCTTCATAACAAAAAACAAAATAATACAGTGAACAGGCCTTATTCGGTGTTTTGAGATGGCTGTGACATTTAATCTGCGCTTTTCCTGAGTAACTTTTTCAATCTATTTAAAATTACATGTACTTTGAACACTTTAATCTTTAAAAAAGCTACAGAAGGCATTATACAGCAGCAAAATCAAGAAGCAAATGCAATCAAAACACTCAGAGCAATGGTTGGTCGAGTGAGTGAGTGAGTGTTTCAGTTTTACGTCCCACCAACAGCTAAGGTCATACGGAGACGGGACCTCGGTTTAAAGACTCATCCGAAAGTCTGGAGAAGCCCGGGATCGAACCTGCAACCCCTGGTTTACAAGGCGAGTAGCGTAACCACTCGACCACGGAGGCTTCTAATGGTTGGTCGAATGTCTGACAATGCTTGTACAGTCGAACTTCAGTGGCTCGAACACCTTTGGGACCTCCAAAATCTGTTCGAGACAGGGGTAGTTCGAGCCACTTAGGACTACTGCCAGGAGACATAAATAGATTCTTTTGACATCTTTTCGGTGTTCTATAATGAAAATGTATGTTGTGTGTACTCATTAGAATCGCCTCATCGAGGCGATTCTAATGAGTACAAACAGCATACATTTGCAAGTAAAAGAAAGCAAAAATCACTTAAATTATCACCACTATTTCTTATGTACAGGATTTCTCTAGGGGCTCAAAAACGGGTTCGACTCAGCCATGATAAACGAGCCATCGGTGTTCGAGCCATCGAAGTTCTACTGTATGTAAATGGGTAAAGATATTTCAGGAACTGATCGAATCAGAACCCAAAGCCTATCTCAAACATCAAAGGAAAAGATGTACAAACACATCTTAATAAATAACAAAATCACAGGCGACAAGCCAAGTTAGCAAAGTAGAAGTAAAACAAAGATCAGGAATTGATACAATTAACTTACTCCACCCAACAAATACACCAAAGGGAAAGAAACACAAACATTAAGCGACCGGACCATAATGGAAACCCAAACAAAGGAAGGCCTTAAGGACAGTTACTTTCCCACAAAATGGCCATATGACCATCCAAAATAAAAAGACACAAGTGATACACACAGTAAGTAACAAACAACAACATAAATAAATCACCACAGAAGAACCGCCTATGAACGGTCAGTGGAAAGATTTCCACTGGGGGGCTTAAATCGATTTTACGTGGCCACAATCCTCGCCCTTACTTCCGTCGCGATTTAGACAAATAATTTGTTCAGTCCGCATGAAGGCCTCCTAACTCATCAGTGCAACATCTCCTTGAACACAAATAATCAAAGAACCACAGAGGTGAGACAACGGTGAGGACTCGACAGCAAGAAACCACTGAAATGCTGGAGCAAACGAAAACCAACAGTTAGACTCCGATTGGCCCGACCAGAGACAGAGCATCAGGCACCAACCAACATTACCTTGAATAAGATCTTTCTAATTCTCAATAAGCCTTTACGTTGGAACCGTCATAGAATCTTAGGCCTGACCCACCGGCGTACAATTAAAGAGGGAAGCAGGATTACCAACCGTGATTCGGTTAACTACCATGCATGCAGTCTGTCGTATAATATCCATGTTGTACCCAATCATTTTATATCGAATAATGATTTTACGAAATTGGGCGCTAAAGTCATTGCGGTTATATATTTTTCTGAATTTATATACTAAGTCACCATAAAATTCGGGTTCCGATAGACCTTGTTGCAGAAGAGATTTAAGTCCAATACTGAATTTTGAAATTAAATCAGAATGGCGTCTATAAAATTTTGAAAAGGCTTTGCGTAGTTTATGGTACCGATAACCCTGATTAAGAAGTTTGGCCGTTAATAATTTATTACGAGTGTTGAAGTCAGTTACATGACTACACACTCTAGCAAATCGAATTAATTGCGAAATAAAGATGGCAACTCAATAACCTTTTCTGAATTAAATTGTCCACCGCTGATCGGGGCTTCGGGAAATAGTTTAGGCTTCATAGTGCTTCCATGCAGAGCTGTACTCGACCGCACTTGAAAACTGGTTAACTTTAGAAGGCCTTAGCCTGCCCAGGCAAAGTGTTGCGAGTCCAGCCGCCCCTACTGATTTGTATGGGCGGTAAGGCTTGAGATGTCATTTCATCTCAATGTTTGGGAAAATTTCCACAAAAATGGAGGCAACGTTAGCAAAATGACCTAAATAGTTTTGACGGGGCCGTAAACAGAAGTGAAGGCAAATGAGACCTTAACTCAAACAAACGATACTGAACTCAATAATTTCGACACACAAAAGATTTAGAATGAAAACATTTTAAAACTGAACAGCGCCAAAATGGTCCTTAGATATGGAATGTTTCTTTTCACCTTTAAATCACTGTATTTAAATAAGCAGTGAAGACCCTGATCTGAACTAGGTCTAGTCTGTTTGTCATTTTCCCAATACATAAGCCCAGAACAGAATTTACGGATATTCCTCGCAACACTTTGCTTGGGTGCCAAAGTCCTTCTCAGTTGTTTACCAGTAGTCATGTGCGGTCGGTTTCAGTTCTGCGTGAAAGCATCGTGCAGCCCAACCTATTTCACGAGGCCCCGATGAACGGGGGCCAAAATCAATACTATTCAGGTGATGTCGAGCCGGTCAGATACCTAACCACACTTCTCCTGGACAGGCTTTGCAAGCGGTTAACTTGTACAGGTAACATTCGTTGTGCTTTATGGACTAAAATATTCATCGGACAGACTGAGACGGCAACCTTCAAACTGCCTGACTATACAGGCTGATTCGGGCCTTCGCTGAGCACACATGTCACCTTTTGACTTGTCTCGGCCTTTTTGATTATGTGATGCTGTAACTCGTAAAATGATCAAAACGCATGGCCACAGAGGATTTAATGTTCAAGAACCGTAGACATCACAATATATAATGAACATAAACACTTAACTGAGAATCGTAACTATTAACTATTGTTATTCTAGAATAATGGTTTCTGAACTGACAATATAATAGACAGTGTCTGGGAAATAATCAATCATTACAAATAAGTCACAACAAGAGAAACTGTGTCTCCATGTACGTGTGCACATGGAAGTTAAAATCTGAATGTGTGACAACTCTTTTCAGTAGGCAACCATATAGTGCACAGCAATACTGATCCGTGTCTTTGCTTAAGTCAAAACTCTTAAGACACATTTTCACTTGACTTAGCCTCAATGATTATTTTTCATTATCAGCTTAAATTATGCTGTATTTGAATTTCAGTCTGACAGACAGAATGCCACACTTAATAGTTCTACTACGGAAGCATTTCTGTAATGCATCAGAACACCTTCAGCCTTTTTTTCCAGCTAGTTTCAAAATTGTTACAACCTTATCTTATTTCAGAGCAATAAAGCTGTCATGTTATACTGATAAACAGAGTGATATACATAGTGACTAGTTCCCCTTTTGTGTCGAACATTTTTTAACTCAAACTATCAGAAAAGATAGATACAAATGGATAAGGAAATCATCAGGAATTGATACAGTTGAGTCCTCCGTGAAATCATATGACAAGTGAACGACACCAAAATCTGATCAACCAGAACAGCTTATTAAGCAACTGTTTATGCTCTGGCTAAGACACACACTAATACCTGTGTATATTGTCATTGATATATACAGGTATGAATGTATGTTTCTTTCTCAAACAGGTATCATGATGTTGTTTGTGTAAGGACCCGATTTACTTATAGACAGGGCAATAGCTTTCTGACCGAGGCATCAATTAACTCCTCCTATCCAATACACCAGAGGTAAACATCACGAAAACATATAATTCTGACCCCCTTGAATTATAATATAATTCTGACCCCCTTGAACCCCACTTTTATATAGCAAAACGATGGTATCCGGGGGCATACCTTATGTTTCTTATTTCTGCTCTAAAATATAGATTGTGGGTACCCGTTAGAACCGCCTCGATGAGGCGGTTCTAACGAGTGCCCACAATCCATATTTTGAGCAGAAATATGAAAAATATCACAATTTTTCATCCTTAAATGTTCATTTTTTTGGCGATAAAGGTGGCAATGTTTTTGTATAGGCGTGTTTGCGTAATGGAAGCACAGACACAAAGTAATGGCATTGTAATAAACAATACAATTACAATAATACTCTTTCCATCCAAAACACCAAAGGGAAGGAAACACAAACACAAAGCAACGGTGCAGTAATTTAAACATTAGAAGCAGAGAGCCAAAGGGGTAGTTTCTCTTCCCGAAAATGCCCAGGCGACTGTCGTAAATAAAAGGTATAACTAGTACATAAATGCAAAGACAAACAATAACAATAATTAACAACAACAGAAGCACCGTCTTGGAACGGCCAGTAAGAAGTTTTACTGGGGGCTTAAATCGATTTACGTGACTGCCCCCGCCCAAAGGGGCTTGAAGAAATATATGGGCTGCATGATGCTTTCACGCAGAGCTGAATTCGGCCCGCACACTAGTACTGGTAAACCGCTTAGAGGACTTAAGCCTGTCCAGGAACCGCGGTGTGAGGCGGACTGTCCATGCTAATAAACCGTTTTTGTTTCATTGGGCGACAGGGCTTGAGATGTCATTTCATCTCAGTGTCGGGTAAAAGTCCAACAAAATTGGAAGCAACGTCTCCAAAATGACCCTTACAGTGTTGACGGGGACGTTAAACCTCAAATCAAACAAAACAGACAAACAAAAGCAACACTCTCCCTTATTTTTGCCATGGCTTACGCAAGTAATATGTTCAGTCCGCGGAAAGGGTTTCCAATCAACAGTGCAATACCTCTGAGAACAGACTAGTAAGAAAAGGTCACTTATGAAAGGCCACAATCAAAGAACGCAGCCACCTCAAGTCAACTAAGGAAAGTAATCGACATGGAGGCACACACCAAAACACCAGACAAAACATGAGCCAATTAACAAATAAGACACTGCAAATCGAACAAATTCAGAGGTCTCAACAGCATGAAATAAATGAAATCTGACGCAAAAGAAAACCAACAGCTGAATATCGGTCGGCAATGACTAGAGACAAGCATCAGGTACCAATCAACTTACTTAAAAGTCTCTAGGCCCGAGTCGTCATAGAGTCTGAGGCATGAACCGCCGGCGTGCAATTAAAGGAAGCAAAGTTAGCAACAGTGATCATGCCTGCAGTATATCGTATGAAATTTAATGCAGAAGAGATGTTGGTTTTCTTTTTACCAGCATTACATATAATTTCATGCAGTCAAGTCTTTATCGCTGTTTCATCTCTGTATTTGTTGGATTTTATAATGTTCTCGGAGATGTTTCATTGATGATTTAGAAATCCTTAACCCTTGTCCCGCTGAGACCGGATATGCCTTTTCTTTGAAACAATGTAGATCCAGATCAGATGGCTTCTGAAGAAGCCATCTGATCAGGATCTTCATTGTTTGCCATCCAGTTTATGAATTTGTTGCAATAATTTGCATCAAGTAATCTGATGGGCTGATAATCAGTAGTGGGTGTGACATATTTAAATGTTCAGCAGGACAAGGGTTAATGCAGTCTGAACAAATTATTTGTATAAACAACGACAGAACCAAAGCGAGGATTGTGGCCACAAAAAATCAATTTTAGACCCCAGTAGGACAAACAAGAAATATCTTTAAAAAAGATATGCGGCGTAGATTTAATTGGAAGATTGTTTAGAAACCAGTGCTTCAGCTGAAGTGCACGACCCGCCTGATGCTTTTAGCTTGATGAGTGTTACCATATATGGGTATGGCGGCCATTTTGGTCATGTGACCTGGACCTAAAACGGTTCCCCCAATAAATGCGCCTTATCGTAAGGAGCAAAAATATATCTAATACTTTAGTACTGTATTCTGAATCGTTTGCAGGATAAAATGAATTCTCACTTTTCCAATACAAAAGCATATGTGTCAAAGTTTGACCTAGGCACAAAGAAGGTCAAGGTCAACCCAGGGTCACCATTTTAGCAATTTATTATGGGCCTACGTCCCAGATGTTATTTATCAAGTTTCGTGGAAATCTGCCAAGTGGTTCTGGAGAAGACTATTTTGAAGGGTTTTTACCATATATGGCTTGGCGGCCATTTTGGTCATGTGACCTGGACCCGATGAGCAAATTTTGGTTTCCTCCATCCCATAGAGGCTCCATATGAAATTTGACCTTAATCGGCCCAACGGTTTCCGAGAAGAACCAGTTAAGGAAGGTTCCTTTTGCTATATAGACCAACCACGTGAAATTAGGTCAAAATAGCTATTCACCGCACAGTTACAGAATTCACTAGAAACACAATTATACATATGACGTATGGTCATCAAAGGACAAGACGGTGAGCAAGCCGAAACTGTATATATTTTTCATTCATGTCTCACATAAAAAACGAAACATTTCCTAGGTTAAAACTTCAGTAAACTGTCGTAGTTTTTGACTAGATTTATTTATGCAAATCATTGACCAATGAAATGGTCATCTCCTTGGACATGTGGTTTTATTGACCAATGGAATAACGAAAAATGTAGGACAAAAGCAAAACCATAACGGCTACGCCGTAAAAACGTTCTACTGAACGTTCAAAGGCAGTGTTCTGTAGTGGTTTATTATTGTTATAGAAGTTCGTCTTTGTACGTATGTATTGCTAATATCGTTTTGCTTTGGATAGCCGTTTAGCAATTTTGTGGGAAAGGTAACTGTCCGTTTGGCGTCAATAAAATATAGAAAATGATTTTCGGCGTATATGATACCCATGCCCTTGATTTAGAAGTCTGGCACTCAATATATTTCGAGAGTTAAAAGTCTAACATTTTATACTATGGTTCAATGCATTCTTACTAATACTTTATTTTTATCTTTTTATTCCAACGTGTTGCTCGTTTCTTTCGTCACTTTCGCACTTTTTATCTTGGGAGAGTATAGTCGCTGATTTTAAGCCCCCCAGTAAAATCTTTTACTGACCTATCCAATGCGGTGCTTCTGTTGTGGTTTATTATTGTAAATGTATGTCTCTGCATGTATTCATTGGTACTAGCTTTTATTTAGGGAAATTAACCCTTGTCCTGCTGAATATTTATATATGCCACACCCACTACTGATTATCAGCCAATCAGGTTACTTGATGCAAATTATTGCAACAAATTCATAAACTGGATGGCAAACAATGAAGATCCTGATCAGATGGCTTCTTCAGAAGCCATCTGATCTGGATCTACATTGTTTCAAAGATAAGGCATATCCGGGCTCAGCAGGACAAGGGTTAATCTGTATTTTGAAATTCTACTTGTTATATTTTAAGTATAATGCCGCTGGCTGCTTTATGTGCGCCCACCTTTCCCTCTGGTGTCTTGAACGGAAAAGATGAGTAATTGCATCGATTCCTGACTATTGCCTGGCGTTCTAATTCTTTTTAAAGCATTTGTTTCGAAAACAATGTAATAACTGCTATTAGACAATAGAAAAGCGAATTTTGTTTAGTTTTGAATATTTATGATAATTTCAGATGAGTCTTTAAACCGCAGTCCCGTCTCCATATGACCTTAGTTGTAAGTGGACGTAAAACTCAAATACACACGCACATTTAGTGTCTTTCATTGGTCATAATCTTTTATGATTTGAGACTCTTGATATCTATTAGATTTTGTATTTTAGACTTCTAAACAACCATTTGACAAAAAATGTAATGACGACGAAATGTTAAACTTCTGAACAACCGTTTGACAAAAATCTAATGACAACGACGAATAGGTAGATCACAAAAGGAGGGAGGGCAACTGTCAATCACTTAAACATAAGTTACATAACTATGGAAAGCAAAGTTACGCATTCGTTTAAACAAAAACAGTTACAATGCAAACAAGCTATAACTTACAAACTACAACGTCCAAAACATAAAAAATATGAAACATAAAGCTACAAACGCCAAAAAAAAAAAAAAAAAGATAAATGACGACAAGACCTCGGCTTGGAAATAGACAAGTCACTACCAAAACTACTGGGGGGAGTGGGGATGAGGATACCGACCAAAATCGAAGCATAGGTTTCAATATTAATCATACACACAAAGGTGTTAGGTTTATTACTCAGAACATATGAATGGAAAATTGAGACCAAAGATGAGGCTCAAAGTTCAAAATTCACATTTGGAAACCGAGAACAAAGGAACACACAGGTTTAATCACGTAGAGCCAAGACAATATTACCAGTAACAACGTTGTGAAGATTTAGTTTGTGGCCTTCACTGAACATTGATCTAACCAGCAAAGTTAGTTACTTCTGTCTTTCGGGTAGCACGTTGTATAACGCTTGCTTGTGTGACCACAAAAGAACCACGGGCGCGGATTGTGGTCACGTTAAATTGATTTAAGCCCCCCTCCCCTCCCAGTAACCTTTTTACTGACCATTCCAAGGTGTATTTTTCTGTTTTGATTTATTATTGTTATAGTTCGTCTTTGTATGTATATTTTTTTTAATTTTGGATAGTCACTTGGCCATTTTGTGGGAAAATAACTGTCCTAATGACTTTCCGCTTGTTAATTTATCATTATAGTGAAGTGTTGTTTGTGCATTTGTGTTCCTTTCCCTTTTGTTTTTGATGGGAGGTGTGAGGTAATTGTACAATCCCTGAAAATTGCCTTCACTTCTATATTCTAATATTTTCATAAAAATATATTTTTTTCTTTCCATGTATTTATGTGCGATTCTTTTGCTGTGGTCCTCATCCTTGCTTCAATTGAGCTTTTTCGTTGATTAAAATTGTTGCCCGTGATGAGAAACTGATAAGCTAGGAGACCTCGAGCATAAAAGCCAACTAAATTGTGTAAGAATTGCGGAGAAGATGGTAAAGGTTTGCGTCCCATTAATCAGTTTTGTAACGGCAACCCCAAAACGGGGTTTGATCAGGGCCTATACTATTGCAAAAAGTTAAGCCATTTTCCAAACAAATTTTGAAGAAAATACAAGTTGAAACCCTTAATTTTGACATGGACTCATTCTCTATATAAAGAGTGGGATTCCATTTGGTACAAAAAGGTTAAAACAGGTTTATACCGCATGTACTTCATTTACATTTGTTTTTGCTCGGTGCTGTTAAATTTTTATATGTTTTCATTTTAACAATTCTGTGTGTCCAAATTATTTAGTTCAGTGGAGGTAGTTGAGATGCCATCTTGACTTGTCGCTCGCACTTATGTTGTTTGTTAAGATGTGGCTGGTTTTCGGTCTTCTCCTTTTCTGACTGGATCATGCAGGCTTTGGGTTCTGATTCGATTAGTTCTTGCAGTATCTTCACTCTTATTAATTTCTACTTGTTTTTATTGTTTATTTGATCTGAGGTTCAATGCCCCCGTCATTTTTGAGACGTTGCTTCCAATTTTGTGGGAATTTTACCCAACATCGAGATGTAATGACATCTCAAGCCCTGTCGCCCAATGAAACCAATAGGGTTAATAGGCATGGACGGTCTGGCTCGCACCACTTTGTCTGGGCAGGCCCAGTGGTGTCTGGGTAGGCCCAGTGGAATTCGTTTCACTGACCGTTCCAAGGCGATTCTTCTGTGGCGGTTAAGTTTTGTTATGGTTCATCTTTCAGTGTTTGTATCGCTTATATTATTTTGTTTTGGATAGCCTAGGATAGCCTATTGGCCATTTTGTGGGAAAATAACTGTCCTTTTGGCTTTCCGCTATTGATGTTTCCATTAGGGTCTGTTGTTTCATGTTTGTGTTTCTTTCCCTTTGGTGTCTCTGATGGGAGCACAGGGTTAATTGTATCGATTCCTGATCATTGCCTTCACTTCTGTTTAGATCCTCGGTTTACCAATATTCGTGTGCGGTCGGTTTCAGCTCCGCGTGGAAGCATCATGCAGCACATCTATTTCTTCAAACCACGATCGGCGGGGTGGGGGCCCTAATTTCTACTTGTACGTCTTATTTATGCTTACTTTGCTTTAGGTTTGTTCTTTTTCCCTTTTGTGTTTTCACTATAAAATGGTTTACCGTGTGACCTTTTGTGGTTATTTTATTTTACCGATTATATAATGATATTTAACATTTGATACATCTGAATATCCGAGTTGCCACCTTTTTGGGGAAAGAGCTGAATTCTTGGCATGTCCTTCGTGTTTTTGCAAAGTAAAGTTTTAGGTGCAGAGCAAGATCTGCCATCTATTTTTTTTCAGTTGCTGATCGATGCCTCTTTCTATTACTAACACGGACATTCATTCCTCGGAATTTTTAATGGTCAAAGTCAGAGATACAAACCGACGTCAAGCAACTGAAGAGGAGTCTATAGCTTTGAACCACGATTTTGTCAAATATATCTGAACATTCACGCAATACATACCTTTTGGCTTTGCCACTTTTTCTGCCTGAGCCTTCCTGCGTCTCTCAGCCTTCTCCTCTTGTAAACGTCGTTGTTCATTTTCCTGGAAAAAATAACATAATCAACAGAGCTATAGAATAATGAACCTCTGTTCTATACTTGATAAAAGGTTCCTTTGCGTTCTCCAACTTATGATTTCAAATACACATGAGCAGCCAATTAAAATGGCTGCATCCTTGAGCTCTTGTACTCATGCTAGCTCAAGAGCATGGAAAAGCAAATTTTCTGCATGTCTGTGAGAAACAAAGACTCTTTAGATTCTGCGCTTATGAGCAGGTTTGTTTCAGCCATTGCTCTTTTTCTCATTAGCTGACTCCATTGTAGCTTTCATGTCCGGGATTCAGACTGAACATTTCCATTAGAACAACATGTTCGTAAGAAATAATGGCGTCCACCATGGTGTCATAAATTGATAAGTATTAGGTAAAAATGATAACGTCTTTATTATTTCTGCTTTCAACATAGATTGTGAGTGCTTGTTAGAACCGCCTAAATGAAGCGGTTCTAACGAGTACCCACAATCTACGTTTTCTAGCAAACATAAAAAGTAGAAGTAAAACAAAGATCAGGAATCCATACAATTAACTTACTCCACCCATCAAAGACACCAAAAGGAAAGAAACACAAACATTTAAGCGACCAGACCATAATGGAAACCCAAACAACGGAAGGCCATAAGGACAGTTACTTTCCCACAAATTGGCCATATGGCCATCCAAAATAAAAAGACACAAGTGATACACACAGTAAGTAACAAACAACACCATAAATAAACCGCCACAGAAGAACCGCCTTGGAACGGTCAGTGGAAGGATTTCCACTGGGGGGCTTAAATCGATTTTACGTGGCCACAATCCTCGCCCTTACTTCCGTCGCGATTTAGACAAATAATTTGTTCAGTCCGCATGAAGGCCTCCTAACTCATCAGTGCAACATCTCCGTGAACACAAAAAATCAAAGAACCACAGAGGTGAGACAACGGTGAGGACTCGACAGCAAGAAACCACTGAAATGCTGGAGCAAACGAAAACCAACAGTTAGACTCCGATGGGCCCGACCAGAGACAGAGCATCAGGCACCAACCAACAATACCTTGAATTAGATCTCTCTAATTCTCAATAAGCCTTTACGTTGGAGCCGTCATAGAATCTGAGGACTGACCCACCGGCGTGCAATTAAAGAGGGAAGCAAAGTTGCCAACCGTGATTGGATTAACTACCATGCATGCAGTTTTATCGTATAACATCCATGTTGTGCCCAATCTTTTTATATCGAAGAATGATTTTACGAAATTGGGTGCTGAAGTCATTGCGGTTATATATTTTTCTGATTTTTTTCAAGTCCAATATTGAATTTCGAAATTAAATCAGAATGGCGTCTATAAAATTTTGAAAAGGCTTTGCGTAGTTTATGGTACCGATTACCCTGATTAAGGAGTTTAGCCGTTAATAATTTATTACGAGTGTTGAAGTCAGTTACATGACTACACACTCTAGCAAATCGAATTAATTGCGAAATATAAACGCCATAGGATGGCGCACGAGGAACATCACCATCCAAACCAGAAATTCAACTTCGGTGAAGTTGATGTCGCACCTGCTCCCCACCTGCCCAACACAAAAAATAAAAGTTTATTTAAGGCAGAAGAGATGAATATAGGGCTTTGAGAAGAATCCATAGCCAGTATATGTGAGGTAAAAAACTGACTAAGTTCACAATGTGATAAAATGAACTAAAATGATCCAAGAATTATATCCAAAGCAAAAGAACATCCTCATATCATGGAGAAAACACAAGCTAAGTTTAAAAAAAAGTACAAAGTTTACATTGACTGGGAAAAAAGACGGACAAATGGACGGACAGAAACTTGCACGTTTATGTCTTCCTGCTAAGCAGGTACGACAAAAATGACTAAGTTCACAATGTGCAAAAAGTGAGAAAAATTAATTCGAAGATTAAGTCCAAACCACATGCGCATCCTCATACCATGCCGAAAGCACATACAAATTTTCCAAATGATTGGTATAAAAGTGTAGGAGGAGTTGCGATGACAAGAGGTACCAACCCAATACCAATTGAAGGTTAAAAATGACTAAGTTCACAATCTGGAAAAAGTGACAAAAATTGATTTTAAGATTAAGTCCAAACCATATGCGCATCCTCATACCAAGGGGAAAGCACATGCAAAGTTTCCAAATGATCAGTATAAAAGTGTAAGAGGAGTTGCGATGACAAGAGGTACGTATCGTATACCTAAAAATGACTAAGTTCACAATCTGGAAAAAGTGACAAAAATTGATTCGAAGATTAAGTCCAAACCATATGCGCATCCTCATACCAAGGGGAAAGCACATGCAAAGTTTCCAAATGATCAGTATAAAAGTGTAAGAGGAGTTGCGATGACAAGAAGTACGTATCGCATACCTAAAAATGACTAAGTTCACAATATGGAAAAAGTGACAAAAATTGATTCGAAGATTAAGTCCAAACCACATGCGCATCCTCATACCATGGCGAAAGCACATGCAAAGTTTCCAAATGATCGGTCTAAAAGTGTAGGAGGAGTTGCGATGACAAGACATCCAGTGTAAAATGTTGACGGAATGACGGACGGACGGACAGACCACCGGACCACCGGACGGACGGACAGACGGACGGAAACTTGCACGCCTATGTCTTCCTGCTAAAGCAGGTGCGACAAAAAGGAAAATTTACAATCTCAAAATCAAAGTCATCGCGTTTATCATAAATTTTGCACGAAACAAATCCATCTACAATAGATAAATGTAAATCCAATAAAAGCACGCTAACACTGCATGATACCCCACCACTGCAAGATAATATGGTTATAGCCTTGCCCATAATAGTGGTACTTTTAAGTGTTATAGTTATCTGTAAAACTTCACTAAGGCATTCAATATAGTAAAGGAACTACATACATGTATATCAAAAGGGCAGATAATACAATAACCAGAAAAGCAGAGTGACTGTTCTTGGCAATAATATGTGTCCTTTAGTGTTTTAAAATTTGAAGAAAATCCATGAAAAGATTCTTAAGTTATTGATCGCAAACTCCAAAAAAAAATTGTGAGAAATCAATCAAGTTATCGGTCGGAAATGGTGTGGATGGACGGACGAACGGACAGACACCGGAGGGTATATTATAATACCCCAGCACTATCGTGTGATGGGGTATAACAAAAAGAAGAAAAGAAAAAAAGTCATTCCCGATATAAACATGTAGGCACAATTTGAAAAAAAAAATGTGAAAAATTAATCAAGTTATCGGTCGGAAATGGTGGGGATGGACGGACGGACAGACGGACGGATGGACGGACAGACACCGGAGGGTATATTATAATGTCCCAGCACTATCGTGTAATGGGGCATAACAAAAAGAAGAAAAGGAAAAAAAAAAAGGTAAAAAAGGAATGAAAAACAAAAAATGAGAAAAAAAAAAACGAAAAAAAAAAACGAAAAAAAAAAAAATTCATAGCAAAAAGAAAGAAAAGAAAAATAAACGGAAAAAAAGAAAAGAAAAAACGAGAAAAAAGGGAAAAAAAAAAAGAAAATTCCATTCCTCCATGGGGGTTTGAACTCACGCCCCTCAGATTCATAGCACAAATTAATCCAGTTATTGGTTGGAAATGGTGGGGACGGACGGACGGACAGACACCGGAGGGTATATTGTAATATCCCAGCACTATCGTGTGATGGGGTATAACAAAAAGAAGAAAAGGGTGAAAAAAAAGGAAAAAAAAGGAATGAAAAACCAAAAATGAGGAAAATTAAAAAAAATAAAAAAAAATAAATAAATTCATTGCCTAAATGAAAAAGAAAGAAAAAGAAAAAAGGAAAAAGAACACACAAAAAAAAAAAAAAAAGAAAAAACGAAAAAAAAAAAAAAAATTTCCATTCCTCGACGGAGATTTGAACTCACGCCCCTCAGATTCATAGTCAACAATAGGATTTGTAGTCCAGCACTCTAACCACTACACTGGCAGTGATAGTCAATATATTTCATAAATTAAAGGAATAAATGCGCAGAAACTATTTAATGGGAATTGTTAACGACCAATTTTTCGTTAAATGTTAACGCATTTTGTGCATTCACAACACAAAACCTGCTTATTATGGTCGTTTATACATCAGTGCAGTTTCATCCAAATATTCCATATAGTAAAGGAATAAGTCCCCAAAAACCATTTAATCGGAATTTTTAACGACCATAATTCCGTTAAATGTTAATGTATTTTGCCCATTTACAATCCCAAACCACTCATACCCAATGCCAATGTGTATACAAAATTTGAAGAAAATCCGTGAAAAAATATTCAAGTTATTGATCGGAAACGCCCCAAAACCCCTTATTTTGAACTAAAAAGGGCCATAACTCTGTCAAATGTTAACGGATTTTGCCCATTAACAATCCCATACCACTCATTCCCGATATATACATGTATGCAAAATTTGAAAAAAAATCGTTAAAAATTACTCAAGTTATCGATCGGAAATGGTGCGGACGGACGGACGGACGGACATACGGACGGACGGACGGACGGACAAACACCGGAGGGTATAACATAATACCCCGCCACTATCGTGTGGTGGGGTATAAAAACGGGGCCTCGGTATCAGAAGAATTTGCTTTATTTAACTGAAGTTCTGGGGGGTAAATCTGACTGATCAAACCATCGAAATGGGTATTATCAATATTTAATAAATCATCTAAATATCTAGAAGTGGAGCTAAAAGCTTCAATAATTTCAGATTGGTTATCAATGGAAAGCGACAACATGAATATGTTCTATAAAAGGGTTATCCTTTGGAAGCAAGGAATACACCACAGAAGTGAAAAATATGGAGTGTACATGTTTTCTGGGCCAGACTAGCTAGTTTCGGCCAATTAGGCCTCATCAGTGACCCTCAGATATTTTCAAAATTCCACAATGGAATCAATGATCCCAAAGGACAAGAAAATATAATCTACACTATGATGTAGGGCAGGGAGACGTTTTACCGCCGCCACACATTCCCACACACTCTCTTTCATAACAATACAAGTCTCTTTCATAACAATACAAGTACAGATCAGCCACAAGAGGTGCGCAATTCGTACCCATCGGAATACCCACAATTTGTCTAAATAACTTAGTACCGAATCTAATATAAATATTGTCAAGTAGAAAGGTGAGGGCATCACACACTTTCTGACATGACAATAAGGCAGATAATGTATACCCCCATAAACTGCACTTTTCTCTATATAAAGTGGGGTTTAGGGGGTTTTCGCACCAATTTGTTATCGTGATGGTGACTTCAGCACAATTGCCCATGAATAAACTTTTTTGTACTGTAGTGGATAGGCTAGACTATTTCGAATTTTACTTGCCCATATTCAGAAACTTTTTGGTGAGATTTGTGAATTTATCAGCGATTTTCCACTTTTAATGGGTATGAAACACCAATCCAAGAATATGTCTTTACCGGGACAATTTCTTTATAATTACTAAAATTTTATCCGTTGTGGAAGATTGCAGTAGCAATTTATATTTTATGTCACTTTTTATATAATTAGAGACGAAAAAAAGTACAAATTTAAAATAAAGTTAATAAATTTTTTCGGAATATTTTTCTTTGAGAGCTGCCCGCCCAGCATATGTGTCTGAACAGAATAGATGTCACAAACATTGTCCTCCATCAAACCAGAACTCTCTCAGTCACTCAACAGTTTAATTCTGCTGAGCTATTGGTCGTGCAATAACTGCTGGTTGTTCAATTTTTGGCGGTTTTTAAGTTATTCTCTGCAATCAGTTTGTGAAAAATTTACCTCGGCCAGGTTATTTATCTTGCATTAGACTTTCTCCTTGGTTACATTTTGATGATATTTATCTTCTTGTGAAAAAATATCAAAATTTTCCCTGTGGTTTAGAAGTAATGCCTCCGTAATCAGTTTTTAAAAAAGTTTGTCTTAGCGAGGCTATTTATGAAGGTATTTAGCATTAGGCAATCTCATTTGCTAGATCTTGTCAATATACATCTGCATGCCAAAAATTATAAAAATATTCCTACCGGTTTGAAAGTTATAAGCCAAGTCATTTGGTGAAAATTATGCCTTGCCGAGGCTAAAATAAAGAAATTGGGCATTAAAAAACCCTCAATGGGTAGATCTTTTCATTATCTATCTGCATGCCAA
Source organism: Lucinisca nassula (assembly GCA_963580285.1). Lineage (NCBI taxonomy): Eukaryota > Metazoa > Mollusca > Bivalvia > Lucinida > Lucinidae > Lucinisca > Lucinisca nassula. The sequence goes on from OY757015.1 coordinate 49,685,926, forward strand.
AAGTTGTCAAAATATTCCAAGCAGATTAGAAGTAACACTCCGAAATATTTTCTGAAATAGTTTGTATCGGCGAGGACATTTGTAAAGTAATCTGGCATAAGGCAATTTTGTGGGTTAGGTATTGTCAATATCAACCGGGTAAATGATCAAAATATTCCAAGCGGTTCAGATGTTATACACAATAATTATTGTTTAACTATTTTGCCTCGGCAAGGCAGTTCACAAAGTTATCTGGCATAAAACAATATCACGGGTTAGGGATTGTCAATATCAATCCGTATGCCAGAATGATCGGAATATTCGGAGAGGTTTAGACATTATACTCTGTTATCATTTTTCAAATATATATTGCCTCGGTGAGGACATATATGGAGACAATTTCTTGGATAAGTTATTATCAATATCTATCTGTATGCTAAAACTGATCGGATATTTCAAAGAGGCATAGACATTATCATTTTTTAAATATATATTGTTCGGCGAGGCCATTTATGAAGTGATCGGGCATAAGGCAATTTCTTGGGTTAGGTATCCGTATGCCAAAACTGATCTAAATATTCCAAGCAGTTTAGACGTTATACTCCGTTATCCTTTTTATATACATTTACCTAGTCGAGGACGATTATAAAGGAATGTGGCATAAGGCAATATCATAGGCTAGGTATTGTCAATATTAATCCATATGCCAAAGTAGATCAAATATCCGAAGCGGTTCTTAAGTTACAGCGATTGTCACTAACTGACAACGGACGGACGGAAGGACTCACAGAGTGATTATAGTAATTTTTACGTGCAATTTTAACAAAACATTTAAATGGGGATGATGAATGTACTGTGAATGGTAAGGAGGGGTAAATCGTCGGTTTTACGGTCGCAAATCCGTTTTACGGCACCGCTGGAGCGTCCCTGTAAAACAAAATTTCCGACCATAAACTAACCAGTGACAATTTGTCGATACAGGTATCACACAAAAAACAGGTCACGTCCAATAAACAGAAAAGAGACTACAAATGAGGCAAAAAGGTCAGCAAAAACTATTGAGGGATTCAACTTCGGCCTCAATACCAATACAGATTCTGACAAAATAACAATATTATCAAAGCACTGACAGCACTGGTGGATCGATTGCCTCTGGGTTTAGGTTTGAAAAACGTCCTTAACCGAGATTTAGACTGTTTCAATTTACACTTAATCTCCAATACTTTAAGAAAACAGTGTATACCCGAGATCTGGATCTACACGGTTTGCCAAAGCATAATACACAGGCCGAATCCAGACTTTACGGTTAACTATGACAGGGACAGAAATAGTGTGACTGTAAATAACGAATCCTAGATTTCGTACTATTGCTAGTTAGCGGACAGAGACAGTCATGCTGACATAAGCAACATGAAGCAGATCCGTATTGTACCTTTGGGCGATAAATAAACCAACAAACCGATAATCGTCAAATGACTGATATACAATCTTCCAAAAATGATAATTCTTACCTTTTGGCACTGTATGACTTTCTCAAAGAAAGTTTTCATAATACTGATGAATTCCTCTAATTTAAAGCTAGACTCATTCTCACAGAAATGATTGGCCACCTTGGAAGACATGTCTTTTATTTTCTGCAGTCCTTTCTTCGTTTCTGACATTTCTTCTTTTGCTGACTGAAAACATAAACAATTCCGTCTAAGATGCTGTGTCAAATCTTTGCTTAAGCCTTTTTGTACCAAATGGAATCTTCCTCCTTATATATAGGAGGAGTTCATTTCAAAATTTAGGGATGTCAGGTTGTGTTTTCATGAAATTTATTTGGAAAATGTCTGAACTTTTAGCAAACAGTGGAGGCCCTGATCAGACGCCGCGTTCTGCGGCATCTGATCTGGGTCTGCTCGGTTTGACAGGGTACCCGTTTTGGGGTTTCTGGTACTAAATGGGTTAATAGAGACACGTACAAATGACAAAAGCTGTGGTTAAAGTAATTGCAATGTTAACATTTAAGTTCTTTTTAAGAAACGCATGGTAATGCATAGTGTATGTTAGATATCAATCAGGAAATATATGTACGAATCTTCTTTCGATATATCACTTTTAAATTGACAAGCACTAAAGAAATATATGAGCTCTATCAGTGAATTCACAGTTTGGAGGTGGCCGGCCTCAGTGGCTCAGTCGGATGCGCGTCTGACTGGTGATCAGGAGGACGTGGGTTCGACTCCCGCCGGGGTCGGCAACATTCTTTCGTGGAGATTGATCATGAAATCTTTTCTACGGTCATTCTCTCCCTTCCACTGATTCAAGAAGGGCAGTTGTCAGTTTCTGGCGAAAGAATGTGCACTGTACTGGTTAACCGCTTACGTATAAGCCTGCCCAGGAAAGTGTTGATAGGTAAACTGACCGGCTCAAAAATGACCTAAATAGTGTTGACTGGGCCGTAAAACTCCAAAACAAACAAACAAAAACAGTTTGGAGGTCAGTTGTAACGATTTGTCTACTTGCAATTGACTAACAAACTGTGATTTATAACTCAACAATTCACGCATTAGGGCTGATCTATTTCGATTCTAAACAATAATGATGTTACTTCCTTCAAATTCTCCCAACATTTCATCATTGTTAGAAGAAACCCTATAAAAATTATTGACGGTAACACACGTATTTCAGTCTTTTGTAAAGTTTTCGATGCGGAAAAATGACCTTTCATCGTATGATGTCATAGAATCTTTGAGTGATGTCAATAAAACGGCGGCTATTCGCGTCATGCCCTTCTTCTCTGTGATTTTTTACAGAATAAATCACAGTTCCTTTGTATTGCACATATAGGCGTGCTGTGTTAGAATATGCGGACGAAGAAAGAGTAATAGATACACGCTCAGGCAGATGATACCCTTTTCATTGTATTTTGTACTGGGGTTTGGTCTACACTAGGTTATGTGGATCCAGTCAGTTAACGCAACCACACTTTTTATGGGCAGGGTTAACAAAACAAGTTCGGCCCGTATTCTTTTGCCAGTATCTGTCAACTGCCCTTCTTGAATCAGCGATCTAGAGAAACGCCCGTAGAAAAGATTTCGGAGGCCTTTATGCGGACTTATTACAAATTATTTGTCTAAATCACGACGGTGATGGGGGCGAGGATTGTGGCCGCGTAAAATCGATTTAAGCCAACAGTGGAATTCGTTTCACCGACCGTTCCAAGGCGGTTCTTCTGTTGCGGTTTATTTTTTTGTTATGGTTTGTCTTTGGGTGTGTGTATCGTTTATATTATTTTGTTTTGGGTAGCAAATTGGTCATTTTGTGGGAAAGAAACTGTGCTTTTGGCTTTCCGCTGTTGATGTTTCCATTAGGATCTGGTTGTTTCATGTTTGTGTTTCTTTCCCTTTGGTGTCTCTGTTGGGAGCTGTGGGTTAATTGTATCTATTCCTGATCATTGTCTACGCTTCTATTATCACCAATCATAACAAAAGAATGTGGCCAACCGGCGGGGACCAAACCCACGACGTCCTGATCACCAGCCAGACGCAAACTGAGCCACAGAGACGTCCTCGGGGAGGCAGTTCTTTATATTTCAGAAAATTTTGTCTTTCATGTCAAAATGATTCGACTCCTAAAAGAAAGAATTTGCTTCTGAAATGCAAATGCTTTACTGTAAGAGTCGTCCCCGCCATCGGGGGTTGATGAAATATATGGGCTTTTCAGATTTAAGCGATTTTCAGAAATTTCATTTGAAATGACTATTAGAGTCTGTTCAAAATTTTACGATCTAAAATCGGTTTTTGACAAAGAAGCTCAAAATAAGTTTAACGATAAACAAAGTATTGTCACGGACAGCGTTATGTCGTTAGGCGCCAGTAACCTTGTGTAATAGTTTTAATGACATGCTATTACCTTCTAAATAACATCAACCATAATTAGAAAATATAATTAAGAGCTCAAAAAAGATAAAATTTGCGAAGTGAATCTAGTCACAGACAATTTTTTTTGACTTGCAACTTTGCAAATGGGCAGGCTATTCTCAGTTTCTACCAGACGCAACTGCCAAAATTAACACTTGTCTATGCACATGCGCATTATGACATTTAATTATTTCTACCCTATAAACTGGTACAGCCACTTGTGCAAACAGCATAGATTCCGAGTCGTCTCATTAGGATCAACAAGGTCTGCCATCCTGTTATTTGAGTTTGTTTGATCTGGGGTTTAACGTCCCCGTCAACACACACTGTATAGGTCGTTTTGGAGACGTTGCTTTCAATTTTGTGGGACTTTTACCCGACATTGAGATGTAATGACATCTCAAGCCCTGTCGCCCAATTAAACCAATAGGGTTTATATAAGCATGGACGGTCCGACTCGCACCGCTTTGCCTGGGCAGGCTTAGATTCTCTAAGCGGTTTACCAGTACTCATGTGCGCTCGTTTTCAGCTCTGCGTGGAAGTATCATGCAGCCAATCTATTTCTTCAAGCCCTGATAGGCGGGGGCTGTGTTATTGACAGAACCATTGTGTTTATTCTTATTATGTCACCTTTGTGGGCTATTTTGTGTTGTCTGTCACAGAGGTGACAGGAAAGAGAGGAATAGGAAAGAATGTGGAAAATAAATAAAAGCGAAGAAAAAATACATTAACCCCCTCTACACTTCTTAGCTGCAAGTCTCCAGTCTGTTAATGATTTTGCAGATGCTTTTGTTTATTTGTTTGTATTGGAGTTTAACGGCCCAGTCAACACTATTTAGAACATTTTTGAGCCGGTCAGTTTACTTATCCACACTTTTACAGTGCACATTTTTACGTCAGAAACTGACAACTGCCCTTCTTGAATCAGCGAAAGGAGAGAATGACCGTAGAAAAGATTTCATGATCAATCTCCATGAAAGAATGTTGCTGACCCTGGCAGGTATCGAACCCGCGTCCTCTTGGTCATCAGTCAGACGCGCATCCGACTGAGCTACCGAGACCAGCTTTTGCAGATGCTCATGATAATGCTTAATGTATACACTCTTTAATGATTTGTTTAATATTGTATGAATGAGTTTGTCTATTTTCACAATGGCTGTGTCAAAATTCAAAGATGGATGAGAAAAGTATAAAAACTAAGGGATAAAAGCATTACCCAATGTCCTGCTGAATAGTTTAATCTACCACACACACAACCGATTATCAACCAATTAGATAACTTGATGAACATTATTGCAACAGATGCACTGAATGAATGACAAACCGGATCTACATTGTTTGAACGATAAGACAAATCCGGGCACAGCAGGACAAGGGTTAAAGTGTTATTTTTGACCCATTAGATGCAAATCACAACTGCCGTCTGCTTTGTCGTCTGCTGGTCACTTTAAAAGTCAAACAGCGTTGGTCCAGAACAGACTGGGAATAGAAGATTAGTTTGATCAAGGTCCACACTGTTTGCCTATATCTAAGAAAAATGTATGTGGTAAGTTTACAAGAATATGCAGCAGATGACATTAACAAACATTTTCAGATGTAGTTTTCTTGACATCGTGGTTAAATTTACCTTAATAAATGACTCAAACTGTACTTTTGTTTCATCGGAAGCTGAACCCAGTTGTTTGGATATACTTTCTACTGACGTATTTATCTCGCTGAACTCAGCTGTGATGTTCTCAACTGTCAACCTATTTATGACAATAATAACAAAGACACTGAAATAAACCCATACATAAGAAAGGATGCTTAGCATTCTCCGATTTATGCTCTTCAAATGCGCATGCGCAGACGCCTAACACGGCTAGTTTAAATATACTGAAAATTTTACTACCAAAGAATTAAAATTTTAAGACAGAAAATTTAATATATTTAATACTTCTACTCTAAACATAGATTAAGGGTACTCGTAAGAACCGCCTCGGAGAGGCGGTTGTAACAAGTACCAACAAGCTATGTCTTCGAGACGAAATAGGAACAATAATGTATACCCCTGTAATCATATATAAAGTGGGGTACGGTCGAACATTTTCCCAGAAAACGGAATTTGTGACCGGAAAACCGAACATTTTCATATCTATTTAAATGACAATGTTCAGTTCAGATTTTGTTTGTTTGTCTAACTGTGGGTTTAATGTTCCCGTCAACACTATTTAGGTCATTTCGGAGACATGGCATTCGTTTTTGTGGGATCATCTCAATCCCTACCGCCGAATGAAACCAAAATGGTTTAAATGCATGGACGGTCCAACACGCACCTTTTTGCACGTGCAGGCTTAGACCTTCTAAGCGGTTTACCAGTATTCATGTGCGGTCGATTTCATGGAAGCACCGTGCAGCCCAATCTATTCCTCCAAACCCCGATGGGCGGGGCCGTTTTTCAATACAGTTATCCCATTTCTAATGTACTTATTCAGTTATTTTGCTTAGAATTGCATTATTTTGCTCAAAGCGACAAGCATTGTTAGCTGCGTAAAAAACAAATGCTACCCAATGAAAAACGACTTCACATGATGACGTCAGAATTTCGACAGTTGTCGCAAGGTTTTGACGTTATCCAATCAAACGTTGCGTTACAAACGCAAGTACATTAGACTGTTTCTTCTACAAGTCTGCGAGACTCAAAGACTGGCGACTAAATGAGCCCCGCCAAGCGAATTTGTGTCTTCGAGCATTGTCATGACAAATTTTAACAGCGCATGCCCAGCCATTCAGAGGGGCCAGGGATATGGCTTTCTGTCTGAAGGTTGCTCTTCATTCACTGCTTGTATGAGCGAGCAGCGAAAGTTCTGCCGAGACTGCGCGGATGCGCAGGCTCGCCTGAACGTTCGCTGCTCGCATAGGCGATAAGTACCAAAATCGCTAGACGGGGCCCAAATGCCAATTTCCCACGAGCTGACTCAACTGTTTCTAAAAGTGGACCACCGTTATCAGTTTTCTATTCATTTACGGAGATATCTTGCAAACCTCACATAAACAATTGGTATTCATAAACACGCAGAGCTAAGATTCGTTTCTGATAAATTGTCACAATACTTCTTAACAAATAAAAGATGTAGAAGGAAAACGGATCTTTTGAAAGTACATAGAGCATTCAAAGCTCCAAAGCGTTTAATTTCATCTCTTTATAAAAAGAGGCTGAAAAGGCAATATGGCTACATAACCACAAAACGCAAGCAAAAAACGATTTGTTGAAAATTCGATATAAAGAGATTTCTATAGTCTTCATGTGGTACATGGAAACAGTTGTTGTATTCTGTATATCAACCGATAAAGTGGGCCTTTGGTGATAAATGAAGGATACTTTTCCTTACTTTTCCATGCAAATCCATATTGTGGACATTCATAAAACCACCTCGTCGAGGCGGCGGTTCTGATGAATACCCACAATAAAGATTTTTATGGAGAACTTACAAAAAGTATCCTTCAGTTATCATAAAATATCCACCTTATCTGTTTATATGAAATTTCTCTAAATAATCAGAAAAATGCAGACTTGGTCAAGTGTCAATTATAAAATTTTAATCAATTATAAAAGTCCTTCCAAAACCACACTAGATCGAGCAGTCGATGGTACGCCATCGCAGATATTTGGTTGGAATCCGAGTAACGGTTTAGGATGAGATAGCAAAACGGACAGACAGACGGACAGAGGCGATGACCTTTTGACCCCTCCTCAGGGCCCAAGGGTCAAAATTTTGCTTGTACTATATTCTACTCATAATGTCCTTCGCACTGATATGCCACATGTCTAGGTTGTATAAAACTTTTTGACCCCCCCCCCCCGAACCCCCCACTAAGTTAAACCCCTTGGGCATGACCCAGGGGTCAAAGCCAAAATTCCGTTCAATATGTTATACAACTTTCATTTTTAAGTACACATGCAAACTTTGGCATCAAAATCTTTAAAATTTACTATGTAACTGAATTTTATAGATATTTGACCTTTTGACCCCCCCAGGGCCGCTGGGGGCGGGCAAAAATAAACATGCTGTTGCACACCCCACGCCTGTAACACACGGGGTATTCGACTACTTGGAACGCAGACGGATACCAAAAACGCCGACTGTTTACCTTGGATTTGAAAGAGGGTGAGTCGATAAAATCATGTTTTTTGCGACCCTATTAAAAATCAGTTTTGATTTTTTTTGCTGTATTCTTCTGGAACTGTCACAGCTGTTTCGTAATGGTGCTTTTAGCTTCGATAGATTACATGAAAGCGTCTTTACAGACAACTAAAATGCTAAACATGCACAATTTCTAAAAGAATTAGTGTAATTACCAGAAATGAAACCGATTTATCCATTGTAGCTTGAAAGAGAAATAGTTCTTGTTCAAAAATAAACTCCTATATACTTGTGCCATACGTTGCTCGGGCAGCAATAAGCATGGATTTGAGTGCAAAATGCTGAAAGAAGATAATATTTACGACAGACGGATTTCTTTGATGTTACCATGAAACGCAGACGATGGATACCAATGACGGATTTACAATTAATGGCTAAATCAATGCCTACTTCCATATCTCCTTAATTTTGAGGTCCAAAAAGCACGGTTATGAACAGTGTTGAATATTTCCCATGCCGTATATAAACAACGATGGTGAAAATAGCGTAAGACGAGTAAATGGTTACTCTCTCTCTCTCTCTCTCTCTCTCTCTCTCTCTCTCTCTCTCTCTCTCTCTCTCTCTCTCTCTCTCTCTCTCTCTCTCTCTCTCTCTGCATGTGTCTGGTATAGGGATTATGAATTTCAACGACTTCCATTTCAGGAAATGTTTGGATAGTTCATGTTTCCTATACTTACATAAGTGTCTTCAGAAGATAACCGATGAAGAGGAACAGTCAGAGAGCCTTTCCTTGGTTCTAATATTTTTTTACTATAATAGTTCCACATTTTATTGAATAAAAAAATAAAAAATAGCCATCGAAGAGATGGCAAATCCCCCCGACCAAAAGCCAATATGGCCTTCAGAAGATTGTTCACTGATAGAAAGTGCACCAGAATTAAACCAGCAATATATCACAAAAGTTACTGCAGTTATGGCATTCACAAGATTATACTGTCAGGTGAGATAACTAAAAAAACCAGGGCACTCAGAATTGTGGTTCTTGCGCATGACATGCCTGCTTAAGCTCATGTATTTCTGTACAAAGTACCATCAATATATCTCAAAGGGTATTTGAGATATGATGATCAGAAGCTGGTCATACTGTTATATTGGAAAGGTAGGTAACTCAAATACCACAGCACCAACTGTTATGTTTCTTGCACATAACACCCCTTCTGTACCTTGTATACAATTGCACCAAGTTCCTTGAATATATCTCAAAGGGGGTTGGAGCTATGGTCATCACAAGGTTATATTGGCAGGGGAGAATACTCAAAAGCCAAAGCAGCCAGAGTTGTAATTCTTGAGCATGACACACTTGCTAACCCTCATGTACATCTGCATCAAGTACCACCAATATATGTCAAATGGTATTGGAGGTACGGTGATCACAAGGTAATCAGACTGTTATATTGGAAGGGGAGATTACTCAAATATCATAGCACCCAGAGTTGTAGTTCTTAGGCATGAAGCGCCGTCTCAACCTTGCATACAAGTGGCCATCACAAGGTTATATTGTCAGGGGAGATAATTAAAAAACCAGGGCACCCAGAGTTGTGGTTCTGGAACGTGACACACCTGCTTAAACTCATTTATAACTGTACCAAGTACCATCAATATGTGGCCATCACAAGGTAGTGATTCTATATTATTGGAAGGGGAGATGACTCAAAAACCATGGCACCCAGAGTTGTGGTTCTTATGCATGACACACCGTCTCGGCCTTGTGAACAACTGTGCCAGGTATCATTAATATATCTTAAAGGGTATTGGAGTTATGACCATCACAAGGTATTCACTCTATTTTATTGGAAGGGGAGATAACTCAAAAACCACGGCAACCAGAGTTGTGGTTCTTGTGCATGACACGCTGTCTCAGCCTTGTGAACAGCTGTGCCAGGTGTCATCAATATATCTCAAAGGATATTGGAGTTATGGCCACCACAAAGTGATCATTCTATTTTATTAAAAAGGGAGATAACTCAAAAAGTATGGCATCCAGAGTTCTGGTTCTTGCGCATGACACGCCGTCTCAGCCTTGTGACCAATTGTGCCAAGAACCATCAATGAATCGCAAAGGGTATAGGAGTTATGGCCATCACAAGGTTGCGTCTACGGACGGACGGACGGACAGACGGACGGACGCCAGGCTGATCGCTATATCCCCCGAACCTATTCGGTCGGGAGATAAAAAGAGAAATTACAACTCACAGAGGAGTTTCCAGATAAATCATTCATAGAGGATTTTCCAGATAGACCACATATCGGCTGATAAATGTTCGAGGTTTCATGCAAGTATTCTAATGTTTGACGTTTCATTCCGTTATTCTATTTAGAAGTCTATCTCTAGACCCAAGCAAGTTTTTTCTTCGGATGTTTGTGAAGGGCAGGAAACTGAAGAGGCAGGGAACTAAAAAAAGTCTGATCGACAGTGGTGGTTCTTGTGCAAATATATGTATATGCGCATTTAAACTTCTAAAGGTCCGCATTTGTTGGCGGTTTCGTTCATCGTCTCTCACTGCTATGGGTTCTAACCTCGCGCGGGTCACATTTGAGACGCCAAGTTCTGCAACGGATTGTCAGTAGTAGTAGTAGTAGTAGTAGTAGTAGAAGTAGTAGTAGTAGTAGTAGTAACAGTAAGAAGAAGAAGAACCGCTGCACAAATAAAAGTGGCGGATTTTATCCGAGACGATCGTGTATAGGAAATGTGAATGCAATCCGTCAAAACTGTTCGTGAGAAAGCAGGTTTCAACTGCTGACGGATAGATGTTGCTCCAACCTGTTCATGTTTAAAAACTGCTGTGCATCTGCAGACTAATGCACAAAATGCGTGATACTTCTTAATTTCTGCCATTCCTAGCAAACTCTAGACATTCATGACACTGTTTGTTCGAAATATTTAGACATGTTGCGCATTCATTCCATCACATGTCATATTAAATCATTTCTGCACCGAGATGCATCTGAAAGCAATCAGATTGTACAGCTACACATGTTGATATGATTCTTACCTGGTCGCAGGCGCCTTTCATGATGTATGTACCCATATATGACAACCAGAATCTTCCACATTACAATACTTGACAGGCGGGTTTCTCCTTTGTTTTATTTGTTGTAGGTTTTTTCAAATAGACTGGCCGTTTAAGCAAACGGTGTACGTAGACAAATCACCGATTTTGCGGCGTCTCAACTTGATCTGCATTGCCATATTTGACAAATATTGATCTCATACTACACAGCTTAATCGCTCAGACAGCTGACCAAATATTTACACTTACGCCCTGAGTTTCTGCCACTTTCATCTTTGAATTTTGCGAAAAAAAAATGCATAGTTGGTATTATGTTAGATGTACGGAACCCTGGAAGGGACATGATTTTTTTTTATTATTGTGCGCACAAGATAATATTTTGTTCGCACAACTTCCCAAGCTCTATGTTGTGCAAACAAGATAATATGTTGTGCGAACAAGATATTATCTTGTGCGCACAAGGTAATATGTTGTCCGCACAAGATAAATTATGTTGTCCACACAAGATAAATTATGTTGTCTACACAAGATAATATCTTGTGCGCACAACATATTATCTTGTTCGCACAAGATAATATCTTGTTCGCACAACTTAATATCTTGTTCGCACAACATATTAAAACAAATCATGTCCCTTCCCGGGTTCCGTAAAGATGCTTCAATTAAAATCATCAAAATGCGAGATATAGACAGCTCCCAATGAGAGGTCTCATCTCGGCATACTGTGCATAGGCATCTGTAAAAACACCATGTTTTACATGCAGGTACTTTGTATTCATTCCGTTTCGGTATTATATCCCATATATGTCAATTATAAGCCTCCGTGGTGCAGAGGATAATCAAACCAGTGGTCGTGAGATCGATTCAGGGCTTCACCAGACTTTCGGGCGAGTCTTTAAACAGAGGTTCCGTCTCCATATGATCTTGTTGTTGGTGGGGACGTAAACCTCAAACGCAATCGCCTATCGGGGTTTGAAGAGATAGATTGGCTGCATGATGCATCCACGCAGAGCTGAAACCGACCGCACACAAACACTGGTAAACCGCTTAGAGGATCTAAGCATGCCCAGGCAAAGTGATGCGAGTCGGACCGTCCATGCTTCTAAACCCAATTGGCTTCATTGGGCGACAGGGCTTGAGTTGCCATTTCATCTCAATGTCGGGTAAAAGTTCCAAAACATTGGAAGCAGCATCTCCAAAATGACCTAAATAGTGTTGACGGGAACGTTAAACCTCAAATCAAACAAACAAATATCCTGGCAATATTTAATTTTGGACAACTGTTTGGGCATTCATTCTTTTCTGCTAAAGGGGGAGGGGTGAGGGAAACAAACTATTCTTCGTATGTTTTAATCCATATGCGACATTAGGGTGTCAGGTTTGTTTTTATTTGTGGCAAATTTTACAAAAATGAATTTTCTTTTAGCAAACAATGTAGACCCAGATCAGACGCCGTGTCTGATCTGGATCGGCACTGTTTGCTAATATCCCAGAAGAAGGCATATATGGGTTAATTATATTGCCATTCGTTCAGGTGCTTCATTCTTTCCCGAAAATTTTCTATAAATTTCACATTGTTTATCTAATAAGACCGATTCGTAATTTCGTAGGACCCGATCCTACCAACACGTACCACACACTTGAACAACGCCATATCAACGTCGTTGCAATAATGTTTGTTTGATTTGAGGTTTCACGTCCACGTCAACACTGCAAAGGTCATTTTGGAGACGTTGCTTCTAATTTTGTGGGACTTCTGCCCGACATTGAGATGAAATGACATCTCAAGCCCTGTCGCCCAATGAAACCAATAGGGTTTATAAGCATGGACGGTCCGACTAGCACTGCTTTGCCTGGGCAGGCTTAGATCCACTAAGCAGTTTACCAGTACTCGTGTGCGGACCGGATTCAGCTCTGCGTGGACGCATCATGCAGCCCATATATTTCTTCAAGCCCCTATGGGCATTGCAATAATGTATAATCATATTCATCTGTCAAAATAATGAAACAAACTCTTACAGTTCTAATACGATCTGTTTTGAGTTCGAGCCTGGCTCGGGTCACATGTGAGACGCCAAGTTCTGCAACGGAAGGTCAGGTCGTTTTTCTCCGGTTTTCGCCCACCTCTGATTAACGATCGGCTCGACATGAGTGAAATAATCTTGAAAGGGCCGTAAAACCAAAACAAAAAAAAAAAAAAAAAAAAAACATCTGTTTTGAAATTTAATGTACAGTGAAACTTCGATGACTCAAACACTGATGGCCCATTTACTACGGCCGTGTCGAACTCTTTCTTGAGTCCCTAGAAAGAAAATGCCATAACTGCAGATATACATGTAGTTTGTATAATTGTCTAATTTGATCTTGAAAATGTATGTTTTGTGTACTCACAAGAATCGCCTCATCCACAAGAATCGCCTCGATGAGGCGATTCTAATGAGTACACACAACATGCATTTATTTTGAAGAAAACTGAAAATATGTCCGTATTCGGCCTCCTCCCCTAGCTCCAAGATCAACCCCCTGTGGCTCGAACCACCGTGGTCTCGAACAAATTTTCTTGGTCCCAAAAGTGTTCGAGCCATTGAAGTTCGACTGTATATTCATATTTATCTGTCAAAATAATGAATTTAAAAGTACTCTGCGTGGACAAAAAGGTAGCGAGAAGGACTGAATTCATGTCCGTGGTTGTTTTGTGGGACTACGCTATTAATATACCTAAGGAAATTTACAAATCGTGCCTATTTGATCGTAAAAGTATCTAACATTATGAAATCACAGATTTATGACACCTAATAAGAATTGACGGGTCATGTGCGCTACATAAAGTCACATGCGCGAATATGGCCCACATGTGGTATTAAGACAAACCGTCACGTCGGTGTCTTTTGGCGAAAAGCGAACGGCAATCGTATCGATTCCTGGTCATTGCCTTCCCTTCTACATCGAGAATACCCTCTTTGGTCGAGGTACACTGTGGTAAGACTCAGTGTCTATAGATTAACTTTCCAATTAAACGAAAACAGAATGTATTTTACTCCTTTTTTTATTTTTCCACGCTTGTGGTTTCCACGTCAATGGTAACCATAACTTTGTGCCGTCTGCATTGCGTGGTATCTGTGCGGGTCGTCATTGGTATCCTTATTCGAACACCCTCATCAAGAAATTCACATCTATAATTCTAAAATCCTGCTTTTTGCTAATTTTTCATAACGCATGGCAGGTACTCAATACATTAGTATTTTATGCTATTAAGGAAACATTGGAAATTATATACGAATTATTTCTGTAAAACTAAAAAAACTGTCGACTTGCATCAAGCATCTATATTTTGCCGAATAAAATAGGTCATAATTCGTCATTGACAGAAGGATTTGCATCCACAGTTCGTGAAAAGTATTCCGAGACACTGCGAAACAGATTGCTATCAACATCTGTGGGCATCTGTTTGATATATGCCCGTAAAACGCGATTTGTTCAACTCACCACGAATGTTTGTTGTTGTTTTTCCGTCGGCGTTTTTGGTATCCGTCTGCGTTCCAGGTAGTCGAATACCCCGTGTGTGTAAGGAACACATACACACACCAAATTTGGTTGGATTCCCACTAACGGTTTTGGAGGAGATAGCATAACGGACAGACGGACAGACGGAAGGAGGCGATAACAATATCCCCGACGCTTTTTTTCAAAAAAAAAAGCGTGGGGATAATTAAACTTCCTGGTTGCGATCTGGCAATCTGCAGCGAAAATTACCTGCTAAGAACATTGAGCTTTGGAGATAAGTCATCAACAAACAGGAGGGCATCTTTGTTTTTCTTCATCACTTCGTTTACCAGGTAATGTAGTAGTGTTACACGTGGTTTGTTTGCTCTTGTGTCCATAAGTTTCGTCAGGGAATTTATTTTAAATCCCACGGCATTTCCTGCAAACTTTCCCTGGAAATTTACATCACATGACAATGAATTGTCTTAGGATGGATAGATAAAGCACCATGCAAAACCATTTTGTCTGCCTTATCAATATGTGTCCAATGTTTTGATGGTGAAAAAATTGCTCCTTAAGAGCAAATCATTTCCTTTAAAAGCAGACCCATTTTTCAGAAGAGATCAGTTGGGTGTTTCAGAAGTTCATGAAAGTTTTCTATCACGTATGAAAAGGTGAGCAATGTGTCAGGTTATTGATTTCCTGTTAAGCAACTGCTCTGGCAGTCAGGCAAATACAGTAAACAATTCTATTTTCACACCACTTTTGGGGATGTTCAAACGTGGTATTTAAGACTACATTTAAACAGCCCCAAAGGTGGTTCTTTACAAGAGGGCAATGCATACAGAAGTAAGAAAGAAAGGTTGTTGAAATAAGAAAGAATAGCTGAAACCTATTAAATATTTTTAAGAAGAATAATTCTGAATTTTAGCTGGTCTTACATTGCACTGTGTATGCATTTTTCAGTTATAATTTTAGGACACACTGTCAACAAGTACAAGAATTCGAGGTTGCGCTCCGCAGTTTAATTATTCTGTGACAAATCTGTTCATATGCCTAACCTTTGTTTCTATTTCTATTGCATATATCTAAATGTTTACAATTACTTGTGGCTAATTAAGGGTCCTTTTTTCTGCTAATTCTAGCCACTGTATTTTGGACCTATCTTTGAAATGCTTTAAAACTGTTAAAGCTCATTTTTAAACCAATTAGACAGTCCTGACTTATTTAAATCCAATAAATTATTAGGCATGCATGCCAATATTAATACTCACACAATTGAGAAAATTGCCCGTATGAAGCACAAAACGCAGGAAAATTTTCAGATCTTCATTTTCCATAAGATTTTCACATGTTTCAATATACATTTCTATTGCAGGTGTAAGTCGGTCTAAAGTGACTTTAAAGTCTAGTCGCAGCACCATAGCATCGATTCTGAGCCTGTAGCCTTGTAAAGCGTGCAGTTCTACGTAGAACTGTTCGGCATTGCCAAGCTGATCAGGGTCACCGTCATAGTCAAGAATTGGCTTCAGCTAAAATAAAAAAATAAAAAAACAAGAGGCCCTTAATCGCTCAATCACTCAACTGAGTCCAAGAGGTGTTATCGCTTATCTCTGCTGGTAGATGATTCATTCGTCCCAGAGGATATCATCAGCTTAGTATCAGTTCCTTAGTGCTGAGGTTGATACTGCGATGTTGACGTCAGCACTCAAGTACTGATTTAAATAACTATATTATATCTTTAACTTTTGCAGTATAAAATTCTAACTTTTCTAAAACTAAGACTGACTTGTCAGGTAAGACATGTATCTTAGCGGATTTGGTTACCACATTTCGTACCGGCCCCGATAGCTAAGTTGGTAGAGTGTCCGCTCCAGGGAACGGGAGGTCACGGGTTCGATCCCGGGCCGCGACATACCAAAGTCGTTAACAAAGGTACTAGCTGCTCCTCGCTTGGCACTCAGATTTACGGGGTAGAGCTAGGACTGGTCGACCCAGTGTCAGGATAATGTGACTGGGTGTGGTATCATGTAATGTGTTTGGGACATGATACTTCAGTGAGGCAGCACTATAAAAGTGAGCAATGAGCTCCCTGTCGCAACCAGACACCGTCGTGATATGACTGAAAAACTGTTCAAAGCGACGTTAAGTAGAAGTAAAACAAAAATCAGGAATCGATACAATTAACTTATTCCACCCATCGAAGACACAAAAGGGAAAGAAACACAAACATTAAGCGACCAGACCATAATGGAAACCTAAACAAAGGAAGGCCATAAGGACAGTTACTTTCCCACAAAATGGCCATATGGCCATCCAAAACAAAAAGACACAAGTGATACACACAGCAAGCAACAAACAACACCATAAATAAATCGCCACAGAAGAACCGCCTTGGAACGGTCAGTGGAATGATTTCCACTGGGGGGCTTAAATCGATTTTACGTGGCCACAATCCTCGCCCTTACTTCCGTCGCGATTTAGACAAATAATTTGTTCAGTCCGCATGAAAGCCTCCTTACTCATCAGTGCATTATCTCCGTGAACACAAAAAAATCAAAGAACCACAGAGGTGAGACAACGGTGAGTACTCGACAGCAAGAAACCACTGAAATGCTGGAGCAAAAGAAAACCAACAGTTAGACTCCGATGGGCCCGACCAGAGACAGAGCATCAGGCACCAACCAGCATTACCTTGAATTAGATCTCTCTAATTCTCAATAAGCCTTTACGTTGGAACCGTCATAGAATCTGAGGCCTGACCCACCGGCGTGCAATTAAAGAGGGAAGCAAAGTTGCCAACCGTGATTGGGTTAACTACCATGCATGCAGTCTGTGGTATAACATCCATGTTGTACCCAATCTTTTTATATCGAAGAATGACTTTACGAAATAGGGTGCTGAAGTCATTGCGGTTATATATTTTTCTGAATTTATATACTAAGTCACCATAAAATTCGGGTTCCGATAGACCTTGTTGCAGAAGAGATTTAGGTCCAATATTGAATTTTGAAATTAAATCAGAATGGCGTCTATAAAATTTTGAAAAGGCTTTGCGTAGTTTATGGTACCGATAACCCTGATTAAGGAGTTTAGCCGTCAATAATTTATTACGAGTGTTGAAGTCAGTTACGTGACTACACACTCTAGCAAATCGAATTAATTGCGAAATATAAACGCCATAGGATGGCGCACGAGGAACATCACCATCCAAAAACCGAAAATTTACAAACTCAAAATCAAAGTCATCGCGTTTATCATAAATTTTGCAAGAAACAAATCTATCTACAATAGATAGATGTGAATCCAAAAACGGGGCCTCGGTATCAAAAGAATTTGCTTTTTTAACTGAAGTTCTGGGGGGTAAATCCAACTGATCAAACCATCGAAACAGGTATTATCAATATTTAGTAAATCATCTAAATATCTAGAAGTGGAGCTAAAAGCTTCAATAAAATCAGATTGGTTATCAATGGAAAGCGACAATAGTCTCTTTCATAACAATACAAGAACAGATCAGCCACAAGAGGTGCGCAATTAGTACCCATCGGAATAACTACAATTTGTCTAAATAACTTTGTACCGAATCTAATATAAATATTGTCAAGTAGAAAAATGAGGGCATCACACACTTTCTGACATGACCAAAGTGTATAATTCTTATGCTCTTTAGAAGTGAAAAATGCATTTCTGACATTACATGCAAGATAGAGAGAATCTTCTCTGCGAAAAAAGCCCATTCAATTAAATCATTAAGCTTTTCTTTTAGAAGATAATGAGGAAGTGTAGTGTAAAGAGTGGGAAAATCGTAAGTAGACAGACTTGAAGCACGAAAATGTCTGGATTTCAATTTATTAAAAACATCATTCGAATTTTTTATAGATCAAAACAGGTTTCTTCCTGGTCTTTCAAAGACTTTATCACAATATTTAATCACATGCGTTTTAATAGCGGTAGGACAGGAAGTTAATAATTTAGAAAGTTCAGTGGTAGTGCAAGAGCTAGAATTTGCAATAAACCGTGCTTTGTAAGGTCTTTTATGAAGTTTTGGTAACCGGTATAGCGTAGGAAGCTTGTCTTGGCCATCGTTAACACACACAGCAAACTTGGTGGCTGAATGACAAACATGTTTATCTACTATACCTCTCTCTTCAGCTAAAGGCTGAAGTTCATAGGCCTTAGTACCACCAAGCTCCTGCTTAAGCGTGTTAACATAGTGGAGCCGTCACACAACGACAACGTTGTTAGCGGCCTTGTCTGCAGGGGCCAAAACAAACTTCTTATGAAATTCTTGAATACCTAGTTTAAGATGACGTAAATACGTCTTGGGCTTAGGAGGTAATAAGTTAGTATTTTGAGAATAGAAAGAAATGCGTTTATTCACTAGTTTTAAAATGCAAAGTTTCCAGTCCTTAAGGGCTTTATGCTCAACATACTCTCGCTTACACCATCGATTACCGAATTCATTCAAGGAAGCAGCGATTTCATCTCTACATTTACTGAAATCAATTTTAGAAGGAAACCGATATTTCAGTCCTTTAGAAATTATATTCCTTATCCTAGAATCAGGAATAATTTTCAAATTGCCAGTAATTACATGACCAGCAGCAGGATAGCAATACTTTGAGTTTTTAAACCCGAATTCACACACACACACACCACGTTTCGTTATATTTTAAATATTGCAAGTCTCGCTACTTTGGACATCTCCTTCCTGATGCCCGGGACTTTCGTGGAGCTTGGGCCATGTTTGCTGATGTTGGCTCGGTGGGGGACGCCTATCTGGATCGGGCGTCTCTTGCCTGATGCCTCCAGCTGATATGTCTCATGAGCTACGTCGGTCGGTGTGTGCTCAGAGGGGGATGTGCTGTGTTTGCCGGGTCTTGTCCATCATCCGTTTCGGTTTCAAAACTTTTGGGTTAGACTAAATATAAGAAAGGCCTCTTTGTCACTAAATTTGGTATAGTTTCACCTTAATTGCAACCACTGGGTCGGTATCTCTGCTGGTGTATGATTCGTTCGTCCCCGAGTGTATCATCAGCTCAGTATCAGTTCCTTAGTGCTGTGGTTGACACTGCGGTGTTGACGTCAGCACTGAAGTACTGATTTAAACCCGTGCTTCAGCTGAAGTGCACGACCCGCCGGATGCTTTTAGCTTTATAAGTGTTACCATATATGGGCATTTGGTCATGTGACCGGGACCTAAAACGGTTCCCCCAATAAATGCGCCTTATCGTAAGGAGCAATTATATTTCTTATACTTTAGTACTGTATTCTGAATCGTTTGCAGGGTAAAATGCATTCTCATTTTTCCAATACAAAAGCATATGTGTCAAAGTTTGACCTAGGCACAAAGAAGGTCAAGGTCAACCCAGGGTCACCATTTTAGCCTACGTCCAAGATGCTATTAATCAAGTTTCGTGGAAATCTGCCCAGTGGTTCTGAAGAAGACTATTTTTGAATGGTGTTTACCATATATGGCTTGCAGCCATTCTGGTCATGTGATCTGGACCCCGTGAGCAAATTTTGATTTCCCCCATCCCATAGAGGCTCCATATGAAATTTGTCTTCAATCGGCCCAACGGTTTCCGAGGAGAAGCAGTTCGAAAATGTTCACATTTTTCGCCACAGCGAGGCTATACAAAATGGAATGTATTATTTCGCAAGTTCATTGGTTAGATCTCATTGGTATCTATCAGTATGCCAAACATTGTTTAAATATTCCAAGCGGTTAAGTCACTATCACCAATTTTCACAAACGGGTTACGGACAGACAGACCATATATGGCTTTGCGGCCATTTTGGTCATGTGACCTGGACACCATGAGCAAATTTTGGTTTCCCCCATCCCATAGAGGCTTTATATGAAATTCGACTTCAATCGGCCCAACGGTTTCCGAGGAGAAGCAGTTCGAAAATTTTCACATTTTTCGCCTCAGCGAGGCTATACTAAATGGAATGTTATATTTCGCAAATTCATTGGTTAGATCTCATTGATATCTATCAGTATGCCAAAAATTGTTTAAATATTCCAAGCGGTTAAGTTACTATCACCAATTTTCACAAACGGGTTACGGACGGACAGACAGACTGACAGACTGACAGAATGACACGGTGATTTTAGGGCACTCTTAGAAAATCAACCGACTTCAGTCGGTCGCTTTTTCTGCGGGTCGTGCAATAACTATAGTATATCTTTAACTTCTGCAGTATAAAATTCTAACTTTTCTGAAACTAATACTGACTTGTCAGGTGCCTCAAGCTGATATGTCTCATGAGCTACGTCGGTCGGTGTGTGCTCGAAGAGGGATGTGCTGTGTTTGCCGGGTCTTGTTCATCATCCGTTTCGGTTTCAAAACTTTGGGGTTTAGACACACTGATGAAGATTTAATATCAGAAAGGCCTCTGTGTCACTAAATTTGGTATAGTTACACCTTAATTATGAAAGTAAAGGAGTCACTAGTTTAATAAGATATTCAAAGCTATTCTTTTCTTTTTTAGCTTTGGGGCCATCTTTTACATCGGAGTGCAACTTTTTTGCAGCATTAGAAGAATCTGTCTGTAAAAATAATTTTGAAATAGAGCCATTGGCCAAGAAGATGTTGTTAAAAATTTCAATCGTCAGCTCTGTCAGAAAAAAAATAGCAATTTGAAATCAAATCTTTGACTGGCCTTGAAGGAGATGTCAATTGAAGGTTTTTTTTGTACTTATAGCTCAGGCGATCATTTATTCAGCGGAACAGAATGATTTTAGCGATATTAATAAATGGTCAAAAGATGAACTTTCCTGTGAAAATATTTTGAAATCGAACCATTATCTTAGGAGATGTCGTTTAAAGGTTTTCTATTTTTAAGTCTGGTGGCCATTTTGTTCAGTGGAGTGGAACAATTTTTACAGTTTTGGCAGAGGGTCATCCAAGGCTATTCTGTAAAATAATTTTCCGCTATTGATGTTTCCACTGGGGTCTGTTGTTTCATGTTTGTGTTTCTTTCCCTTTGGTGTCTCTGAAGGGAGCTGTGGGTTAATTGTATCGATTCCTGATCATTGCCTCCACTTCTACTTTATATATTTAAGTGCTGGTGGCTAATTTGTTTAGCTGAGCGGAACAATTTAAGCAATTTTGGTAGAGGGTCAATGAAAGGACATTTTTGTCAGTTTTTAATAGAGCTATTTGCCTGGGAGGTGATGTCGATAAAAGAATTTTATATTTAGCTCTGATGACCATTTTGTTCAGCCGAGCAGAACGATTTTATCAATATATGGTAAACGGTCATAAGAGGAAGATTTCTGTGAGCTTATTTTCAAATCGGACCATTTGCCCAGGAGGAGATGCAGTTTATAGGGTTTTCTATTTTCAGCTGTGGCGACCATTTTGTTAAGCGGATCGGAACAATTTTACAGTTTGGTAAAGGGTCATATGAGGAACTCATATGTGAAATTATTTTGAAATCGGGCCATCTGCATAGGCGATGTCCTTTAAAGCTTTTTTATGTTTTGAGCTCTGGCGGCCATTTTTTTCAGACGAGCGGAACGATTTTAGTAGTTTTGCTGAAGGGTGACAAGAGGAACATTTCTGTAAAATTATTTTGAAATAGGGCCTTTTGCATATGAGCTGTCTTTTTACAGATTTTCTGTTTTTAGCTCTGGTGGCCATTTTGTCCAGTGGAGCGAAACGCTTTTAGCAATTTTGATAATGGTCATCTATGGAACGTTTCTGTAAAATTATTTTGAAATCGGGCCATTTGCCTAGGAGAAAATCTTTTAAAGGATTTTGACTATTTTAGCTCTGGTGGTCCTTATGTTCACCGTAACGGAATGATTTTAGTAATTTCAGTAAAGGGTCAAATGACGAGCATTCCTGTGAAACTATTTTGAAATCGGGCCAATTGCTTAGAAGGAGATATTCTTTAGTGGTTTTTATATTTTTAGCCTTAGTGGTCATTTTTACAGAGGAGCAGAACCATTTTAGCAATTTTCAACAAATATTTTTGTGAAAAAAACAACAACTAATAACTTAGAGTAGATGTCGTTTTATGTTTTTAGACTTTTAGCTCTGGTGGCCTTTTTGTCTAGCAGAGTGGAACCATTTTTGCAATACTGGTAGCGGGTTACCCAAGAAAAATTCCTGTGCAATTACGAGTACTTGAAATCCAACAACCCGTTTAGATGATGTCGTTTGAGTAAATTGTTGACGGACAGTTTAAAGATTTTTTCCATCTATTTCTAGCGTTGGTGTCCATTTTGCTCAACGCAGCAGAACAATTTCAGCAATTCTGGTCCGTTATCCAAACACATTTTAGTGAAATTATTTTGGTATTCGCTTATTGGCCTAGGAGTACATGTCGCTATAAGGTTTTTAGCTCACCAGAGCCGAAGGCTCCGGCGAAGCTTTTAGGATAGGCAGTTGTCCGTCGTCGTCGTCGGCGTCTTCGTCGTCGTCTTGACGTCTGCCGTGTGACGTCAACGCTTTCAAACGACATCACCTCTGAAGCCACTTAGCCGATTCAGCCCAAATTTCATCTGAAGCATCATTTGGTTGGGGCATGCAAGAGAAACGATTAGGAACTAATACAATCAGATGCCAAATTCTTCCCACAATATCACTAGGGAAAGAAGTCGAAGCATGGAGTGACGACAGTAAATAAAACGGACAACAGGTAAACCGAGTCAGCAGCTCTTTCCAGAACCGGTGGTGGTGACTCAGAATATCCAAACCTAACTAAAAAGGAGCAATATACATAATGGGGAAAAAATCAGAATCACCAACAAGACAAACGATATCTTCTATATAAGAGTTATCCTTTGGAAGCAAGGAGTACACCACAGAACTAGAAAATATGAAGTGTGCATGTTTTCTGTGCCAGACTAGCTAGTTTTGGTCAATTAGGCATAAGTACTTTCAATATTCAACAACGGAATCAATGATCTCAAAGGACAAGAAAATATAAACTACACTATGATGTAGGGCAGGGCGACGTTTTACGGCCGCCACACATTCCAAGACACTAGCTGTAGTGACGTTAAATATGTTCTATAAAAAGTTATCCTTTGGAAGCAAGGAATACAACCTTCAATGAAAATCGGATCATTAGTTGGGTTGCTATGGCAACTTAGAGTTTCCATATACATGTACATATAATGGGGAAAATAGAAAAAGATGGCATTTACTGTCAAGCCATGGCATACATTTTGTCGAAATGTTTATAGAAATGTTCCTTGAGTAAACTTCTTTCAGCCATATGCTGGGGTCCCCAGGGTGTGTCGGGGCCAAGCCCAACCCCTCCTTTTCATAAAAGGCCATACACCTTGGAAACCATTCCGATCCTTACCCCCAAAACCATATATATTCTTGTTCCTTGTGATAAGGTGCATTTAGTGACATGAAACTGGGGTCCCCTTGGTGTGCCCCACCCCCTCCACTTCGTAAAAGGCCCAATCTCTCAGAAACCGTTCAAATCTCCACGCCTTAACCATATATATATTCTTGTTCCTTATGATAAGACACATTCAAAGGTACCAATCTAGGGGTCTCCCGGGGTGCGCCGGGGCCATGCCCCACCCATGTACTTCACAAAAGCCTAAATTCCTGATAAACTGTTCAGAGCCCCACCCCTAAACCATATCCATTCATGTTCCTTATGATAAGACGCATTCAGTGACACCAAAATGGAGGCCCACGGGGTTCCTTATGACAAGACTCGATCATTCAGTCACAGTAACCTGTGGTCACTTTGTGCTGGGGCAATGTGCTGGGGCCATGATCCGTCCCTCCACTTCATAAAATGTCATATATCATAGAAGCCATTCAGATGCCCCATAATCATATATATTCTTGATCCTTATGATTTGACACACTCAGCTACACTTGTTGGGTCCATAGGGGCTGTTCCTCTCCCATCAATTTCATCATTGGGCTCTCCTGGTGTACGGCGGGGCCATGCCCCAACCCCTCCACAGCCGAAAAGGCCTTATATCTCAGGAACCGTACACATCCCACCCCTAAACCATATAGTCTTGTTCCTTATGATATGGCGCATTCAGTGATACAAACCAGGGCTCTGTTGGGTCCACGCCCCATCTCTTCCACTTCATAAAATGCCTAATATTTCAGTTACAGACCACATGGGTGTTCATTTGGGTATAGTGATTCGTTTTGGAGACTTTATAATTGAGCTCTGGTGAGTAAAATGGCCATTGGGCCACATGTTCTATTTTTAGCTCTGGTACCCATTTTGTTAAGCAGAGTGGAACAATTTTAGCAATTCTGGTAGAGGGTAATGCAGAAGAGGGTCTCCAAAGGTACAGTGTCGAGAAATTATACCAAAATCCATTCACTGGTTTAGGAGATGTTGTTTGAGTAACTTGTTGACGGACGAAGCACGGCGCACGACTTATATAGCATGATCACAATAGCTTACCATTTGTACTCCGTGAGCAAAAAATTAGCCAGTTCAACATAAGAAAAGATATTCATCACTAAGGCGACCAGCAAAGGGTAAAAAAATCCTGTGCGTAAGTGCACTCAAATCAGTGCCTTCGCTTCTCGTATACATGAAGAACTTTATGTGATTCTTCCGTATGGTAGCTTGGCTACGAATCGGCAAAAAGCTGAAATCAACGGAACTGTTGAGTACTGGTAATCAATTACAAGGTCTGAGCCTGCCCAGGAAAAGCGATGAGTCGGACTATCCCTTAAACCATTTTTGGTTTCTTTGTGCGGCAGGACTTGAGCCGTGACTGCATCTCAATTTCGGGTAAAAGTCGTACAAAATCGGAAGCAACGTCTTCAAATTGAATTATATAGTGTTGACGGGGACGTAAAACATGAAAACAAACAAACACGCCGAGTTTCTAACGCAGAGATAGAGACAAGTTTGAAAAGAAATAATACAAGAGGGCCCAATGGCCCTATATCGCTCACCTGTGTACCAGAAAATCATTAGTGTTGGAGACCACTTGACATTGCTACATACTAAATATCTAAGCTCAGGCAAAGCGGTGTCCATGCTTATGAACCCTATTGGTTTCATTGGGCGATAGGGCTTGAGATGTAATTTCATCTCAATGTCGGGCAAAAGTCCCACAAAATTGGAAGAGACATCTCCAAAATGACCTATACAGTGTTGACGGGGATCAAACAAAATCTGCGCCTTATGGTTTTGGGGAAGAAGATTTTTTGAAGTATTTTCCAGTATAAGTCTATAGGAGCTAATGAGCCCTGGGCCTTGGCCAATTTTGACCCAAAGGGCATGGATGGCAGGATTTATGTAGGCGACCATTTTGTGTTGCTATATACTAAATATCTAAGGTCTGTACTTCATGGTTTCAAAGAAGATGTTTGAAGCTTTTTTTATATTATAAAATTCTTGGAGTTAAGGAAGCACAGGATTTGGCCAATTTGGGCCCCAGGGGCATGATTGGCAGGATTCATGTAGGCGACCACTCGACATTACTACATGCTAAATACCTAAGCTCTGGGACTTACGGTTTCAGAGAAGAAGATTTTTGAAGATTTTTTCCCCATTTTAAGTTGTTTTTTTGTGTGTGTTTTTTATTATAAGGGCCCTGCGGTTTCAGACAAGAAGATTTTTGAAGTTTTTCCAATTGTAAGTCTATGGAAGCTAAAGAGCCTTGGGGTGTGGCCAATTAAGATCCCAGGGGCATAACTGGCAGGATTTATGTAGGTGGCCAGTTGACGTTGCTACATACTAAAAATCTAAGCTCTGGGCCTTATGGTTTCATAGAAGAAGATTTTTATTTTATTTTTTCATTATAAGTCTATTTGAGTTGATGAGCTCGGGCGTGGCCAATTTTGACCCCAGGGGCAGGGTTAGCAGGATTTATGTAGCTGGCTATTTTATGTTGCTAGATACTAAATATCTAAGTTCTGTGCTTCACAGTTTCTGAGAAGAAGATTTTTGAAGCTTTTTTTTATTATGAGTCTATGGGAGCTAAGGGACGTGGCCCATTTGGACCCCAGGGGCATGATTAGCAGGAAATATGTAGGTGACCACTTGCCGTTGCTACATGCTAAATATCTAAGCTCTGGGTCCTGTGGTTTCAGAGAAGAAACTTTTTGAAACTTTTTTTTCCATTATGAGTCTATGGGAGCTAAGGGGCCCCAGGGTGTGGCCCATTTGGACACCAGGGGCATGATTGGCAGGATTTATGTAGGTAACCACTTGTCATTGCCACATGCTAAACATCTAAGCTCTTGGCCCTGTGGTTTCAGAGAAGAAGATTTTTGAAGCTTTTTTACCATTATGAGTCTATAGGAGCTAAGGGGCCCCGGGGCGTGGCCCGTTTGGACCCCATGGGCATGATTGGCACGAATTATGTAGCTGATCACTTGCCGTTGCTACGTGCTAAATATCTAAGCTCTTGGCCCTGTGGTGTCATAGAAGAACATTTTTGAAGCTTTTTTCCATTATGAGTCTATGGGAGCAAAGGGGCCCCGGGGCTTGGCCCATATGGAACCCAGGGGCATGATTGGCAGGAATTATGCAGGTGACCAATTTCCTTTGCTACATGCTAAATATCTAAGCTTTGGGCCCTGTGGTTTCAGATAAGAACATTTCTGAAGCTTTTTTTCCATTATGAGTCTATGAGAGCTAAGGGGCCCCGGGCGTGGCCCATTTGGATCCCAGGGGCAAGATTGGCAGGATTTATGTAGCTGACCACATAATGATCAGGAATCGATATCTTCCATCCAAGACATCAAAGCGAAAGGAACACCAACAAAAAAAAACAATTTCACCATAATGAAAACTTCACAAGTTCATAATGTTGAAAAAGTGACAAGAAATGATCAAGAAATTATATCCAAAGCATTCGCTAACCCTTGCTCACAATACACCCAGGGTAAAATGTTGTCGGACGGACGGATGGACAGATGGACAGACAGACGGATGTGAACTTGCACTCCTAAGTCTTCTTGTTAAAGCTAGTGCGTAAACAAACTCAGGAATGAAACCTCTATGGGAACACGATGGCAATGGATAGCAAAAATTATTCTGGGGGCAATCAAAAAAGTAGCATCTTACATAAAGAAGCTTTCCTACTTGAATGGACATGCAAAGAAATGAGTAATAAAAGATCTCGTAAAAAATAGGTTTGAAAATTACCATGACCATTTCAACCTAAAACCACTATCAGTGCATAGTGGATCAATGTCATTTCAATTCATTCGAAGTACCCAACAAAAACTCAACGTTGACTCAGTCTTGCAGCAATGCTGAAAACGTTGTTTCAACGTTGAATCGAAGTTGTGTGTTGCATGGCAGAGATTTTCTATGGTGATGCTCGTCTCATTAATTATTATATTCTTTGCTGGTTATTCTTACATCATCAGAATCTGGTAATATCTTCTGGAGTCCTCTCAACCTCTCATTTCCAATTTTATTCATGTCTCCATCTTTTATCATGCCAACTATCTCTTTATTGTTCTGTTTAAATTGCTTCAGAAATATGTTCACACTCATGCTCTTTTTGTTGTCCAACAATAGCACCTGTAAAGAAAATAACACAATAAATAGAGAATATCAGGTTCGTGTCTTTTGATATCAAGTTTATCAGACAAGGCTTTCGAGAACGCTTGTATTCTATTTATCAGTTGATCCCCTTGTACAATCTTATATTTTTGCATTTTTACCAGCAGACCAGTTCATACAAGTGCAATGTCACGTTGACCTGATAAAGCTCACTTGTCCTGAGATAGCATATCTTTATCAGGTCAAGATGTAACAATGCAATTAATATAGGGGGTAAATGATAAATATTACTAACAGATAAAGACGCCAAGCACTATAAAATTTGTTTGGTCATTCATAAAGACGTCTATAGAACCTGCACTAGAATCAGGACAAATTTTTCACGGATACAATAAAAGGAAAATTTGTGCCCCCGCCCATCAGGACTTGGTGAAACAGATTGGCCTGCATGGTGCTTCCATGCAGATATGAAACCGCCAATCCATGAGTACTGGTAAACCGCTTAGAAAGTCGAAGTCTGCCCAGGAAAAGTGGTTCGAGTCTGACTGTCCCTACATATAAACACTTTCTAGCAGGGCCTCAGATGTCATTTCAACTAAGTTTTGGGTAAAAGTCTCCGAAATGACCCAAATTGTGTTTGCAGGAACGTAAACAAACAAACAAAAAGAAAATTTACTTTGTACTCGATATAAATACCCAAAAATAGTTCATCTTGTGTGTTGAAAACATCAGACGTGTCACTCGTGCTTTACACTCGTGAAAGTTATGATGTTTACAACACTCTCGATAAAATATTTATTTTGGTTTTCACCTCTAAGCTCTCTATCTATTATTCAAGTGATAAATGACAAATTAGCAGTCACGCAATATAACAATTTACCGAGCAAAAGGAAAACAAACACTCCAATAAAGAATTATGTTAATGGTAACAAAAGCAAACTGTTTTATACACTGCTCTTAATATCTAAAGCAATACAAAGCTTAAATAACATAAAAACTTGTGCAAACCCCAGGAACGAAGGATCTGCTGCTCAAGATGAAGTGCACTAAATGTCTAGGCAATAGAGCTTCTGTGGAAATCAGAATCACACATGTTCTTATTTCATTTGTATCTGAGGAATTAAGCTGGCTTAGGAAGCTCAGTGGATAAGCTATGCGCCTTATCAACCAGGGGCCGTGTGTTCTCTCCCGGGCTTCACCAGACTTTCGGATGCGTCTTTAAACCGAGGTCCTTTCTTCATATGACCTCAGCTGTTGGTGGGACATAAAACTCAAACACACGCACTCACTCGGAAGCTCAGTCTGATTAGCATCTAACTGGTGACAAAGATGTCTAGAGCCGATACCCACTGCGTCGCCAAAATTGTATCGAGGAGATTAAACATGAAATCTTTTCTAAGATGGGCTTTCGTCAGTTTCTAGCAAAAATGAGAACTATCGTTACATGAACAAGTTCGTGAAATGTACACCCCCTAAACCCCACTATTCATAAAGCAAATTGGTGTTTACGGGGGTATACATATTTTTTTCTTATTACTGCTTCAAGACATTGGTTTAGGATACTCATTAGAACCTCCTCAACGAGGCAGTTCTTACGAACTCTCACAACCTATGTTTATGGTATAAATAAGAAAAATATCAAGGGCTTTCATCAGAAAAGTAGCCATTTTGAAAATATGAAAACATGCACTATGCGGCACGGGAGTGTTATTGTGATGAATGGTTAACCATTTTTGTATAGGCCTACCTAGGAAAAGTTTGCCAGATAATTGACCTAGTGTTGACTTGGCCTTTGAAATTTAAGAAACTGAACTAACTCAGAGGAACTTCAATAACTCGAATACTTTCTGTTCGAAAAAGTAATAGTTGAACTAACTCAGAGTTATTCATATAGCCAGGTCATGGGCCATAGGTATAGGAGTTGACCTAAGGATATCTATAGGCCCCTCTTAGCCTTATTGAGGCGATTCTAATGAGTACACACAACATACTTTTAAAAGTAAAACGACAGCTTTCCTTAAATGTCTTTTATAACAAAAATGTACATATTTTCTTATATTAAGTATACTGAAAGAATATATAAAGAGGATCATTTTACTGAAAAACTGCATAAAAACTAGAAATGTGTCCAGAAGACACAGATGCCTCCGCCCAGGGGCCCGTCTCACCCCGAAAATCCATGTTGCAACAGCAGCTGTCATTGGACAGCATAGCTCTACTGCAAAAGTGTCGTACCCATAGATGAGGATATTGCTGAATACACTTTTGGACAAAAAACTATCATCATACTCAATTTGAACCCAATCAATTAAATAGTTAGGGAAATATGAGCTCTAAGAAACTTAAACATTCAAAATTTTCTAACCTTCAGGTCATGGGCAGGGTCGGTGGTATGGCTGAATGAAACTTGGTACCTGTATATATCATCATTCCAAATGTGAAGCCAATCCATATGGTTTTGAAAATATGAACCCTAAAACTTTAAAAACACCATGAGACTAAGTCTGTGACCTTAACCTTGAGGTCAGAGGTGTGGGTATATACAACTTTGGACCTGTAACTATCATTATACCAAATATGAAGCACATCCATGTGGTTTTGTGGGTTCGAGCTCTTAATAAACTTACATAAAAAAGTGTTTGTCTGTGACTTTGACCTTTAGGGCACGTGCATAGGTGGAGGTATTGGACCAGTATATATCATCATACCAAATATAAACTTAATTCATCATACGATTTGGAAAATATAAACTCTTAAAATATCTTATTAATAATTTCTAAGTCTGTGACCTGGACCTTGAAGCCATAGGCACGGGTGGGGATATTACCAAATAAACATTAGGACCTGTATCTATCATCATTGCAAATATGAGCCAAATCCATAGTGTGGTATGGAAAATTTGAACTCTTTAAAATGAGGTCACAGGCATGGATCGGGGTATCGCTTGATAAAACTTTGGACGTATATCTACCATCATACCAAATATGAACCAGTTCCATCGAATGGTTGGAAACTATGAGTTCTAAAAAGTTCAGGCTCTACCTGTTACAAAAAGCTACACTGAGATTACAGGATCACGTACGTATGTACGTTCACACACATACGCACGTTCGGAAAACCATAAAACTATATGCCCCCGCATGCCGATGGCGGTGGTCAAAAAAATCCTATTCGTTTCAAAGTTATGCTCATTTAGATCTGATACGTACCTTTTTTCCGCTTTGGGTACCTCCAATTTTGGTTGATTTAAACCCACATTGCAATGTTTTGTGATATCACAGTTGACTTTAACCGTTAAACCAATGTATTTCAGTTTCTATGATTTTATAATATATTTTTCTTAAGTCCACTGATGGCTGTGAGCCTAATTAACATTTGAAATTTAATTTCTGAATTAAAACGTTTATTTAATCTTAAATGAAATTTTAAATTAAAACAAACAGTTCATTTATAGATTCCTCAGCATAGTTAATAAAGATGCATTTTTGATATACATAGTAACATGTAATCAGAAATCGAGATTATTTTTGAAATTAGAAGAAATTTGTTTTGAGTTTCGACTGAGATCAATTCCATTAATATTATCAGGTGGCTGAGTAATTTCTGATGATGATAAAACACCAGATATATTATTAAAAAGTTCATATAATTTAAATTCAACTATGACATTATACAATACTTCATGGATATTGATGAGGCATTTTGAAGTTGTTACCACCATTTGAAATATTTCAGACTTCTGTCGCGATTTATTCTTGATATGGTTTGTCTTTGAGTGTGTGTGTCGCTTATTTTTGTTGTTTTGGTTAGTCAACTGGCCATTGTGTGGGAAAGTAACTGTCCTTTTGGCTTTCTGCAATTGATGTTTCCATTAGGCATGTTAGGGTCTAGTTATTTCATGTTTTGTGTTTCTTTCCCTTTGCTGTCTCTGATGGGGACTGTGGGTTAATTGTATCGACTCCTGATTATTGCCTTCATTTCCATTTTTCAAATTGCAATATCGCAGAAACTAAAAATAATTTGATCCGTTTTTTTATTTCACTTACCTGAAGCAATGCGGTTTTACTTCTTAATGATTTCAATACCGTGGAAAATGATCTTTAAAGATATCTGGCAGTATTGGAATAATTCTCTAGGGGCTTTACAACGAGCTGGAATAAGCCAAGATTGAGGATAGCAACAGATAAGGTAAGTGTTTTTTGATAAATGCATGATAGTTTTTTTTTCAATTCTCCATAAAAACCCACAACATAGGTTCATATGGAGAAATAAGGAAAACTATCCTTCAATTATCACAAAATACGTACCTTATCTGTTGCAATGTTAACAATTGTTTGTGTGTTTGATTTGAAGTTTAACATCCCCGTCAATACTGTAAAGGTCATTTTGGAGACGTTGCTTCCAATTTTGCGGGACTTTTACCCGACATTGAGATGAAATCACATCTCAAACCCTGCCGCCCAATGAAATCAATAGGGTTTATAAGCATGGACGGGCCGACTCGCACCGCTTTGCCTGGGCAGGCTTAGAATAGAACATAATTAACTTCACTACAGCTGGTGTAGGGGAATGTGTGGCGGCGGTAAAACGTCTCCCTGCCCTACATCATAGTGTAGATTATAGTTTCTTGTCCTTTGGGATCATTGATTCCATTGTGGAATTTCGAAAATAGCTGAGGGTCACTGATGAGGCCTAATTGGCCGAAAGTAGCTAGTCTGGCCCAGAAAACATGTACACTCCATATTTTTCATTTCTGTGGTGTATTCCTTGCTTCCAAAGGATAACCCTTTTATAGAACATATTAGACCCTCTAAGCGGTTTACCAGGACTCGTGTGCGGGTCGGTTACAGCTCTGCGTGGAAGCATCATGCAGCCCATCTATTTCTTCAAGCCCCGATGAGTGGGGGCCAAGGTAATCATTATAATCCACAAAATCATTCAATTATCACAAAATACTTACCTTATTTGTTGCTATGTTAACAGGCCACCCGTGTTCGAGTTATTAAATATAAGTGAAGACAATGACCAGGAATTGATACAGTTAACCCACAGCTCCCATCATAGACACCAAAGGGAAAAGAAACATAATGAAACAACAGACCCTAATGGAAACATAAACAGCGGAAAGCCGAAAGGACAGTTACTTTCCCACAAAATGGCCAACTGGCTAAGTTTCGTGATGATAATTTTATAACTTCTTGTCCACTTTCGTGCTTCCTTATTTATCAAATGTACAAAACATAACCTTTGTTGGAATAATTTTATGCGATGGACGATCTGCTTCCGCCTTTTCTATTTCTTTTTGACAGAATAATTTTTCTATTGTGTCATAGTTCACGGGTATTTCGTCGTCCATGTTGCAAACATCCTTCCAAACGTTTTCCTTGTCTGAAAATAAAAATCAATAAAAATGGAATTGGCAGAATAAAGTATAATGTATAAACTGATACACAGTTGGTGAATATTTAAATGGGATTGTGTAACCGTCGATGACTGTTTCAACGAATATCCCGAAACCATAATCAGACTACCGTGAAGCGTTGTTAAGTCCAATACGGATGACTGGCGTTACATGTCTAATTCATTGTTTGTTTGTTTGATTTGATGTTTAACGTCCCCGTCAACACTGAATAGGCCATTTTGTAGACGCTGCTTCCAATTTTGTTGGACTTTTACCCGACACAGAGATGAAATGACTTCTCAAGCCCTGTCGCCCAATGTAACGAATAGGGTTTATAAGCATTGGTGGTCCGACTCCCACGGCGTTGCCTGGGCAGGCTTAGATCCTCTAAGCGGTTTAGCAGTAGTAGTGTGCGGTCGGTTTCACCTCTGCGTGGAAGCATCATACAGCCCATTTATTTCTTCAATATGTTCTATAAAAGGGTTATCCTTTGGAAGCAAGGAATACACCACATAACTGAAAAATATGGAGTGTACATGTTTTCTTCGGCCAGACTAGCTAGTTTCGGCCGATTTGGCCTCATCAGTGACCCTCAGATATTTTCAAGCCCGATGGGCGAGGGTCAATATGACTAATTCATACTTGTTCAGCAGTTCCAAGAGATCAAGCTATCCATACATTAAGGTTAATTGTTAAGAGATTTTTTCCTCTTCTGATTTCGATCTTGAAAAATATATGTTGTATACTCATTAGAATCAGCTCAATGAAGTGATTCTAACAAGTACATACAACATTCCTTTATTTTGTAGGTGATCGAAAAATTGGTAATACTTTTCAGATAAGCGCTTATTTTTTTATTCTTTTTTATTTTTGGTTTTGGTTTTACAGCCCTTTCAAGACTATTTCACTCATATCGAGCCGATCTTTAATCAGAGGTGGGCGAAAACCGGAGTACCTGGAGAAAAACCACCTGACCTTCCGTTGCAGAACTTGGCGTCTCACATGTGACCCGAGCGAGGTTCGAACCATAGCGGTGAAAGACC
This sequence comes from Lucinisca nassula, assembly GCA_963580285.1. Lineage (NCBI taxonomy): Eukaryota > Metazoa > Mollusca > Bivalvia > Lucinida > Lucinidae > Lucinisca > Lucinisca nassula. The sequence goes on from OY757015.1 coordinate 49,720,423, forward strand.
TAATGATCAAGAGTCAGCGCTCTTAACCACTAGGCCACGGAGGCCCGTTAAGCGCTTATTTACTGTATCAGGTGAACCTGAAATAACAGATATGCTACACTACCGTATGAGTTAAACGCCAAATAACAGGTATGTTATTCTTCTATATGAGATTAACGATAAATAATAGGCATGTTTTAGTGTATAGCCTGAAAGCCACATACCAGGTGTATTCATTGCGAAAACACGCCTATGCAAATACATTGCCACCTTTATCGCCGAAAAAATGAAAATTTTATGATGAAAAATTGTGATATTTTTTCTTATTTCTGCTCAAAATATAGATTGTGGGCACTCATTAGAACCGCCTCATCGAGGCGGTTCTAACAAGTACCCACAATCTATATTTTAGAGCAGAAATAAGAAAAATAAGGTTTCCCCCATCGAACCCCAGTTTTACTATATTAAAGTGGGGTTCGAGGGGGTCAAAGTTATATAGGCGTGTTTTCGTGATGTATTTTACTGTATCAGGTCAACGCCAAATAACAAATATGCTATTCCAGTTTATGGGCTAAACGTCAAATATTTGGTTTGCTATTCCACCGTTAGAGGTTGTCGCCAAATGAAAGGTATAAAATTCTTATTTATGAGGTTAACACCAATTTATAAAGCATAATCAAGACATAAAACACTAATTTGAAACTTTAAATTGAACAAAGAAGTGCCTTATCTTACCCAAATATGCCTAGCAGCCCTTTTTGGGACACTGGCAAACAGTGTAGACCCGGATGAGACGCCACATGACGCAGCGTCTGATCTGAGTACATACTGTTTGCTAAAAGTTCATACATGTTTGAAAAACTTAGCACAAAAAAAAAAACCGACACCCCTTTAACTGGAAATGGACCACTCCAAACGCATTAGGTGGAATATTTCATTGTCATATATGGGTTAAGTAGCAATAAAACAGCCTACCTGATATAGAATATGGTGGAACTTTTGTCCAATTGAATGTTTTCAGTTTATGCTTTGGAGTCGGTGTACTGATGAGCGGAACTGGTGATGAGCATCGAACACTGCCTGACATAGATGGCACTATTGGGCCTCCTGGAGGAGGAGGTGGTGGTGGGCCACCACCAGGAGGAGGTGGGACAGGAGGGGGTGCACCCGGTGGCGGTGGTGGCGGCGGGATAGCTGAGCCTGGAGGAGGGGGAGGCGGTGGTGGAGGAGGGGGAACAGATGAACCTGGAGGCGGGGGAGGAGGGGGAGGAGGGGGAGGAGCTGATGAGCCGGGTGGAAGTGGTGGTGGTGGGGGCGGTGGCGGTGGGGGTGGGGGTGCGGATGCGGGAGCTAATGATTGCTGAGCGCTTTGTGAATGTGTATGGTCCGTTTGTCCATGGATATGTGAGCTTAATTCACTTATGAAATCCACGCCAATTTCATTTGATTTTAAGCCACTGTCAGTGGCAGATTTATTATCCGCAGCTGTACCAAAGTCAGTCTGAACTGCACATTCCACTGAATGTTTGTTAAAATATCCACAATGATCACAGAAAAGCTTATTAGGTCTGTGGCTTGAGTCCTGTGTGGCCCTAGGTAAGGGCATGTATATTGCCTGGCGAACTGCAGTCTCAGCACAATCCCATCTTACGTCACTGCAAAGATATTGAACTTCGGTAAAATAGCTAAATCAAATTGTTGGTAGGTGGTGCAATGATAAATATCATCCGGTTTGACCACAATATACTCAAATCTTCAGTAGGTTATCTAGCCTGGTGGCTTAGTCGGATGCGCGTCTGACTGGTTTTTTGTTTGTTTATATTGGAGTTTAACGGCACAGTCAACACTATTAAGGTAATTTTTGAGCGGGTCAGTTTACCTATCCAAACTTTTCCTGGGCAGGCTTTTCCATAAGCGGTTAACAAGTACAGTGTACATTCTTTCGCTAGAAACTGACAACTACCCGTCTTGAATCAGCGGAAGGGAGAGAATGACTGTAGAAAAGATTTCATGATCAATCTCCAAGAACGAATGTTGCCGACCCCGGCAGGTATCGAACCCGCGACCTCCTTATCACCAGTCGGACACGCATCCGACTGAGCTACCGAGGCCGGCCCGTGTCTGACTGGTTTTAAGGAGGTCGCTGGATCGATACCTGCCCAGTCGGCAATATTCTTTCCTGAAGATTTGCCAAGAAATCTTTTCTATGGTCAATCTCTCCCTTTCGCTGATTCAAGAAGGGCAGTTGACAGTTTCTGTGCACTATACTTGTAAACCACTTTTATATAAGCTAGCCGAGGAAGTGCGGTTATGGAAATTGACCAGTTCGATTTGACCTAAATAGGGTTTACTGGGTAATTAGACTCCAAACAAACAAACAAAATATTGGTAGGATACAATAATATTATTGCACCAAGATTGATAACAAAATCTTAAATGCCACCCAGAGAAATGGATCAGAATAGCCTTTTGGCCTAAAATCGACAACTTTCGGGAGCCAACGACGCTAACGCCGACGGTAACGGGATTCGCACCAAAACCAATATGGGGAGAATAATGTGCTTGTGGTACTGCCGCAATGAAGAGTTTCCAAGGAGACCAGCCAAGCTTCAAGATATGTTGGCCCGCTATTTTGAGCTGCCTGTGTTTATATGTTTCTGAGCAAAAATAGCCTAAAACTGGCGTCAAAGGGTACTCGTCCCCTGGCCCGGATATGTTTACGCGTTCTTGTTATAATAAGACTCATCTGAACACGCAAAATATGTTTGAAGTCACACTTTTTATATTCATAAATGTGGTGTTTGTTTACATTTGTTATATATTATAAATTCTATTTTTGTTATCAAGGAGAGTGCATACAGTATAGGCTCGTATTACATTTTTACATATTTTTAATCTGCACACTTTTTTCTGATCTCTGATCTTTACATGCAAACATGTGACCCTCGTTGAAAAAAAGGTACAGAAGCTCAAGATGAGATGACTGGTGGTAATATTCAAGAATATTGCATGAATCACTCCAAGAAACAGATGTTGGGGATATTTGCCAGAATCGTCGAGGCGATTCTAAAAACATCCACAACATTTATTTACAAAATGCGTCTCTTTGAGTAATTAAGGGAATACAGTCATTAATTATCTATTATATTACTCGCAGGGGCCTCCCTGGCCTAGTGGTTAAGAGCGCTGACTCTTAATCATTAGGTCTCTCACCGCTGTGGTTCGAGCCTCGCTCGGGTCACATGTGAGACGCCAAGTTCTGCAACGGAAGTTCAGGTGGTTTTTCTCCGGGTACTCCGGTTTTCGCCCACCTCTGAATAACGATCGGTTCGATATGAGTGAAATAATCTTGAAAGGGCCGTAAAACCAAAACCGAAAAAAAATACTCGCTGTTGCGACTCCTTATACCGTAAAATTATATATACTTGAAAAATATTATGAAACAAATAATGCAGGTTCTTGCCATCTTGCCTTAGTGTAGACGGGGGATTGATATTCAGTTTGTAATCATACTTACACATCCTGTTTAGTGGAGTCTATATGTAACAAGGTTTGTAAGATTGTTAACAGCATGTCCGAGTGAGGAGAGTTGTATACCTAGAAAGAAACAAAAAATCAAAATAGAAGTGAAGGCAATGATAAGGAATCGATACAATTAACCCAAACCCCTAATCAGATACACCAAAGGGCAAGAAACACAAACATGAAATAACTAGACCATAGTGGAAACATCAATAGTGGAATGACAAAAGAACTGTTACTTTCCCAAAAGATGGACAATTGGCTATCCAAACTAAAAGATATAAGCGATACGCACATTCAAAGACGAACTATAACAAAAATAAACCGCGACAGAAAAACCACCTTCGAACGGTCAGTGAAACAATATGGTACAATGTAGAATAAGGTGAAAATAAACGTTTTTATCATACTTGTACTTAAACACATCATTTGCATCTACCATAAACGTGCTAGGCTTCATTTAATTAGTATTCTATTAATAATCTAAATTTATTTTTTCCATAAAATTTGACAACATACATGTAAAATATTAATCTTCCTTTCTTTTTCCGTTTTATGTTTACATTTCATGAGTTGCGAATTCACATACGAAATATAAATAGACTAGAAATGGGTCCACAGGACACGGATGCCCCCGCCTGAAAATATATTGATGTTTGTAATAATCCATAGAAAGTTATTGACGATGTTTAAGTTTTTGACCCTTTTTTGAAATTTGACCTCTAAGTATGACCTTGACCTTGGGGGTATGGACCTGGATTTTACGTGTGACACATTGTCTCATGCTGGTAAACATTTCTGCCAAGTGATTTCAAAATCAATCCAGAAATAAGAAAATTGTTGGCAGTGTTTAAGTTTCGGACCCTTTATTATAACCTTTAGCCTCTAAGTACGACCTTGACCTTGAACATACTGGGTTTTGCGCGTGACAAATCATCTCATTATAGTGAACATTTCTGCCAGAAAATTTCAAAATCCATGTAGAAACAAGAAAGTTATTGACCGCGTTTACGTTTCAGGTCCTTTTTTGACAATTGATCTCTAAGTACGACCTTGACCTTGGAGGTGTGGGCCTGGATTTTGCGCTCGACACATCGTCTCATTATGGTTAACATTTCTGAAAAATAATTTCAAACTCAATCTAGAAATAAGAATGTTATTGGCTGCTTTTAAGTTTTAATTCTTCTGTCGGGGTTTATTTTTGTTATTGTTTGTCTTTGGGTGTTTATGTCGCTTGTATTACTTTATTTTGGATAACTTATTGGCCATTTTGTGGGGAAGTAACTGTCCTTTTGGCTTTCTGCTGTTGGTGTTTCCGTTGGGGTCTGTTGTTTCATGTTTGTGTTTCTTTCCCTTTGGTGTCTCTGATGGGAGCTGTGGGTCAATTGTATCGATTCCTGATCATTGCCTCCACTTCTATTTTTCATTATTTTTGTCAAAAATCAGGCTTGATATTTCATGTGAAATGCCTGCCGAGCAGGCGATTCATATGGATTTGTTTGTTTGATTTTAGGTTTAACGTCCCCGTCAACACTGTAAAGGTCATTTTGGAGACGTTGCTTCCAATTTTGTGGGACTTTTACCCGACATTGAGATGAAATGACATCTCAAGCCCTGTCGCCCAATGAAATCAACAGGGTTTATTAGCATGGACGGTCCGCCTCGAACGGCAGTTCCTGGACAGGCTTAGATTCTCTAAGCGGTTTACCAGTACTAGTGTGCGGGCCGGATTCAGCTCTGCGTGGAAGCATCATGCAGCCCATATATTTCTTCAAGCCCCTATTGGCGGGGGCGGGCGATTCACATGGATTGCCAAGCTCTATTCTATTAGGGAAATCAGGAAAATTAACTGAAAAGTTGTGATGCGTGGTTAAAATGTTTTGGTCCACAGAGTTGAAAAAGGTAAGACAATTAGATGCTTTTGAAGAAACAAGAGGGCCAAAATGACACAGGCTCGCTCAGCTGAACACAAGACGTGTAAGGGAACATGGAAGTGCCACCTTGGAAACATTCCGGTGAAGCCTGAAAATAAAATTGACCCGAAGGTTAAGGAGAAATTGTCATTGTTAAAGAGTTTTATATTTAGCTCTGGCCACCATCTTGTACACTTGAGTGGAATCGTTTTAACAACTGTGGAAGAGAGTCATCTCGGCAGAATTCCTGTGAAGTTCGAATGAAATCGGACCAAGTTTGTAGGAGCAGTAGACATTCGACGTTTTGTTGTTGTTTTTTCTTTTATTTTTAACCCTGCTGGCCATCTTTTTCACTAGAGCAGTATCATTTTCTCTTATATGGGAGAGAGACAACTGGGCTAAATTCCTGTTACGTTTGAAATTGACCAAGTGGCATTGGAACCTTGTCATTTAAAGATTATTTCTTATTATTATATCTGGTGGCCATTTTGTTCATTAGAGCGACACTATTTGCTAGAGGCTCGCACAAGTAACGTTCCTGTGAAGCGCGAATAAAACTGTCCAAGTGGTACAGAAAGTTATCGTTTTTTTTAGATTTTTCTAGTTTTAGCTCTGGCGGTCATCTTGTTCCTTGGAGCAAAACCGTTATAGCTAGTTTGGTAGCGGTTAATCTAAGCACCATCCCAGTGAAGTTTGAATTGGATTGGCTGAAGGTTATCTTGTCCATCGAGGTGAAACGATTTAGCTTTTAATGCAACTGTTGAAACCGTAAGACGCACAACGGACGACGAACGACGGACACTGGCTTATCACAACAGCTAAAAAATGGGCACTTCATGCTCAGGCGAGCTAATAACCACATCAGATTGGTCAGATCACTGAGCCATGGGACTTTTGTAGGCCTGTATATACACACAGGAAAGAAGAGGTCTGTGTTTATTACACATGAAACAATATTAAATTGTATTTTGCAATTCGATTCAACACATATGTAATTATGCCACAACGTAGCGGTTGAGTATTCTAAATGTTTACCTTATCATATAATGCATTAAACACTTCTTGCGCATTGTTGATATCAACACCGGCTGGACTAATCGCTGCGAAATCTTCGTCGTCCTCTTGTTTCTCATCATCAAATACATTACACTGAATTATAAGATCTTCATCATCCTCGTTTCTTAGATCTTCTATAGTGTCTAGCAGATTAAGACCTAAGGATGTAAATACACAATGGACATTCTTACACAGCGCGTCTATACAGGCAATGGAAAATAAATGTTTTATTCTGCAACAAATCACAACAAGAAGAAACGTGACAAGTGACATCATCAAAAACTTCCAATTTATGACGTCCTGAGTTGATTTCCTTGACGTTAGACGGTGTAACGTCACAACCTCGCATCGAAAACGTTAGAAAAGGATAAAAATGCATGTGTTTCAATCGATAATTTTTGCGGGTTTTTTTCTAACAATGGCAAAAGTTGTGAGATTTTGAAGGAAACAACAGCATTCTTGCCGATTTTCAGCTTGTTAGAATCGAAATAGATCAGCAGTTTATGACTTGTTGAGTAATAGATCACAGTTGGTCGGTCAGTTGTAAAGACAAATCAAGCGCGCTAGTAGCGCTCGTGATTTGATCTACTTTACAACTGACCTCCAAACTGTTATTTACTACTCAACAAATCACAGTTAGAGCTGATCTATTCCTAAAATAGAGTTCAGACAGTCATTCTTTGTGGAATCTACTCGTTGTTTGAAGCGACACTTATAGCAACAATTCTTCTGACTTGAAGTCAGACGACCGTGGAAAATAGAAATCAAAGCACTGACAGAACTGGTGGGTCAATTGTCTCTGGGCGTAGAAGTTAAGTTTTATAAAGATCAGTGCACAAACGTATGGGCAGTTACGCTCACAAAGGTACCCATCTTAAAATGAAGGAAAATAATAATAAAAAAAAGACAGAAAGACAAGGCAAATCCAGTACAGCCCCTCTTTTCCAAAGCGTGGCTTTTTAACCCATTACGTACCAGAAACCCCAAACGGGTACCCTTGTAAACAGTGCAGGCCAAGATCAGACGCCACAGAACGCGGCGTCTGATCAGGGCCTCCACTGTTTGCTAAACAATCAGTCATTTTCCAAATAAATTTTGATGAATTTTGATGAAAACACAACCCGACACCCCTAAATTTTGAAATGAACTCGTGTTATTTATAAGGAGGAAGAATTGGTACAAAAAGGGTAAATCTACATTGTCACTGAGGTCACGGGTTCGATCCCGGGCCGCGACATACCAAAGTCGTTAAGAATGGTACTAGCTGCTCCGCGCTTGGCACTCAGATTTACGGGGTAGGGCTAGGACTGGTCGACCCAGTGTCAGGATAATGTGACTGGGTGTGGTATCATGTAATGTGTCTGGGACATGATACTTCAGTGAGGCAGCACTATAAAAGTGAGCGTTGAGCTCCCTGTCGCAACCAGACACCGTCGTGATATGACTGAAAAATTGTTGAAAGCGACGTTAAACCCGAATTCACACACACTATATTGTCATTAACAAATTTGGAAGTTTTCACAATCGTGTTCGTCTTGTGTGGCCTTCATACAGATATAAACTGTTTTGAGTACAAGTTTGATGGCATACAGTTAAGTAAAGAATTACAGTCAATGTATGCTTCTCGGCAACACGGAAATTCTGAGCAATTAACTCCTTTCAGCTATCATATATCACGTATGGTTAAATGTGAAAATTGCTGGGCAATAACAGCTTATTATGCCACCGTAGTAACACATGAAACTGGCACATCTTAAGGGAACATATGTATGCTCAAGGTTGGTAACTATTTAAAAAAAATCCCTTACAACTGATTTCTTCACCTAAAGGAAAAAACTTGTTCCTGAGGTCACAGAACATAAGTTTCTATAATTAACGTGGACTTGAAGTTAAAGCTATTTTGAATTTTTTCATAATTTTCAACAAATGGAAAGGCAAAAAGTGTAGATCAACATAAAATGGTTCGTGCTGTTATAATGTCATAAGTCAGCTTTTCCCACCAAGATACTGTAGCAATATAAAGGATGGCTACGGTGAAATTCCACTTTTAAGACCACGTAAAATTAAGACTAATTTTTGCTTCGCAAACATTATTCAGTAGGTTTCAGTTTCTCTGTGTTTTCTGCATGCAGTGTATTCTGGGCAGAGACCACCTTTACGAATTTTAGTTTAATTGCGATATGATGAAATGAATCGGCCTAGAAGCTAGTTTATTCAGGTGTATAATTTTGCGAATTATGACTGCAATTACCCTCATGACGCATGCAGCAATTTTACTGCTGGCCATCGCAAGGCTTTTGTTCGTTTCTTATATAGAGGATCTTACAATGCCGTCACGGACTCGCTGTTGTTATGGCTATGTGTGAGCCTTCGTGTCACAAGTATTTTTATTCTTGCAGGGCCTGGCAACGTCGGATTGATTGGTTCCCCTTCGTTATTACCATCCCTTCGATACGTTATGTTGTAGCCACCTAGCGGAGACATTTACGACAAGGGAACCAATCTAAACGTCGGATCGAGGTCGGCCCGACGGGCTCACAATTTTGTGTTGGCTAGCCTGTTTTATGTGTTTTTGTGTATGTTTTTATGTCACATAGTCTTTCTTTGGTTATTTCGGTGCCAGGAGGTGGCTGTGGTCTTTGACGGGGTAACATTTTTATTGTTTTGCAATAGGATTCCCATGGACAGGTGAGTCAAAGAATTTTAAGTAAAAGTGATCGCAAACTTGCTAATTAAGTTACAAATGTTGTTTTGGAAACATAGAACCGTGACACAGACAAGAACTGAGTTTTCTGGGCCAGGCTAACTAGTTTCGGCCAATAAGTGCTCATCTGTAAACCTCCTACAAACTTTCAAGATCCCGGAATGTGCTAGTTTCAAAAAGTCGAAATGTGTGTCATCACGTCACGTATGCTTTTATATATATATTTATACCCCCACAAATGAAATTTGGGGGGGTATATAGGAGTGAGCTTGTCGGTCTGTCGGGCTGTCTGTCGGTCGGTCGGTCGGTCGGTCTGTTGCCATGGTTTCCAGACGATAACTCAAAAAGCGCTTCACCGATTTTTATAATTTTTGGTACACTGATGTAACATCATAAAATACAGGTCAAGTTCGATTTCCACTACAATTTGTCAATTTTCGACATAGTTATGGCCCCTTTCAAGTGAAAAAATTGCAAAATGTGCTGATGAACTATCAAGGCAGTTTGCAAAATGCGCTGATGTACTATCAAAGCAGTTTTTGTGGGGGTATTCATCACCTTTAGTGATAGCTCTAGTTTAGCTTAACTCTTATCCTACTGGACCCCACAACCCCTACCTCTGCAAATAATGTAGACCCAACTCAGATGGCTTCTGCACTACCGTATCGGGAAAGTTAACCTGTTTTGGTGGTTTTGCGATCAGGCAACAAATAAGCCGGCCTGCTCAACTACAGATAATATCAACAGTTTTGAAATTTTAGCTGTAGAAACTAGAGGTATTGTGATACCTAAGCAGCGAACACAAATGTGCTGATCAGACTGCGCGCATGCTGATATCATCAAGTCAAACATTCCAGTGAAGTTTCATGAAGATCGAAGCAAAACTGCGGTCTATAGGGGGCACACAAGGTTTTAACGAAATCTGACCTAGTTTTTTATCCGACATGACCCATATTCGAACTTGACTGAGATACTATCAAGTCAAACATTCCAGCGAAGTTTCATGAAGATGAAGCAAAACTGCGGGCTCTTGGGAGCACACAATTTTTTTTTACGAAATTTGACCTTGTGACCTAGTTTTTGATCCGACATAACCCATATTCGAACTTGACTGTGATTTTATCAAGACAAATATTCTGGTAAAGTTTCATAAAGATGACATTAAAACTGTGGCCTCTAGAGATTGCACAAGGTAAATGTTGACGACGTACGACGCACGACGGACGTACGACGGACAAAGGGTGATCACAATAGCTCACCTAGAGCACTTCGTGCTCAGGTGAGCAAATAATACTGACCTATGAACTGGTTTCTAAGCCTCACTCTTTCTTCAAGTTCCTCTGTGGCCACCAGTATACAGTTGATAAATGCTATCAACGTAGTCTTATATGGCACTATATCAGCTGTCCTCAGCTCGTGTACGATCACACTGAATCTGTAACGATGCTTCTTGGCCACCTAGAAAATACAAAACAAACGATAGTAACCCTTATCCTGCTGATCAAGACAACCCCTGCCTTTGCAAACAGTGTAGATCAAGATCAGATCGCTTCTGAAGAAGCCATCTGATCAGCATCTACACTGTTTGTCATTCAAGTTGTGAATTTGAATGCAAATACTATTTCATGTTGTCTGACTAGCTGATAGTCAAGATGAGGTGTGGCTAACTAAATTATTCAGAAGGATAAGGCTTTAAACAGAATTAAAAGATCACGCATCGTACATCATTTTTGTATACCTTTTGGTTTATCAATCGACCCAAGATTTCTGATGAATCTGAATTATATCGCTACTGTCCACCTGACTATAACCGACCAATTAAACTAGCGTTTTGCTGTGAATATAGTAGTTAGATATTTAATGTGAAAAGAATAGTTAAATATTTATTATCATTGTGATAGATTATTCTCTTGGGGTCACCCAACCACTAGACTTATTTGTCATGTTATAAAGTCCGGGTAATGAGCAGGCCTCTAAAACCAACACCACTTTGTATGGAGAAACTGGGGTTTACGGGGTAAACATTATTTTTCTTATTCCCGTTCCAAGACATAGATTGATGGTAGTCGTTAGAACCGCCTCAACGAGGCTCAATTGACTCAAAACGGGGACTTAGCTGTTTCATTTTATCCTTAAATTCCTTTTTATCCTTAAATTCCTGCACCTTTAAGAAAACCGTGTAGACCCTGATCAGGCGCAGCATCAGCGGCGTCTGATCTGGGTCTACACTGCTTATCAATGGCCCTTTTAGGATTTTGATAATTTCCGGTGAATGAAACAATCAAAGCACTGATAGCACTGATTATGAGTGTAGGCTGGTAAAATTGTCCTGAACTTAGACTGTCTGGTATAACCCTAAGTTGATTACATTTTAAGCAAATAGTGTAGACCTTGATGAGACAACGCTCTCTGTGGCGTCTGATCTGGGGTCTACACTGTTTGCAAAACCCACTACAGGCGTCCGGTACATGCGTCCCGTCCAGTTAACCATTCTGACAAACAATGTGACCTTACAAGGATAAGAACTGCGCCACTATTGATAGCCGTTACCTGAATTTCGTTGGCGATAGTCACGTGAGAATCAGCTAATTAGATCTTCGGCGCTTAGTAACTTAGAGTCGACTGACAAACAATCGACCTTAAAAATTCAACAAGTTCGGACCCAGAACTTCTTACTTTTAAGAAAACATTTTTTTCATTACGAAAACATGCCAATACAATTATATTTGAAAAAATTATCCCCCAAAAATTTAAAACTTTTCTGATAAAAATTCTGATATTTTCCATATTTCTGCTCCAAACATAGATTGTGGACACTCGTTAGAACCGCCTCGGTGAGGCGGTTCTAACGAGTACCCACACTCTATGTTTTCGAGCAGATACATAAGGATAATATTGCAGACACACATGAACCCCAATTTTACTATGTAAAAGTGGGGTTAAAGGGAATCAAATTATATAGGCATGCTTTCGTGATGTCTTGTTACGACCCATTTATTGTCAGAGATTATTTTGACACATCGCTTTGGCATATATTGCGTTTCGATGCCGTCGCATCGATCGGAACAGCTTATTCTATACGAAAATTTCCAGAATCTGCTTAATAAACTTTTAATTAACCCATAATTGGCAATAGACTGTTCCACCAAATAACTTGGAGATAGTACATTTCTAATTATAGGGTTGTCGGGTCTTTTTTGTTTGTGGTACTTTTAACAAAATATTGGTACTTTAAGCAAGCGCTTTAGACCCAGATAAGACGCCACATTCCGCTTTGGGTCTATACCGTTTGCCACTCTCCCAAAGATAGACCGCTAGGCATATATGCGTAAAGAAAGATATTCCGATATATGTCTTTCAAATGTCAGATCCCTAATCTGTCTTAAGAGTCTTTCAGCCAAATGAAAATATGTTGGTGTGGCATTTAATTCTTTTCCATTTTAATCCAATTTAAGTTTAAAAAAATGCATAGCACTTTTAAAAGTAGGTCGTTGTTAAAAGAACCATTTTCTCCTCATTCAAATGCAAACTTTTACCTATTGGCCCATTTCATACAGGGAACCCCAAACGGGCGCACTAGCAAACCGTGCAAACCCAGATCAGACGCCGCAGAACCACTAGGGGTACTCTGAATTTTGCCTGCTGGATAGGCTGGGGCCCAGCTATATAGTGTTCGACCCATACTAACAGTGTACCTCCAAAAATATCCTGTATATCGTCAGGCCCAAAAAATATCTGCCAATTTTAGCATACCCTAAAATATATTCCCAAATTATACTGTCTCGCCTTCTGTAAAGGAAACAAAATGTGTTTAACTAATTTCTGCCTATAATGACTGTATTTGGTAATAAACGAGCTTTAAACAGCTTCTAACGGTATAGCTCTGTAATAATACTACAAACTGACATTCTAGGATAATGAATGATAAGTAAAGATATCATCACGGGAACATGTCCGTGAAATGAACACCCCCTTAAACCCCATATAGAGAAAACTGGGGTTTACGGGGGTATACATTATTGTTCTTATTTCTGCTCTAAGACATAGGTCGTGGGTACTCGTTAGAACCGAGCACCCATAACCTATGTTTGAAGTATAAATAAGAAAAATATCACATATTTTCATCAGAAAAGCAGGCAGTTTGGAGATGTGAAGACATGCACTATGTGGCACGAGTGTGTTATCGTAATGTGTCGCTAGAATAATTTATCCTAACTACATGGTAAGATCTCATTTTTCTTCTGTCTTGTTCTGGTAAATACGATCGTAACCACTAATTTTTTTCTCATATAAAACGGAAACGAGAACATTTCGGTGTTCTAAAAATATAGTGAAATTCCGCTTCAAGACCATCTAAATAAATTAAAACGAAATTAAACTCCGTTCGGAAAATCCGAATCGTCGATTTTTTTCGTTTCTCGCGTTTAGTACTCATTTTAGCCCATACATCACTATGGGAAAGTTTTAAACCTCACCCTCCGCCGATTTCTCCAGCAAGTTGTATGCCTCTGCGACAGCCAGGAAAGGAGAAAATGGCAAAATCTAAATTTTCTTCCACAGACTAAGACATTCTGACAGGTTCGGCACACCCTTTTAAACCAGATATAGAAGTGGTTACTGCTCTTGTAAATTACAAGGGCGTCTATGTTTTATTTGCACGATCACTTCATGGAAAATCATTAGCATCTGATATCGGTATAATTCTTTTTGACCACTGTTGACAGCACATCGCGCTAGTGGCTCTCCGTTCCTAGTGAGCCTCTATCTAGCCATTCGAATGTAAGGTGTGTCGTAATTGCATATCTATTTTTAAAGTGCATCACATGGATTTGAATATTTATTATTTTACCTGACAATCATCGTCAAATGGACTTTGTGGTCTCATTTCTTTGTTTTGCAATTTTCTCCAAATAATCACAGCCTTTCCAGAATGTCGCAGAGGCATGCGACTTGCTGGAGAAGTCGGCGGAGAGTCAGGTCGAAAACTTTCACACAGTGATGTATGTGTTAAAATGAGTATTAAAAGGAAGAAACGTAAGCATCGATGATTCAGATTTTCTGAACGGAGTATTTTCTATATGACTTAACCTCTGAAAAATCATATTTAAAAGTTTTTAGTCGTTATTATCCTCTCTAACAATAATGTTTAAAAGGTTTCAGATAGTATTTCTTTGTTTTTCTACACCACAACACGAAAACACGCCTTTATAATTTTGACACCCTTAACCCCACGTGTATATAGTAAAACTGGGGTTTATAGGGATATACATCATTGTTCTTATTTCTGCTCAAAATCATAGATTGTGGGTACTCGTTAGAACCGCCTCACTTTTTTACGAGTACACACAATCTATAATTTGAGCAGACATTTCGATAAAAAGTATACCTGAAAATTTTCATTTTTGGTGGTAAAATTTTCTATATATATTTGAATAGGCGAGTTTGCGTAATAACGGTTATGAAGAGACAATTTTCGTGACTTTCAGAAGTGGTTTTAAATACCATTTTGAATTTCAAATATAGGAATTGTACTGCACATTAAAACAATTTTCATCTCTTTTGCAGAGTACTTGGAATTCATCTATCCACGTGAACTTGAAATTAAGTAAACAACAGAGACTGCAACCTCCTCCTCATACTTGGATTGTTATCTCTATGTTGACAACGGGAAGCTTACTACTAGGCTGTACGATAAACGAGATGACTTCAATTTTTTCCCATTGTTAACTTTCTCTTCCTGAGCAGTAATATCCCGTCTGCACCAGCATATGGAGTTTACGTTTCACAGTTAATCCGTTATGCTAGAGCCTGTTCAAAGTATCAGGACTTTATGAAACGCGGGAAGGTGCTCACTACCAGATTGTTATGCCAGGGGTATCAAAAAACCAAACTGGTATCAACACTAAAGAAGTTTTATGGGAGGCACCATGATCTTGTGGATCCGTACAATGAGGCCATTTCCAGAATTATTTCTGATACGTTTGCCAATGGAAAGCCATAGGAAGACTTCCAAAATCTCGGACATACCCTCCCAGGAATTTACACCTTTTCTTCGTTCGGGTCGATGGGCACGGTGGGCAAAGCTTGCTTACCAAGTAATGCTTAATATCCGCGGACGCCTGATTACACTCTTCTGGAGTCCATGTCTGTTGATCCGAACATTGATATTTGCCCTTTTGTCTATGGATTAACGATTTTGGATTAACGCTTTGGTACTACGACCTAAACTACTTCTTTCTTTGTTTTGCCACCGTTTTAAGAGTGAAAAAACATTCGCCATGGTAACACTTCATATAACGCCCATCCCTGCAACGTAGCACTAAATAATTTACACTTTAATGAGAAAACTGACAGCGGGAAGACTGTACGTGATAGATTAAATTACATGTACCTTCTTTAGTTTTTGCAGCCCTGTAGTTTTCGAATTCGTGATTAAAGCATACTTCAGGAAAAGTCTTCTAACCTACTTTGTTCCGTCTCCCGCATGCCTTTGCTATTTTATGTTCAAGATTAGAAACATTACGAAAACACGTCTATACAAATAGTGTAAAGTTTATCGCGGAAAAAAAGAAAATCTGCGATATTTTCTTATTTCTGCTCAAACAGATCCACAACTTATTTTTAGAGCAGAAACAAGAAAACTTCACCCCTGTAAACCACAGTTTTACTATTTAAACGTGGGGTTCAAGGGGTCAAGATAATATGATGATTTGCACAAAAACAATATATTTAGGCCGGCGGAGTAGCGAAAATCTAGCTTCGGATAAACTTCACCCTCTAATACCCCTTTTATCATATGACGTCGCGTCTGAGAATGTAATGACGCCATGTAACAAGAGGCCCATGGGCCACTATGCTCACCAGAGCTCAGGTGGGCACTGCCCAATTGCAGCCATGTATTTTAACATGATACCATTTTAATCTGCCAAGAGAACCCCCATATCCAAATGAGCACCCATGTGGATTCAATATATGAAACATTAGGCCTTTTATGAAGTAGAGGAGTGGAGCATGGACCCAATGGAGCCCTGGTTGGTTATCACTAAATGTGTCTTACCACACTAGGATGGTTTAGCAGTGGGGATCTGTATGACTGGATATATAAGGCCTCTTAAAAAGTGGAGGGGTTGGAGCATGCCCAGGAAAGCCCAAGATTGTTGTCCCTAAATGTGTCTTGGACCAAGTATATATATGGATTAGGGGTGGGCATCTGAACAGTTTCCGAGATATGACGCCCTTTTATGAATTGGAAAGGCCCCTGCGGACACCCCTACAGTAGGTGTGCTAATAATAAGGAACAAGAACATATATGATTATGGGGTGGGGAATTGAATGGTTTCTGAAATATATGTCCTTTTATAAAGTGGAAGTGCGGGGCACATTGCCTCAGCAAAAAGAGACCCCCAAGTTGGTTTGACTGAACGAGTATTATCATAAGGAACAAGAATATATATGGTTTAGGGGTGGGGAACTGAACGATTTCTGAGATATATTGCTTTTAATGAAGTCAAGCGGTGGGGCATGGCCCAGGCATGCCCCAGGGACTCACAAGCTGGTGTCACTGAATGCGTCTTATCATAAGGAAGATGAATATATATGGTTTAGGGGTGGGGCTCTGACCAGTTTCTGAGATATAAGGCCTTTTCTGAAGTGCAGGGGTGGGGCAAGGCCCTGGGAGACCCCCAGGTTGGTGTCAATGAATGTGTCTTATCATAAGGAACAAGCATATATATGGTTTAGGGGTAGGGATCTGTAAGGTTTCCAAGATATTGTGATATTATGATTTGGAGGGGGTGGGGCATGGCCCAAGAACATCTCTGGGGACCCCCAGGTTGGTGTCACTGAATACGTCTTATCATAATGAACGAGAATATATATGGTTTAGGGGTGGGGATGTGTAAGGTTACTGGGATATTGGGCCTTTTATGAAGTGGAGGTGGTGGGGCATGGCCCAGGCACATCCCGGGGGACCCCCAGGTTGGTGTCACTGAGTCCATCTTATCATAAGGAACAAGAATATATATGGTTTAGGGGTGGGGATCTCAATGGTTTCTGAGATAAATGGCATTTTATGAAGTGGAGGGGTTGGGGCATGTCCCCGGCACATCCCGGGGGACCACCAGGTTTGTATCACTTAATGCATCTTAGCATAAGGAACAAGAATATATATAGTTTAAAGGTGGGGATCTGAATGGTTTCTGAGATAAATGGCATTTTATGAAATAGAGGGGGGAGGGCATGTCCCCGGCACAACTCGGGGGACCCCCAGGTTGGTGTCACTTAATGCATCTTATCATAAGAAACAAGAATATATATGGTTTAGGGTTGGGATCTGTCAGGTTTCTAAGATATAAGGCATTTTATGAAGTGGAGGGGGCGGGGCAAGGCCCCGGCACAACCTAAGGGACCCCCAGGTTGACATAAAAGCATATGGCTGAGAGAAGTTTACTCAAGGAACATGTTTATGTAAGTTTTGTCAAAATATCTGCAATGACTTGGCAGTAAATGCCATTTTTTTTCAGTTTTCCCAATTATAAGTCAATGGAAACTCTAAGTTGCCATAGCAACAAAACTGAAAGGCCAAATTTCATAAAAAAACACAAAACCTGTAAAGGCAAATATGTTATATATTTTCATAAAGTCTCAGCATCCTAGAGCATATGGTTTTTGAGGAGATGATTTTTCAAGTATTTTTTGTCTATTTTTTGCATTTTGGTTTCCATGGCAACCAATAAAAATGGGCAGAAGGCCTAAAATTATAAGACAGATAGTAGATTGCCTAAGGAACATTTCTATGAAAGCTTTGTCAAAATATCTGCAGAGGCTTGGCAGTAAATGCCATTTTTCAATTTTCCCCATTATAAGTCTATGGAAACTACAAGTTGCCATAGCAACCAAAATAATGAGCCAATTTTGATAAAAAATACAAACTGTCAATCCCCCAGCCCAAGGATGCTACAGATAAAATTTGGGCCCAATCGGCCCAGTGGCTTCAGAGGAGATGTCGTTTGAAAGTGTTAACGACGACGACGACGACGACGCAGACGCAGACGACGACGACGGACAATGTCCATCCTATAAGCTCCCCCGGAGCCTTCGGCTCTGGTGAGCTAATAAATTCGATAATCCACTTGTGGATTTAATAGGCAAATTAGTACGAGAATAAAATATCATATGATAAATAGTATCTCAATTCAAACAAATACTCCAAACAGCCGTTGTGGATGCTTGTTAGAACCGCCTCAAAATACATGTATTGTTTACCCCCGAAAACCTCAGCTTTCTCTAAATAAAGTGGGATTAAATAGAGGATCTTGCATTCGTGCTCATGTATTATTCAATTCAATAAACTCGTTTAGGAAAAGCCTCGCATTTTATTCCTTTTCATCAACTCGTTTAATAAAACAGATGAGCACTCATGTAAGATCCTCTATTTAATCCCACTTTATTTAGAGAAAGCTGAGGTTTTCCGGGTACACAATACATTTAAATTCCTATATAAAGACCACCGTTGGAACTGTTTAAAAGTGGTCTGTAAGACCAATTTTGAACAGTCCCAAAGGTGGTCTCTGACCAGAGGACACTATATGCAGAAAACGCAAAGAAAAAATTACTGCAACCTACTGAATAAGCTTTTTAAAGCAGAATTAGCCCTAATTTTAGGTGGTCTTAATAGCGGAATTTCACTGTATTTTGCATCACGTGAACACGTCCGTGAAATAAAGACCCCCCCCCCATTACCCCAGTTTATATAGAGAAAACTGGGGTTTACGGGGGTTTATATTATTTTTCTTATTATTGCTTCAAGACACAGGTTGTGGGTAGTCGTTAGAACCGCCTCATTGAGGCGGTTCTAACGAGCACCCACAACCTACGTTTGCAGTATTTATAAGAAAAATATCACAGATTTTCATCAGAAAAGTAGCCATTTTGTAGATGTGACAAAAGGCACTGTGCCGCACGGGTGTATCATCATAATGGAGGTGGTTCTAACAAGCATCCACAACGGATGTTTGGAGTATAAATGATGCCATTTTTGAGATACAAAAAAAATACATTATTTCACACGGGTGTCTGTTGTAGTTATGCGGCCTACTTTGCAAGTTTGTAGTTTTACGTCCCCGTCAACACTGTTTAGGTCATTTGGGAGTCCTTGCTATCGATTTTGAGGGACTTTTTCCCGACATAGAGATGAAATGACATTTTAAGGCGTACCGACATAAGATACCGCTCGGGTGTATTTAATCAGAGTCGACCCGACTCGCACCACTTTGCCTGGGCAGGCTTAGACCATCTAAGCTGTTTACCAGTACTCTATTCATGTTCGGTAGGCTTCAGCTCTGCGACATGACGCCAAATTTATTTTTCCTAGCTCCGATGGACACGGGAACCAAAAACCGAACGACGTGAATGTCATGCAAGCTACTAACGTATCATTATGATTTTGCCTGACGGAGCTCCTTTTGAATATAACGAAACGGTCAATGAAGTCACCCGGTTATGTGAATTCAACTGAAACACTAACAAAGCTACGCCGTGGCGTTTGTTTGTTGTTAGGTTAACTGTCCCGGTCAACAATATTTAGGTCAATTGGAGACGTTTTTTCTAAATTTCGTGGGACTTCACCCGACTCCGAAATGAAATTGTCGCCCAATGAAAGCAATAGGGTTTGTTTGATTTGAGGTTTAACGTCCCCGTCAACACTGTAAAAGTCATTGTGGAGACGTTGCTTCCAATTTTGTGGGACTTTTACCCGGCATTGAGATGAAATGACTTCTCAAGCCCTGCCGCCCAATGAAAGCAATAAGTATTATAAGCTTTGCCTGGGCAGACATAGATACTCTAAGCGGTTTACCAGTACTCGTGTGCGGGTCGGTTTCAGCTCTGCGTAGAAGCATCATGCAGCCCATCTATTTCTTTAAGCCCCGATGAGCGGGAGCCGTTCATATGCATGGACACCACTTTACCAGGGCAGCCTAAGACCTCCTAAGCGGTTTACCGATACTCATGTGCGGTTGGTTTAAGCACTAGGTGGATGTGAACTAAGAGAACAACACCTGAACTTCCCTCCCCAACCTCCCCGCCCCCATCCCCTTCAACAATGATATCTGCGACTACTATACCTGGTCTTTGGCGGACATCTTGCATCCCTGGGGCGTCCAACTGAATATTGGATTACAGTTGGACAAGGCCTGCTCTCGTTGCAGCAGGTAGGGGCATACAGAGGGGGGCAATATTGTTATTTTTTCCGTTCATTTTCCTCATATTTCTCTGTCCCTCACTTTCATCTAATCTACTGTCTCTTCTGCCTAATGTCTCCCTTTCTCTGGGAGACAATACAAATTGACCCATAAGGGTTGACGTGTCGTTAAGTTAGTGTGCGCTGTGCAAGAATTTCAGGAGTGCGTATACATAGTGGCATACGCTTCGTTTACGGTAATTATATGCTGTCGATTTCAGACTATGAAATTTCTAGTCACACAAATTGTCATCTTGCCATTAGGGCTTCAATTTATTCTATTAAGAACTGAGATTGTCACGGTAGAATCATTAGAAAGGCCGATGCAATCGGAAATAATAAGAGTCAATTTTCATCAGCTACCACAATTACTGTGAAAAATTGTGGAATTTAACTCTTTCAACCCTGTACACCAATAAAGATGCATCTGCAAACAGTGTAGACCCAGAAGAGACGGCTCGTTGCGAGCCGTCTCTTCTGAGTCTATACTGTTTGCCATCCTGTTAATGATTCTGACTTTAACTCCTTTTTGCAATAATGGATGTGTCTAAATACAATGATGGAAGAAGCCACATATGAAAATCATGGGTGAAAAGGATAGTCCGGCATGTTACGATAAGAGTCATCTAATAGTTTCAAAAAGGTCGTTTTTGGAGTGTCCGTTTGTCTTTTGTGGAGTTTAATGGCCCGTCAAATCTATAAAAGTCATGTCGAGCCGATCAGTTAAACTAAACACACTTTTCCGTTTCAAAGGTTTGCACATACACATCGGAAAGGAGAAAATGGTGGTGGAAAAGTTTTCCATAATATACCACCAGTAAGGAGCTGACCGAATATTTGAGTTCTGGTAAACCGCTTAGAATGTTTTGCCCAGAAAAAAGTTGTGTGAGTGCGACCCACAAATCACCCTTAAACCCTATGGAATTATTTTGCAGGGCTTGAGGTGTGTTTTCATTTCAAAGTCCCGTTAAAATCCCATGAAGTCGAAAGCAACGCCGCCAAGTGTTGACGGGGAAGTAAACTGCGGCCACAACAAAAATGTATAAAAAATCTGTGGTGAGGAATTCTGCCAGACGATGCGGATGGCAGATCCTCCAACCTACATGTCACCAGTGAGACGATCATCTGACTGAGGCACCAGTTCCCGCCCCACCCCTGCCTTGCGAGGAAAGACACGGGTCAAGTTGTTCAAAACATTGCTCCCTTAACTAACTTAATAGTGCTCCAAAAAACGTTAAAAGGTCGAACATGTATGAGATCAAATAATTAGAAATAGCAAAATTCCAATATTAAGACCACCTTTGGGACTGTTCAAAAGTGGTCTTTAAGACCGATTTTGAACAGTGCCAAAGGTGGTCTCTAACCAGAGGACACACTATATGCAGAAAACACAAAGAATGAATAACTTCAATCACTAAAGAAGGTTTTTTAAGCAGAATTAGTCTTAATTTTAGGTGGTCTTAATAGCGGAATTTCACTGTAATTAGATATAGTAAAATTCCTATATTAAGATAAACTTTTGAACTGTTCAAAAGTGGTCTTTAAGGCCACTTTTGAACAGTGCAAAAGGTGGTCTCTGACCAGAAGACACTGTATGCAAAACAAAACCCAAAGAAAGAATAACTGTAACTTACTAAATAAGCTTTTTAAAAGAGAATTAGTCTTAATTTTAGGTGGTTATAAAAGCGGACTTTTTGTTTGTGTTTCTTTCCCGTTGGTGTCTTTGATGGGTGGAGTAAGTTTATTGTATCGATTCCTGATCTTTGTTTTACTTCTACTTTTCATTGTATTTTGACTGTAAAATGAAAGCATATTTGCCACTATAAATAAAAGAATGACATCTTTAATATTGAACAACTGTACCTTCAGCGAAACCTCGATAACTCTAACACGGGTCGCTGGTTTACCATGGGTAATTCAAACTCGTTCTTGAGTCCCTTGAGAATTATTTCTATAGTTCCAGCTATATTGATATTGCTTGGAGGTTTTTCTAATTGTATCTTCAAATTTTATTTTGTCTCAAGAGCTGACGGTTTGACAAACCCTAAGTATTTCGAACTACCACTTTCATGAATACGATTGCATGACCTCACAGGTATTCGAGTTATTGAAGCTTGACTATAATAAGTAAGTAAAAAAGGAGCCAAATGGAAACCATGCAATGTGAGACGCGTTAAGAAAAAAATGTTCTACAGTCGAACTTAAATGGCTTGAATACCTTTGGGACCACGAAAATCTGTATGCGACAGGGGTAGTTCGATCCACTGAGGGTTACTGCAAGGAGACATAACGGGGTTAATTTTTGGGACATCGTTTTATATGTTCTATAATAAAAATGTGTGTTCTCATTAGAATCGCCCCATCGAGGCGTTTCTAATCAGTACACACAAAATACAATTGCAAGATAGACTGGGTCGAAAATCTCCTTAATTATCCCGCACTATTTCTCCTTGGGGACTAAAAACGGGTTCGACGCAGCCATGGTAAACGAGCCATCAGTGTTCGAGCCATTGAAGTTCTATTGCATTTGATTATGACTCGTGTGGAGTGTAAAACGCATCTTGAGTTATAGATGCAACAAGTTCTGTAAAGACACTCAGCATCTTCCATTTAATAACCTTCTGGGTCGATTGTTTATCAATCGACCCTAAGATATTGTCAACGTTACTATCGCTGACCATGTACAAAATGCAAGTGTGTGTGTTAATTCGGGTTTAACGTCGCTTTCAACAATTTTTCACTCATATCACGACGGTGTCTGGTTGCGACAGGGAGCTCAATGCTCACCTTTATAGTGCTGCCTCACTGAAGTATCATTACATGATACCACACCCAGTCACATTATCCTGACACTGGGTCGACCAGTCCTTGCTCTACCCCGTCAATCTGAGTGCAAGCAAGGAGCAGCTAGTGCCATTTTTAACGACTTTGGTATGTCGCGGCCCGGGATCGAACCCGTGACCTCCCGTTCCCCGGAGCGGACACTCTACCAACTGAGCTATCGGGGCCGGTACAAAATGCAAGTGATGGTTATTTATAGCAGTCACATTATCCTGACACTGGGTTGACCAGTCCTAGCTCTACCCCGTAAATCTGAGGGCAAGCGAGGAGCAGCTAGTACCATTTTTAACGACTTTGGTATGTCGCGGCCCGGAATCGAACCCATGACCTCCCGTTCCCCGGAGCGGACACTCTACAAACTGAGCTATCGGGGCCGGTACAAAAAGCAAGTGATGGTTATTTATAGCAGCACTACTTTTCTGCTTGTGTTATGAAATAAATTTTGGACTGGGCTCGTGTACTGGGACATTGGCAAACAGTGTAGACCCAAATCAGATGGAGCATAACGCGGCATCTGATAAAGCTAAAAGTACAGGAATTGAAATGTTAAACTGAATGGTCTAAGCCAACCCCCCCCCCCCCCTCCTTTAGGTCCATTTCCAAATTTTTACTCAAAGACAATCGACCTACCTGAGTTGTCAAAGCTCTTTGATTTTCCAATTTAAAGGATGTAGGACTTGATTCATTCGTTTGAAGTTCGCAACAAAACCTATGCTTTAAGCAAAAACGGTTCCATACAGGATACACGCCACCTTTGCCTCACCCAACCACACCCACTCTTTTAGTGAGACGCTAGGCGCATTTGAGTAAATATCTGGGACCAGTTGTTCAAAACTAACAACGTTGTTAGCTAACGAATCGTTAAAACTTTGATCATTAAATATGGCAAATATGCTAAAATTTTTGCTGAAAAAATGTGAGCAGCTTTTGCATATGCAAAAGCTGCTCACATTTTATCAGCAAAAATAACAAAATTTTAGATATTAAACTTGCTAGAACAGTTAACAATATGACCACTAACGAGCTCGTTAAGCTAACAATGCTTTGAACAACTGGGCCCTGGTCTCAAAGTAGACATTTTGCGCACTGAACTGCACTGCTAATTCATTAGAAGTTGTATTAATCGAAGACAAGAGCTTTCAAGCCACTGTCTAATTACATTTTCCAAGAACAACTCGTAGTAATTTTATTTGGTTTTGTTCTGCAGTCAGTTCCAAAGTGTACATGTGGTAAGTTCCACCATGCAGGCACTCAACGTTGAACTAACGTTGTTTCAACTTTTGTTCAACGTTGAGTCAACGTTTTGTGCCTGCAGGGCATGTGCAGAAAGAATCAAAGTATTGCCAACACGGTCCGGTCGATTGTCCCCGTGAGAGTAGGTTGGACAAATGGTCCTGAACTTAAACTGTTTTAACCAATTCACAAAAAAAAACTTTGCGGCGTTAGCGCGCCCCCTATTTTCATTGCACTTAGACCTTTAATTCCACGATTGGCTTGTGATAATAACCACGTGGACAACATCAGTGACGGTCAACAGTATCGTTAGTCTTTAGTGAATAAACAATCAATAAAAGGAAATTGAGCAGATATAAAGCATTCCATATGGGATGCTCTCAAGGGTAAAACATTGTCCTGTTCTGCTCAAATTCTTCAAAAGTATCACCAAATCTGTAATAGTCACGTGGACATTAGCATGGTAAAGCTACCGCGCTATATAACTTCAATTCAACCTGCTTTCCCAATGGATCAGAATTCAGCACTCCCTGCCTGCAGGAATTAGTACTGGGTCAAAAGATATCTATTTAGCGCACAGCAAAGACTCTGATCGGCCTGTGTGAATGTGCAGGCTGATCCGAAGCTTCGCTAGACGCACATGTCCAAATACAGTCGAACTTCAATGGCTCGAACACGTTCGGGACCTCGAAAATCTGTTCGAGACAGGGGTAGTTCGAGCCACTGAGGTTACTGTCAGGAGGCATAACGAGATACTTTTAGACATCTTTTCGGTGTTCTATAATGCTGTGTGTACTCATTAGAATCGCCTTATCGAGGCGATTCTAATGAGTACACACAGCATACATTTGCAAGAAAAAAGACTAAAATCTCCTTAATTATCCCCCACTATTTCGTATGTAGAGGATTTCGCTAGGGGCTCAAGAATGGGTTCGACATTTCCGTGGTAAATGAGCCATCGGTGTTCGAGCCATCGAAGTTCTACTGTATATCGTTTCGCTTGGTGCGGCAAGCAAAATGCAAACATTTCAGGCGAACTCAGTAGATTCTCCTGTGTATGCGTGCGTGCTAAGATTAATGATACCTCAAGCCCTGCCACCCAATGAAACCAATGGCAAGGTCCGACTCGCACCACTTTGCCTGGGCAGACTTAGATCCTCTAAGCGGTTTACCAGTACTCATGTGCGGTCGGTTTCAGCTCTGCATGGAAGCACAATGCAGCCCAATCTCCAAGCCCCAATGGGGGGGGGGGGGGGTGGGGCCCGCTGTCAATGGGAATTCTGGGAAAACTCAAGAAAATAATGGCAAACAGTATAAATCCAGTTGAGATGGCTCAATATGAGCCATCTCATCTGAATCTACACTGTACGCATAGGTGTCTTTACCGGTCAATAGGATTGAAAGTGTTAAATATATATGTTATTTAGCGCTAATATGCCTTATTGGTCGCTGTTTCCTTCTAATGGAATTCTGCAATAAAAAGTCGAAGTATTAAACCGCTAAAATATAAAACGTTAATCACCGTTAAAAGGTAGAAAATATACACCCGGACAAAAGTCAAAGTGTAACTTCAGTTTATGCCCAGTAATAAGTCTCGAGGTACTGTGTATTATTCTGTAATAAGCGTGTGACTTTTGATGACGTCACTCGAAAATTCCATTACGTCAGACGGTGAAACACCTTTACGTTTCGACCCGCGTAAGCGCTACGTTTCTCAATACGTGGCGAAACGAAAGGTACGCTGCAGGAACGTAGCTCCTACGCCGAGATACGTAGCAGGAACGCCTCTTACGCGAGGCTGCCACGTAAAGAAGTTGCATGCAACTTCTTTACGTCGCACATACGTGGCAGGTTCGAAACGTCGTACATACGTAGCAGAAACGCAGTGCAAACGAAAGGAACGCAGCAGCAGCGTAGCACAAACGCCTCTTACGCCGCACATACGCCACTCAAGACTTACCACGTAAGTGTGGCGTACGACACGTTGTCGCTGCGTAACAGCGACGTTCCGTTCGTATCTACGGCGTATCTGTTACGTTTTAAATTTAAATACGCCGTTTCCACGGCGTATCATAACGTAAGCATGGCGTAAGTACTACGTAGCTGTCGTATGTGCGACGTTATTGCTGCGTATGTACGACGTAGTAAAATAGCTGTGGCGTTTCAAGTTTACCTGCGGCGTAATAGCGACGATTGTGGCTTTTGTTGAGTTTCAAATGAGGTCAAGTGGTATCGCATAATACATTTTAATCTCGATCAAGTGGTCTCATATATAAATTATATATATACAACACGGATTTCTGTCCCGCTCTGATCCCTGATCAGTCTGAATATTAACCGCAGGGCTGAGATTAGGCATCGAGCTTCTCTTTGCCCCGGCCTTGCAAGTTGCCTTTCCTCTCTTCCTTGTCATGTTGATACTTCGATGTCACTTGAATGAATGACAACAATACTATTACCACATACGTTTTAAAACGCCGCTGTTACGCAACAGCAACGTCGCAGGTCAGAATGAAACGCAGCTCCTACGTAACAGCAACGCGATATACGCAGCACTTACGTCACGCAAACGCCGCGATACGTGGGTCTTACGCCGCAGCTTCGCAGTAGAAACGTAGCTCATACTCCATGTACACAACAAGACATCTAATTTGCATAAAAAACGCAGCAGGTTGCGACGTTTGGCCACGTTTTGGGTTTTTGTCAGAAACGTGAAGAAACGTAGCAGAAACGTAAAGGTGTGACCGGGGCATTAGTTTCTTGCAAAAAAAAAAAAATTACAAAAGGGCATACATTTTAGTGATAATGTCAATATTGTTGGCGCCATTTCACTTACAATGACGACGATGGAAGAATTTGAAGGAAACAATAAAGGTAAATGGTCGATTTAAGTGTGTTAGAATCGAAATATATGAGACCTAGTGATCTGTCGGTCCTTTGTAAGCAGATATATCGCTCGCGCTACGCGCTCGTGAATTGATACACTTAACAACTGACTTCCAAACTGTGATTTATTACTCTACAAATCACTGGTGAAACTGACATATTTCTAAATGCTGTTCAGTTCTATTCATCTCAGCTCCAATATTGTAGACTTTCGGACTGGTACAAACATTAATAGCAGACAGGTTATGTCTCAGATGTCGTCAAAAAGAGCCGCTTAGCGATGAGGTGTATTCGAGCACGTGCATTCGGTCATGACTCAGATCAGCCTGCGCATCCGCGCACATTCGCTGTGCGCTATATCGACGTCTGCGACTGAGAAAGCTTCTTCCTAAAGACTAAACTCCGTTCTGAAAATCTGAATCATCGATTTTTTCGTTTCTCGCATTTAATACTCATTTTAGCCCATACATCACTATGAGAAAGTTTTAGACCTAACCCTCCGCCGATTTCTCCAGCAAGTCGTATGCCTCTGTGACAGAGAAAATTGCAAAATCTATATTTTCTTTCACAGTCTAAGACATTCTGACAGGTTCGACACACCCTTTAAACCATATATAGAAGTGGTTACTGCTCTTGTACATTACAAGGGCGTCTATGTTTTATTTGCACGATCACCCCATGGAAAATCATTAGCTGTGACACCACATCTGATATCGGTATAATTCTTTTTGACCAATGTTGACAGCACATCGCGCTAGTGACTTCCCGTTCCTAGTGAGCCTCTATCTAGCCATTCGAATATAAGGTGTGTCGCAATTGCATATCTATTTATAAAGTGCGTCACATGGATTTGAATATTTATTATTATATCTGACAATCATCGTCAAATGGACCTAGTGTGTGCCCTCAGTTCTTTGTTTTGCAATTTTCTTCAAATAATCACAGCCTTTCTTGACTGTCGCAGAGGCATACGACGTGTTGGAGAAATCTGCAGAGGGTGGGGTCTAAAACGTTCCCATAGTGATGTATGGGCTAAAATGAGTATTGAAAGGAAGTAAACGAAAAAATCGATGATTCCGATTTTCTGAACGGAGTTTAAGGCCAGTTGTTCAAAGCATCGTTAGCATCGTTGGTTACTGTTCAAGTAAGTACAGAGCCTGAATAGTTTTTTTTTTTTTTTTTGCGTCAAGAAAGTTTTCACGACATTCAAATGTTGATGACGTCACTTTTAGCACCTTCGCAACGTAAATAATGCACGCGACGCCAGATGAACTATTTTTAAAAAGTGAACCATTTAATAAATAAAATAGAAGTGGAGGCAATGATCAGAAATCGATACAATTAACCCACAGCTCCCATCAGAGCACCAAAGGGAAAGAAACACAAACAGGAAACAAAACATCAATAGCGAAAAGCTTAAAGGACAGTTACTTTCCCACAAAAAGGCCAATAGGCTATCCATAATAAAATAATATAAGCGACACAAGCACCCAAAGACAAACCATAACCCCAAAAAAAAAAAAAAAAAAAAAAACGCGACAGAAGAACCGCCTTGGAACGGTCAGCGGTAATGAATTCCACGGGGGGGGGGGGGGGGGGGGGGTGGGGGGGGGGGCTTAAATCGATTTTACGTGGCCACAATCCTCGCCCTTACTTCCGTCGTGATTAAGACAAATAATTTGTTCCGTCCGCACTAATGCCTCCCAACTCATCAGTGTAACATCTCCGTGAACACAAAAATCAAACAACCACAGAGATGGAACAACGGTGAGGACTCGACAGCAAGAAGCCACTGAAATGCTGGAGCAAAAGCAACCAACAGTTAGACTCCGATGCGCCCGACCAGAGACAGAGCATCAGTTCCAAACCAACATTAGCCTTTACGCTGGAACCGGCATAGAATCTGAGGCCTGACCCACCGGCGTGCAATTAAAGAGGGAAGCAAAGTTGTCTAACTACCATGCATGCAGTCTGTCGTATAACATTTATGCTGTACCAAATATCATTATATCGAAGAATGATTTTACGAAATTGGGTGCTGAAGTCATTGCGGTTATATATTGTTCTGAATTTATATACTAAGTCACCATAAAATTCGGGTTCCGATAGACCTTGTTGCAGAAGAGATTTAAGTCCAATATTGAATTTTGAAATTAAATCAGAATCACGTCTATAAAATTTTGAAAACTTAGGCTTTGCGTAGTTTATGGTACCGATAACCCTGATTAAGAAGTTTAGCAGTTAACAATTTATTACGAGTGTTGAAGTCAGTTAATAAAGTAACATTCCAAGCTGCTTTTCTGGTGCAGACTCACTGATCACCCAATATATTACCCAGTTAGCACGCTGAATACCTCTAAATCAACGCGAAATCACCATGGAATAAGTTTCTTCCCTGTGGTGACGGCTGGCGCTTTAAAATCGCTTAATAAATACGGTTTATTAGATTGTTTTTTTTTTTTTTCAGTTTAAGATCGATTTTTATTTCACTCATGAACACAAAAGAAGTATTCGCCACTCCTGAAAATACTTCTTTGGTGTTTTGTACAGTGATGCACCATTTTCTTCACCGTTTCTTTCTGCTCCACTACGATAACTAGCCCGTGCGACATTTTTTTTTTTCGTTTTGTTTGATTTGAGGTTTAACGTCCCCGTCAACACTTTAAAAGTCATTTTGGAGACGTTGCTTCCAATTTTGTGGGACTTTTACCCGACATTGAGATGGAATGACATCTCAGGTCCTGTCGCCCAATGAAACCAATAGGTTTATAAGCATGGACGGTCCGACTTGCACCGCTTTGCCTTGGCAGGTTTTGATCCTCTTAGCGGTTTACCAGTACTCGTGTGCGAGTCGGATTCAGCTCTGCGTGGAAGCATCCTACAGCCTATATATTTCTTCAAGCCCCGATGGGCTGGGCCGTCTTTGGTGTTCATTCGGTGAAATAAAAACAGCTCTAATACTGAAAAAATCAAATATCCTCTAATAGTTAACTAATGTAAAGTTAAAACTTGGATCATTTAATATGGAAGATTTGCTTATATTTTTGGTGAAAAAAAAATGAGAGCTGCTTTTGCATTTTGCTGAAAATGAGAGCAGCTTTTACATTTTGCTGAAAAATGAGAGCAGCTTTTGCATTGCTGAAAAATGAGAGCAGCTTTTGCATTTTGCAAATGC
The DNA here is from genome assembly GCA_963580285.1 of Lucinisca nassula. Taxonomy (NCBI): domain Eukaryota; kingdom Metazoa; phylum Mollusca; class Bivalvia; order Lucinida; family Lucinidae; genus Lucinisca; species Lucinisca nassula. The sequence goes on from OY757015.1 coordinate 49,750,971, forward strand.
AGAGGCTGCTCTCATTTTTTTCAGCCATCATACTACTAAATTAGGAATTTAATTTGCTATCTTTCACAAACACATCTTTCTTGTTAAATATATTTTTAAAAACGGAATGAGCCTTAACGTTAAGAGGGCAAGCCAATAAGTAACCAGCCTTTCCCATTTCCAATTGACCGAGACAACCTCGATTTTCATGCCTTGTTTCAATTCATGTTTTAGGCATAGGGGCAAATTGCACCCTTACCGTTTCATTCACTCATAAGATATTGAACATCAAAGATGGCTAGCGATACAAAATTAAGCTTTTCGTCAAAAGATGACTACCGTGCTGTAACTGAGAAGGAAAACAGGTCAGGAAATACTCTGCAAGTTGACCAATGTTTATGGGTCTTCTGCACCATCGTATGCACAAGTCAAATTCCAGGTTGAGAAATTCAAACGCGGTAGAACGTCTTTAGATTATGCAAGATTAAAATGCGGTCAGTTATTTCTTCATAAGGAACCCATACGAATGAAGGACATTTCAAACCCCAAACATGCATAGTTTTTAAGAAATGTCAGGAATCAAAACGCGTGATGAATGGACGGTATAACCAACTGAAGAACAAAAACAAACCAATAATATTATACCCCACCACCTTTTTGAAAGTTGGGGGCATAAAATCAAGTATCTAGCTCCAATGGCTTGTGGACAGTTTGATGACAAGGTAAAAATGCCCATATTTAAAAAGGGACATAACACATGATTTTTTTCCAATTTATTAAAAAGTTAATCAGGTCAACTACTCATCGTTACCAATCTTATAGCCAAAACACCAAGGCTCTAGCTACAATGGTTGCGAGAAATTTTGGCTGCCAAAACCAGGTCTCGACGCCTCACAGATGCCACCGATTAAGAAATGCGTAACAAAGTACGGGATCTGGTGTACTCTGATAGGCGAAATAAGATGGAAGAAATAGCGTATGCATTACACATTTCACATGGTAGCGTTTTAACAATTTTACATGATTTCTTGGGTATGCGCAAGCTAACACGTTGGGTCCCAAAATCCCTCAGAAACGAGCAAATGGCAACCAAAGCATCAGTATGCAGCGCAATGTTGAAGCGGTTTAGGTCAAAGGAATATGATTTTCTTTCACGTCTGGTGACTTTAGATGAGACCTTGGTCCATTTTATGAACCAGAGAATAAAACTCAAAGTCACCAGTGGGTAGGGCCGGAGTATCCGAGGTCAAAGAAGTTCAATACGCAACCCTCTGCTGGCAAGGTGATGGCAACTGTATTTTGGGATGCACAAGCAAGGCATTATTATGTTGGACTTTCTAGCAAAGAAAAGTACAATGATAGGTGCGTATTATGCAAATTTACTCGACCAACTGAGAACTGCGATCCGTGAAAAACGCCGAGGTAAACTCTCCAAGGGGATTCTGCTCCAAGAGGACAATGCAAGAGTCCGCAAAATTGCAATGTTTGCTGTTGAGCGGAATGGATACGAGCTAATACCGCACCCTGCCTATTCTCCGGACTTAGCTCCTAGTGACTATTTCCTATTCCCAAACTTGAAAAAGGATATCCGTGGACGTCATTTCAGGTCCAACGAAGAAGTCGTGGCGGCAGTTGAGGAGTAAGTTGGAGACAAGGACCCTGGCTTCTTCAGTTCTGGGTTGATGGCACTGGAACAGTGTTGGTCCAAGAGCATCATTCTAGTGTGCAATTACATCGAAAAAGAAGTGATCGATCTCACCCAGAAATAAATTAGTCTGTGTTTTGATTGACTCGTCCTCCAAGCAGGACTTTTCACTGTATAAAATAGGATTCCCGGATTTAACGAAACACCTCATGAGCAATATCCCACCAAATTAAGCTTAAAACTGCTCATAACACGTTTTAGAAGCAACGAATCATTGTGGAGCGTTTGTCGGGCCGTCCAAGAAGTCAAGCGAAGCGGTCACCATTCCAGGTTCATGAAAAGCCAACCAATCCGCTATATACCTGCGACACGAAAAGAAAGGCCCATACAGCAAGACTGTAAAAGTGGTATACGAGAATATCAATAACATTTATATTTGGTGATATTAAAAGGAGATTTTTTTCCGTACAAACAAACAACGAATCATTTCTGACAAGTCACTAAAAAAGCCATTCCAGATTTTGAACATGTATGGACATCACCACTGGGGCCTAGTATGTATCTGGCTAGAACAAACAAGTCTCTAATAGGCTTTTCAAGAACATGTTTATTGGAAATAGATGCAGAAAAAATATTCAGGATTATCCTTAACTAATCTTCTGAGAGTAATTTTTGATGCTTTGTTCTTATTTCTTTTATGAGAATTCAGAACCTACATATATTAAAATCACCTTTGGGACTGGTCTTCAAGTCCCAAACGTGGCCATTCAGTAGCAAACACAATGAAAGAAAAACTGAAATCCTTTTAGTACGTGTTTAAAAGAATAATAAGCCTTGATTTACGCGCATCGTTATAGAGGAATCCCACTGTATTTTATAGCGAACAGGGGATAAATTATCACAGGATTAGCGCTAGAATTTCTCGGCACTCAGTCTGTTCTAGTGACAGCAGCTGTATCAGAATAAAATGTGGTGTTTGACATATGCGCACAGTAAAGATTCAGGTCAGTCTGCACCAACGTACAGGCGGATCTGAGTCTTCGCTGTGTGCTAGATGGATGTCCAGTGTGTCAGTTAGTTACTCTAAATAAAACGTTAACTATACACCTAACAAAAATTGCTTCGCTACCATTAGTAATCAGTATAAAGTCAACCTTCTTTGAACCGACATTCGATAAAACGACTTTACATGCATGGCAGGGAAATATCATGATTTCTAGCAGATATAAACTTGGTATTTCCTTTTTCCTGGGAAGAAATATTTCCTCTTAGCCGGGGAAATAAATCTCTTTGGTTGACTTTTTGTATATTTTGTTTGTTTGCTTGATTTGAGGTGTAACGTCCCCGTCAACACTGTAAAGGACATTTTGGAGACGCTGCTTCCAATTTTGTGGGACTTGTACCCGACATTGAGATGAAACGACCTCTCAAGCCCTGTCGCCCAATGAAACCAATAGGGTTTATAAGCATGGACGGTCCGACTAGTGCGCACCGCTTGCCTGGGCAGACTTAGATCCTCTAAGCGGTTTACCAGTACTCGTGTGCGGGTCGGATTCAGCTCTGCGTGGAAGCCTCATGCAGCCCATATATTTCTTCAAGCCCCGATGGGCGGGGGCCGGACTTTTTGTACAAGATACAAGATTCTGCTTTTGGCAATGAAAAACAGAAGTGAAGGCAATGCTCAGCAATCGATGCAATTGCGTAACACCCACTTCCAAGACAGCAAATGGAAAGAAACACACACATAAAGCAACTTTACCATAATGAAAACTTCACAAGCGGAAAGCTAAAAAGGCTTTCCAAAAAGAACTTCGATGGCTCGAACACCGATGGCTCGTTTACCATGGATGTGTCGAACCCATTCTTGAGCCCCTAGCGAAATCCTCTACATAAGAAATAGTGGTGGATAATTAAGGAGATTTTAGTCTTTTATCTTGCAAATGTATGCTGTGTGTACTCATTAGAATCGCCTCGATGAGGCGATTCTAATGAGTACACACAGCATGCATTTTCATTATAGAACATCGAAAAGATGTCTAAAAGTATCTCGTTATACCTCCTGGCAGTAACCATCAGTGGCTCGAACTACCCCTGTCTCGAACAGATTTTCGAGGTCCAAAAGGTGTTCGAGCCATTGAAGTTTGACTGTACATAAATGCAAAGACGAACTGTAACAATAATAAACCACAAGGGACGAACCGCCTCGGAAAGGTCAGTAAAACGATTTTAATGGGGGGGGGGGGGGGTTAAATCGATTGTACGTGGCCACAATCCTCGCTCCTAGTTCTATCGTGGTTTAGACAAACAATTTGTTCAGTCTGTATGAATGATTTCTGACACATCAGTGCAACATCTCCGAGATCATAAAAATCCAACGAATACAGAGATGAAACAACGATGAGGACTCGACAGCACGAAATAACTGAAATGCTGGAGTAAAAGAAAACCAAAAGCTGGACTTCGGTGGGCCCAACCAGAGACAGAGCAGCAGGCACTAACCGACATTACTTAAACTAGAAATTGTGTTTGTAAAACATTATGCCCCAAACAATATGCTTGCCCTTGAATTTTCAAAGGGCCATAACTGAAGAATATTCAGATTTTTTTTTTCGAAAGTTAACCAGGTCATATACTATCGAGTTACAAAGTAATAGCTTATAGTAATTGCAAGGTTAAAATGCGGTCAGTTATTTCTTCATCTGGAACCTTTATGAATGAAGGACATTTCAAACCCTAAACATGCATAGTTTTTTAGATATGGCAGGCATAAAAAGCGTGATGAATGGACAGTATAACCAACTAAAAAACAAAGAAAAACCAAAAATATTATACCCCACCACCTTTTTGAAAGTTGGGGGCATAAAAATCAAGTATCTAGCTCCAATGGTTTTTGGTCAGTTTGCTGGCAAGGTAAAAATGCCACACTTAAAAAGGGCGAAAACTCATGAAATATTTTTCAATTTATTCAAAAGTTAATCCGGTTATCTACTCAACATTACCAAATTGAATCTTATTGCCAAACATCAAGGCTCTAGCTGCAATGGTTGTGGGATATTTTGCTGACAAGAAAAACTGCCCAAATTAACAAAGACTCGTGACTCGTGAACTGTTTTTCAAAATTTATTCAAAATTCAATCAGATCATTTACTTATAGCCAACAATCTAACCACCAAACAGCAAGGCTCTAGCTCTAACCATTTCTGTGATATAATGCTGACAAGGTAAAATTGCCCAAATTTACAAAGGGTCATAACTCATGAAGTATATTCAAGTATTTATTCAAATGTTAATCTTATCATCTTCTTGTCACTGCCAATCTTATCATATCTTATCATCACCCTTTAAAACTTTGGACAGTTTTATCGTGTCAGAACAGAACAGAACAGAACAAAACTTTATTAAGCATCTCAGATCATTCACAATGATGATGTGTGAGGAAAATAACGATTTCAATTACTCCGGTGGTTGAGTGACTCCATGATGACAATATGTTAAAATCACATTCTATACATGTATCTCAATTCTATTCACGGCGAGAAAGAGGAGATAGAATATAATTAAAAAATCAAAGTTCAAGAGTTTATGTTAACATACCCAGCAGGCATACGGCCCGAAAACAACGCCCGAGGCTCGCTCCAGCGGGTTTTTAACACATTTTGCTGACACGATAAAACTGTCCAAATTTTTAAAGGGTGATAACTCATGAACTATTGTTCAGGATTTATTCAAAAGTTAATCAGGTAATGTACTTGTCATTACCAATCTTATCACCAAATGTCAAAGCTCTAGCTTTCAATGTTTTTTGAGACATTTTGCTGACACAGTAAAACTGCCAAAATTTACAAAGGGACATAACTCCTGAACTATTGTTTTTTATTTTATACGAAATTTAATGAAGTCCTCAACTCATCACCAGCAATTTAATCGCTATACATCAAGGCTGTAGCTCCAATGGTTTTGGGGATATTTTGCTGATCAGGGAAAAGGGCCCAAATTTTCAAAGGACCATAGCTCATGATTTTTTTTTCAGAATCATTCAAAAGTGAATCAGGTCATCTACTAAACATTGGCAATCTAATCACCAAATATCAAGACCCTAGCTGCAATTCTTTTTGCAATATTTTGCTGACAAGGTTAAACTGCCCAAACTGTATTTTGCAAAATTTCTTCAAAAGTCAATCGGGTAATCTACTTCTCATTAGCAATCTAATGATTAAACAGCTGGACTGTAGCTCTAACCTTTTTTATATTTGCTGACAAAGTAAAATGCCAAAAGTTACAAAAGGCCATAAGTCATGAAGTATTTTTCAAAATGCATTCCCAAGTTAATCAGGTCATCTATTTATCACTTCCAATCTATTCATAAAGTTTCAAGGATCTAGCTCCAACCGTTTTGAGATATTTAGCTGACTCTAGCTTCAGTACTGCTGACAAGATTTCATCCTTATGCAAAGTGTCATAACTCAGGGGTATAACCTGTCAAGAAAAAATATGTGTCACCTACTTTCTCATTAGGAATCCATATATAATACTTAGCAGTGAAATCAATGCATATCTGAAGGAAATAAAATGATATGTTTACACTGTGAAAAACATGTGATATTATCGCATTGTGAAAAATAACATGTTATTTTTACAGTAGCAGCCGGGACTACTTTTTTGATTAGTTTTTTGTTTAAAAGAAACTTTACTTTTTTGACAAATACAAAGATTTCATCGACATATTTCATCATCTCGTGTGTTAAAAACATCAGAATTTATTCTAATGTCTTCAACATACTCGATGAAATATTTTTGGTATTCATCTCAAAAAAGTAAATATCCATTACATATTTTAAAATCGTTTGATTTAGTTCCTGTATTCACAAAGTCGGTTTGTCACATCGAGCCAGTCACATAACTATATTTTTCCTGAACAGGTTTATATTCGTGGTTAGCGGGACCTGTACCGTGCAAATTCTTTCCCACGAAGCTGATAACTGTCCCTCTTGAATCAACGGACGGGAGATAATGACCGTATAAATATGATATATCTTCACGAAAAATGTTGACGACAGGGAGGCATCGAACCTGTGAACCCCTGATCGATAGTACGCATTCTACAACGTCTGAAAACATAAATTTTAAGATGAAAAATTGTGATATTTTTCTTATTTCTGCTCAAAATATAGATCGTGGGTACTCGTTAGAACCGCCTCATCGAGGCGGTCCTTAAGAGTACCCACAATCTATATGGTAGAGCAGAAATAAGAAAAATAAGGTTTACCCCTGTAAACCCCAGCTTTACTGTATAAAAGTGGGCTTCAAGGGGGTCAAAATTATATAGGCGTGTTTTCGTGATTGGGAATGCCCTCTTTGCGAGTGGGCCTCCCTCTAAAATGGGTTAAATTGAGTTAAAAGGATTCACGGAGTTTTATTTCAAGGCATTTGTTCTGCTAAGTGGATTTCTGAAATTCGACGCAATAGAACTATTGCTGTTTTGTGACAATTTGATATAATTTTGGTATACAACTGATTTTAACATACATTTGTATACAGGTGTATTTTAATAGAAAACAAAACTTTTTCCATGACCATTTCGCGTTGGATCAGAGATGTTCAGTGTGTTTACAAAGTATAACATTGCGTGTAAACTATGGAATGTTATTTAATCAAATGGTTCACTTGTTATTTGCTTTCAAATAATGTCCACAGTTGCTAAGCTTATCCGGCGTCGCGTGCATTAATTACGTAACATCGGCGCTAAAAGTGACGTAATAAACGTTTCGATGACGTGTGAATGTGCGTGACATTATTTCGGACACACACTATTAACGTAAAGCTAATAAACATCAAATAAACCCAGCATATTTGTTATTTGTTGATATTACATCGAATTCACAAACAGTGAATAATCTTCACTGTTTGCAGTGACAATATCGATTTCGATTTCACTAATTCATTGAAAAGTATGTTAAGAGAATGGGCTTGCTCACGCCATCAATCAGTGTAATTTTGACATGGTGGCTGGGCCGCGTCAAGGGAAAATGCGTCTTCAAATATGTGTGCACAGAGAGGACGACTTAGTGTTGAGATTTTACCTCCCCGTCAACACTACTTCGGTCATTTTGGAGACATTGCTTGCCCTTTTGTGGTACTTTACCTGGCAGTGAAATGAAATGACATCTCAAGCCCTATCGCCCAAAGAAACAGCTAACGTTTACTGAATGGACCGATTCGCAGCACTTTTCCAGGACAGACTTAGACCTTCTAGGTGGTTTACTAGTACTCAAGTCCGGTCGGTTTCAGCTCTGCGCGGAAGCACCATGCAACCAAATCTATTTCTCCAAGCCCCGACAGCGGCGCACCGAGGTCTAGCCAACCTGCGTATCCCAACCTGTCAGTATAAAGCTTTCCCTGATCACTTGACATGGAAACAGATAAGCTTGGTACTTTGTGATACCTGAGGATAGTTTTGGTCAATTCTCTATAAAAACCTTTGTTGAGGGCATCCATTACAGTCTAATAATGAATACCAACAGCATAGATTTATATGAAGTAATAAAGAAAACTATCCTTCAGTTATCAATCAAAGCACTGAGAGTACTGGGGGGGGGGGGGGGGTCGATTGTCCCTGGGTGTAGTTAGGAAAATGGGCCTGAGCGTGGACGGTTTCGTTTAACCCTTAAACTTTACTGAAAGCAAACCGTGTAGACCATGATCAGACGCTGCGTTTTTCGGCGCCTGACCCTTAAATTCCTATACTCTAAGCAAACAGTGAAGACCCTGATCAGACGCCGCGTTCTGCGGCGTCTGATCTGGGTCTACACTGTTTGCCTAGCCCAACCCATGATTCCAGCCCACATTTTACAGTTAATCTTTTACGTAAACACGCTGACCTCACTGCGATAAAATTCTATACATAATCTGCGTGGATTCCTACAAATCAGTGATAGTCACGTGGACTCCAGCACTAATAGAGGTTTTGTCCTTTATACCTTTGGGTCGATTGATAAAACATCGACCCAAAATACCAAGCTATCTGTTGCTATGGTTAATATCCATATATTTGGCACGCAGCGAGGACTCTGTCAAGACTGCGAGGAGCCGCTCATTATGTGCTGAACAGTCTATATTTTACTCAACTTTACTGCGCGCAATTTTGCCGCCGCCCATCGGGAATTGGAGAAATAGATTGGATTGCATGTTGCTTTCACGCAGAGTGCTGAAACCGACGGCATGCATGAGTACTGGTAAACCGCTTAGAAGGTCTAAGCCTGCCCAGGCAAAGTGGTGCGAGTCGAACCGTACATGCTTATAAACCTTATTGGTTTCATTGGGCGGCCGGGCTTGAGATGTCATTTCATCTCAATGTCGAGTAAAAGTCCCACAAAATTGGAAACAACGTCTCCAAAATGACACGAATAGTGTTAACGGGGACGGTTAAACCTCAAAACAAACAAATCAAACAAACTGCGCACAATTATTGTTCAGCACCTGATCTAGGTTTTCACAGTTTACAAAATGTTTAACGATTAGTGGAACGAATCTTGGGTGGTCTGAATTGCAGAATTAATACAGCATCTCTAATAGAACAAACAAAAGTCTGAAGAGTATGTAATAAGATGAAATTGAAAATAGAAATCTATTGTATTTTGGAAGAATGTAATAAGATGAAACTAAAAATAGAAATTTATTGTATTTCAATAAAAAGAGAAGAAGAGTTTGTCGTTATTTTAAAATCTGATGCTTGCCTCCCCTCTTGTTTGTCATCTTAGAAAGAAATCTGCCCTGAAAGCTATGCCGCGCCTGTTCCATGAAATGTAGGTCAAGGTCAAACATAAATGCCTGTATAAAAGTTGTCATCCCTGGATGCAAGTTTGTACCAAGTATCGTCTTATAGTTATTGAGAAATGAACTTGAGCATTTTGGAGGAATGAGAGGGTTGAAGCAATAGTTTGCAAAGACAGTGAACCATTAAATATAGGTCAAGGTCAAATATGATGCTTGCCTTGATAGTTCTTGAGAACAGGGTGAACGCTAGGGTTAACACAGTAGTTAATAAAGTCAGTGAACCATGAAATGTAGGTGATCAATGTAGATGCTTATATTTAGAGCTTGTACCAGGTATCGAATTTTTTCTTGCAAAAGTTTCCTCTCACATTAGTGTGAATGCTTGACTAACGGTCATATCGCGCCATGCTCAAAGCAGACATGACAAAAATGAGACTTTGCATTCGACATATGCATCTAGTGAAATCTCAGATCAACCAGCGCTTTGTGCAGACTATTCTGAGTATTCACAGGACTATTGTTGATGCCATTTGAAGCTTCTTCAAGTGTTTATTTATTTTTTGTTTGATTTGAGGTTTAACGTCCTCGCCAACACTATTCAGGTAAGTTTTGGAGACGTTACTTCAAATTTTGTGGGACTTTTCCTCGACATTGAGATGAAATATCTCAAGCCCTGTCGCCCAATGAAACCAAAATGGTTAAAATGCATTAACGGTCTGACTTGCACCACTTTGCCTGTGCAGACTTACACCTTCTTGGCGGTTTACCAGTATTCATTTGCGGTTAGTTTCATCCAATGCAGCCGCTATTGACAAAAATGCGTCTCAGAATGATATTTTAGTAGATAGGTTCAGTTTGTCTACCTTTATGAAACAAGAGGGCCCAGAGGGCCCTGAATCGCTCACCTGAGTATCAGTGTCTCTAGTGCATTCTGGGCCCATGGGCTATAATTTGAATAAACTTGGTAGAGGTCCACTAGATAAGGCTTCAGACCAAATATCAAAGACCTGGGCCTTCTGGTTTCAGAAAAGAAGACTTTTAAAGGATTTCCCTATATAAGCCTATGTAAAACCAGCGGGCCCTGGCACGTGGGCATTTTTGGCTATAATTTGACCAATCTCAGCAGAGGTTCACTAGTTGAAGCTTCACACCAGATATCAAAGACCTGGGCCTTATGGTTTCGGACAAGAAGATTTTTAAAGTTTTTTCCCTATATGTGCCTATGTAAAACTAGTGGGTCCCAGTGCAGGGACATTTTTGCCCAAAGGCTATAATTTGAACAATCTTGGTAGAGGTCCATTAGATGAAGCTTCGTACCAAATATCAAAAACCTGGGCCTGGCGGTTTAAGAGAAGATTTTCTAAAGATTTTCCCTATATAAGCCTATGTAAAACCAAAGGGCCCCTGGGCTGGGGCATTTTTGGCCCCAGCACTAAAATTTGAACAATCTTGGTAGGGGCCACTAGATGAAGCTTCATACCAAATATCAAAGATCTGGGCCTTGCGGTTTCGGAGAAGAAGATTTTTAAAGCTTTTCCCTATATAAGCCCATATAAAACCAAAGGGCCCCGGGGCGGGGGCATTTTTGGCCCCAGCACAATAATTTGAACTAGCTTGGTAGGGGTCCACTAGATGAAACTTCATACAAAATAGCAAAGACCTGGGGCTTGCGGTTTCAGAGAAGAAATTTTTTAAAGATTTTCCCTATATAAGCCCATGTAAAACCAAAGGGCCCCGGAGAAGGGGCATTTTTGGCCCAGCACTATATTTTTAATAATCTTGGTAGGGGTTAACTAGATTAAGCTTCATACCAAATATCAAAGATCTAGGCCTTGCGGTTTCAGAGAAGAAGATTTTTAAAGATTTTCCCTATATAGGCCCGTGTAAAACCAAAGGGCCCCGGGGCGGGGGCTTTTTTGGCCCCAGCACTATAATTTGAGCAATCTTGGTAGGGGTCCACTAGATCAAGCTTCATACCAAATATCAAAGATCTGGGCCTTGCGGTTTCAGAGAAGGAGATTTTTAAAGAATTTCCCAATATAAGCCCATATAAAACAAAAGGGCCCTGGAGCGGGGGCATTTTTTACCCCAGCACTATAATTTGAACAATCTTGGTAGAGGTCTACTAGATGAAGCTTCATACCAAATATCAAAGATCAGGGCCTTGCGGTTTCAGAGAAGAAGATTTTTAAAGGGTTTTCCCTATATAAGCCCATGTAAAACCAAAGGGCCCCGGGGCGGGGGCATTTTTGGCCCCAGCACTATAATTTGAATAATCTTGGTAGGGGTCCACTAGATGAAGCTTTATACCAAATATCAAAGACCTGGGCCTTGTGGTTTCAGAGAAGAAGATTTTTTAAGTTGTATGTGAAAAAAATCTATTTTTGGCTCCTGTGACCTAGATGTGCAATGGACCGGAACCATTTGAACAACTTTGAAAGGGGACCACCTAAGGATCATTCCTGTGAAGTTTGGTCAAAATCCGATCAGTGGTTTAGGAGGAGATGTCGTTTGAAGAAAAAGTTTACGGACGGACGCACGGACGCACGCACGGACGCACGACGGACGACGGACGACGGACAAAACGTGATCCCAAAAGCTCACCTTGTCACTACGTGACAGGTGAGCTAAAAAGAAAAACATAACCAAGACATGTTCAAGTGCTCACAGCGGGAAATCAAGATGGTCAACATATGGTGAGACAGATACCGTTCGGGAGGGCCTTTCTTTCTGTCACACTTGATATGGATTTGTTCTTCCTGAGTAGCTTTTTTTCTTCCTTCAGTCAACCTTCTTTAAACTAACATTCGGTATAAGACCAAAACTCATTACAACGACAATTTCAATCTTTGGCTCAAAAGGGGGCGGAATAATACAGATAATCACGAATATTGTATTTAATACTCCAAGAAACAAATATGGATAGAATTGCCTCGACGATGCGAGGCTGTTCCGACATATCCACAACATTTGTTTCTTGAAGTAATTAAGGGAAAAGACCTATAAAAATATATTATATTATTCCTCATTTGGATTGTTTAAAGCGGCAAACTCTCCATCACAACCAAATGTTATGGAACATATGAGCCCCGCCAAGCGAATTTGTGTCTTCGAGCATTCCGTCATGACAAATTTTAACTGCGCATGCCCAGCCATTCAGAGGGGCCAGGGATATGGCTTTCTGTCTGAACGTTCCTCTTGATTCACTTCTCGCATAGGCGATAAGTACCAAAATCGCTTGACGGGGCCCATAGTTTAGTACAGTTTGAACAGTATTTTAGTTCAGCTTGTCTACACTTAAGAAACAAGAGGGCCCAGAGGGCCCTGGTTCGCTCACCTGATCCAATGTATAACAAGTGGGACCCGGGCAGGGTCATTTTTTGGCCCCAGGGCTATAATTTGAACAATCTTGGTAGAGGTCCACAAGATGAAGCTTCATATTGAATATGAAAGACCTGGGCTTTCTGGTTTCAGAGAAGAAGATTTTAAAGGTTTAGCCTGCATATAGACTATGTAAAACAAGATTTTCCCAATATAAGTTTATCTAAAACCAAAGGGCCCCGGAGCGGGCGCATTTTTGGCCCCAGGGCTATAATTTGAACAATCTTGGTAGAGGTCCACAAGATGAAGCTTCATACCAAATATCAAAGACCTGGGCCTTGCAGTTTCAGAGAAGAAGATTTTTCAAGATTTTCCCTATATAAGCCTATGTAAAACAAAAGGGCCCTGGTGCGGGGGCATTTTTGGCCCCAGCACTATAATTTGAACAATCTTGGTAGGGGTCCACTAGATGAAGCTTCATACCAAATATCAAAGACCTGGGCCTAGCGGTTTCAGAGAAGATTTTTCAAGATTTTCCCTATATATGCCAATGTTAAACCAAAGGGCCCCTGTGCGGGGGGCATTTTTAGCTCCATCACTATAATTTGAACAATCTTGGTAGGGGTCTACTAGATGAAGCTTCATACCAAATATCAAAGACCTGGGCCTTGCGGTTTCAGAGAAGAAGATTTTTTAAGATTTTCCCTATATAAGCCTATGTAAAACAAAAGGGCCCTGGTGCGGGGGCATTTTTGGCCCCAGCACCATAATTTGAACAATCTGGGTAGGGGTCCACTAGATGAAGCTTCATACCAAATATCAAAGACCTGGGCCTTGCGGTTTCAGAGAAGAAGATTTTTCAAGATTTTCCCTATATAAGCCAAAGTAAAACCAAAGTGCCCCCGTGCGGGGGCATTTTTAGCTCCAGCACTATAATTTGAACAATCTTGGTAGCGGTCCACTAGATAAAGCTTCATACCAAATATCAAAGACCTGGGCCTTGCGGTTTCAGAGACGAAGATTTTTAAAGATTTTCCCTATATAAGCCCATGTAAAACCAAAGGGCCCCCGTGCGGGGGCATTTTTGGCCCCAGCACTATAATTTGAACAATCTTGGTAGGGGTCCACTAGATGAAGCTTCATACCACATATCAAAGACCTGGGCCTTGCGGTTTCAGAGAAGAAGATTTTTCAAGATTTTCCCTATATAAGCACATGTAAAACCAAAGGGCCCCCGTGCGGGGGCATTTTGAACTCCAGCACTATAATTTGAACAATCTTGGTAGGGGTCCACTAGATAAAGCTTCATACCAAACATCAAAGACCTGGGCCTTGCGGTTTCAGAGAAGAAGATTTTTCAAGATTTTCCCTATATAAGCACATGTAAAACCAAAGGGCCCCCGTGCGGGGGCATTTTTGGCCCCAGCACTATAATTTGAACAATCTTGGTAGGGGTCCACTAGATGAAGCTTCATACCAAATATCAAAGACCTGGGCCTTGCGGTTTCAGAGAAGAAGATTTTTTAAGTTTTCAGTGAAAAAAATCTATTTTTGGCTACTGTGACCTATATGTGCAACGGACCGGAACCATTTGAACAACTTTGAAAGGGGACCACCTAAGGATCATTCCTGTGAAGTTTGGTCAAAATCCGTTCAGTGGTTTAGGAGGAGATGTCGTTTGAAGAAAAAGTTTACGGACGCACTCACGCACGGACACACGGACGCACGACGGACGACGGACAAAAAGTGATCCCAAAAGCTCACCTTGTCACTACGTGACAGGTGAGCTAAAAAAGAAAAAAACATAACCAAGACGTGTTCAAGTGCTCACAGCGGGAAATCAAGATGGTCAACATATGGCAAGACGGATACCGTTCGGAATGGCCTTTCTTTCTGTCACACTTGACATGGCTTTGTTCTTCATGAGTAGCTTTTTTCTTCCTTCAGTCAACCCTCTTTAAACAAACATTCGATATTTGGACAAAACTCATTATTATAACGACAATTTCAATGGAAAGAATCTTTGTCTCAAAAGGGGGCGGAAACATACAGATAATCACGAGTATTGTTTTTAATAATACTCGAAGAAACAAATTATGGATAGAATTGCCTCGACGATGCGAGGCGGTTCTAACATATTCTTGGAGTAATAAAGGGAAAAGACCTATACATAACGTGAACAAGTCCGTGAAATAAAGACCCCCTAAACCCCACTTTATATAGAGAAACCTGGGGTTTACGGGAGTAAGCATTATTTTCCATATTTCTGTACGAAGACATGGGTTGTGGGTACTCGTTAGTTGAGGCGGTTCTAACGAGCACCCACAATCTATGTTGAAAGCAGAAATATTAAAGATGTTATCATTTTTGCCTAATATTTATCATCTTCTGACACCATGTTGGACGCCATTATTTCTTACGGACATGTTTTCCTAATGAAATATATAATGTATTATTCCTTATTTGGGTTGTTTAAAGCGGCAAACTCTCCATCATGACCAAATGTTATGGAACATATATTGTCGTCATACCGAGGATCCTGTGTAGTTTTGATCACAACATTTCCCATTAATCCGTTCCCTTTTTTGTCTGTTTGCTAGAAGACATTGTTGTGATTAAGCTAATTTGAAGGCAATTTTAACAATGTAAATAATTCAAAACATTTAATGAGAAAATATTTCCCAGGAAAGCACTTAAGAACAGATTGCATTTGGACCAGCACGCAGTAATCCCAACAAAAATCGCATACTTGATCTAGTCTGACCCCTCATCGCCTTTCGTTTGAATCGCAAATTTATCCTATGCCTACGAGCATAAAACGTAGAGACAATGTCGTTGCATTGCCGTTGGTGTGGCGCTTATATAATTATTTATTATTCATACTCTGAAGTTTTGAACGCAAAAACAGGGAGTATTTGCTGGGCCTGAATACGGCTTCAATGGAATAATTTCTCTATTCAGCGCCTTTCTCGGTCCTTCACGTAAAGCGATTTAATGTTCCAGAGGCGAAATGTTCCCATCAGTTTTTGTTTTCTTCCCCGTTCTGTTCGCCAACTCATTGACCCGCTTAACTTATTCACCCAGATTCCTGTTAGATTTTCTTTCCACGTGTACTTAGGGGATAAATTGTATTCAAAATTGCCATTTAGGGAGGTAAATCGTCGGTTTTAAGGTCCGAAATTTCGTTTTACGGCTACGCGAAATTTCGGACCGTAAAACCGACGATTTACCTCCGCAAATGACAATTTTGCAATACAGTTAACCCCATTCAAATGCACTTATTCGGTTGTTTTACTACAAACTGTATTGTTTTTTGCACAAAACGGCAAACGCTATGAACTGCGTAAAACCAAATGCAAGCCAATGAAAAGCGACGTTACGCGAATACGTCGGAAATACGTCGGATTTCCGACAGTATATCGCAGCATAATAATTATACTGTCGCAAATTTCTGACGTTATCCAATCAGACATCGCGTTACAAACGCAAGTGCATCCGAATTGAGTTTTATGGCCCTGTCAGCCAAGTTGATCCGGATAAGCAGTTAACCAGCACAGTGTATATTCCTTCGCTAGAAACTCGAAACTGGCTTTCTACAATCAGCGGACGGAAGAGAAATTTCACGATCAACCTTCACGAATAATAAGAATCTTATATGGATGTGAGGGTTGGATGGAAAAATCCGTCCCGAGGGTGACTGTCCGGCATCACGAGGCAAGTCGAGTGATGCCGGACAATGATCACGAGGGACGGATTTTTCTGTCCACCCTCACACCCGTACAAATTCTTTTTATTGCATACAATCTATTTCTTAGCGCGAATTTTTCATGCTGCAGACACTTCGGTTACCGACGTCCGCCATATTGTGATGACACTACAGAAATGATTAGTGACGTAACGTAACGTGCTGTGACGATGCACAACCTTAACGACGGCGCATATGTGGTCGTATTCAACCAGTGCATTTATCAAACACGCGAGAATATTCGATTTTGGATAAGAACACCAGGGTTAGAACAGAATTTCTATCCCAAGCTAAAACTATGGATTTCCTTATCTGGTGTGCAAGAAATAGTGTTCCCGGATTCGGCGGCGATCGAACACAACACGGGGACCAGTTTCAATCTTTTCACCAATACCAGCCACGTGTGACCATAATAATTTCAATAAAAACGTGTAAACACTTTTGCAAAACTTGAAAACAATAACCATTTTGACAGTTGCTTGCTCCGGGAAGCCATATTTTCAGAACCGGAGTAAATAAATCATGACGTAATGGGCATTAGGTTATTTTTTCATTGGCCGATTCGAGTTGTTGAGATTTAACCAATGAAATCGCTCATTTGTAATGGCTTCAAAAACATGGCTTCCTCATCGAGAAAGCAGCTGTCAAAATCGTTGTTTTCCAGTTTTGCAGTGGTATCTACGTGTTGTTGTCTACGCCCATTGGCGTAGACATTATAGACGTTGCGTTTAACACGGAAGTACAGCCATTCGCTACCCACAATGCAGGTTGACCGTTATAATTTTAATGCAATAACAAGTATAAACTTTCATAAGAAGAAAAAGCGGCAAATAACAAGCATGAGCTTTCACACAAAAAAGATGGTCAACGGGCAGAGCTCTGGCGCAGAACTGCTATCACATTTGTACAAGCCCATATTTGCTGCCATTTTTGTACAGGCTAATACAAAATATAGAACTACAAACTCTCGACCACGATGGACCACTGCCTATCCTATAAGCTCCCAAGAGTCGGCTCTGGTGAGCTAAAAAAAAATTTCCTCCACGTTAGCAAAATGCATGGGTTAATCTTCAATTAGTCTTATGTAAACTGTTGGAAGGAAAGTTGTCTACTTAACTTCATCCAATAGTTATCAAGCATACCATAAGGTATTACAAGCATATTAAAGTTGCACAGTTGCCAAAAATTACAGCATTTGTAACTCATTACGTTTCAGTCGGCAGGATCCTGCCAATTAAAATATTGCCAAAACGATTAATTGTATTAAACACATTTCTGGCACATTTCACATTTAATATGTGCTAAGCGTAGACCTAGCTTTTTGTAAAAGCTATACTTGTTATTGATATTATGGACTCAGGTGATTTGTATTGGTGAAAATACTTGACACGGATATAAATTTTCTTTTTGTTGTGCCCTAGAATACTTTGGAATCTCTTGATAAGCGAGCGGACAGGCTTAGCTACACAAGATCATTTTTTATCAATTCTGGAATTCTGTGTGGCGTTGCTCCATACCATGAAGGTCTGAAGAGATAGCAGGTACTATTGTATACATAAATGTGTTTGCGTGAATAGAATTTTGACGTGTGTTACAAACTGCCAGAGATACAGAACTTCATTTACGATTGGTCATATTTTCCCGATGGTGCCCTTGTGTATAGGGCCTATAATTATAGGATAGTATATCTTTCCTCTCTAAAAGCTTGACACTGGTCCCTGTGGAACACACGACCGGGACGCGCACCCGACAGAATCACGGAAGCCAAACTCTTCTGAAACACTTATATGCCATGAAATATCAGTCGGTACCTTAGTGTGACTGGTCATATTCATGAAGGTCGCGTGTTCAATCTCTGCTGTTCACTGGGTCGTAAAACCACAACACACTCACAAACACTAGCACTTTTGATGGATTTACTAAAACTTACCTTAAAACTGTCTAGGGCACTAAGAGTAAGCTGGTAGCCTTCTGGCGAGTAGACACATAGGGCGGACAGGAGTTCGAATACTTGCTTCTTGACCATAACATTGTTGGTGTCCAGAGCTGCGAAAAAAAAAAAACAATTAATGCAATATGCTCATCAAGACCAGTACATATAAGTCGGGTCGATACCTGCCGGGGTCGGCAATATTCTCTCGTGGAGATTGATCATGATATCTTTTCTACGGTCATTAACTCCCTCCCGCTGATTCAAAAAGGGCAGTTGTCAGTTTCTGGCGAAAGAATGTGCACTGTATTTATAAGCCTGTCCAGGAAAAGTGTGGATAGTTAAACTGACCGGGTCAAAAATGACCTTAATAGTGTTGACAGGGCCGTTAAACTCCAAACGAAATAGAAACATTTAAGTCGGGGATAGGTCGGTTCATGAGAAAAGGGATCTTATTAGGCGAACAACAATTTACTTCCCCAAATGACCATTCCCCTAAGTATATGACACATACACAACCATACAATTTTTTTAACATTGCTGAAAAAAAAGGAATGTTTGCAATCGCTCCAGACAAGAAGCAGTACAAGATAAGTTTGGATAAGTTTTCTTAATTCGCCATATGCTGCTGGTACAGTATGTGTGTGACCCCCGCCCATAGGGGCTTGAAGAAATATACGGGCTGCACGATGCTTCCACGCAGAGCTGAATCCGGCCCGCACACTAGTACTGGTAAACCGCTTAGAGGATCTAAGCCTGTCCAGAAACCGCGGTGCGA
Source organism: Lucinisca nassula (assembly GCA_963580285.1). NCBI lineage: Eukaryota > Metazoa > Mollusca > Bivalvia > Lucinida > Lucinidae > Lucinisca > Lucinisca nassula. The sequence goes on from OY757015.1 coordinate 49,770,142, forward strand.
GGCGGACCGTCCATGCTAATAAACCTTATTGGTTTCATTTGGCGACAGTGCTTGAGATGTCTTTCATCTCAATGTCGGGTAAAAGTCCCATAAAATTGTAAGCAACGTCTCCAAAATGACCTTTACAGTGTTGACGGGGACGTTAAACCTCAAATCAAACAAACAAACGTGTGTGTGAATTCGGGTTTAACGTCGCTTTCAACAATTTTTTCAGTCATATCACGACGGTGTCTGGTTGCGACAGGGAACTCAATGCTCAATTTTATAGTGCTGCCTCACTGAAGTATCATGTCTTAGACACATAACATGATACCACATCCAGTCACATTATCCTGACACTGGGTCGACCAGTCCTAGCCTTACCCCGTAAATCTGAGTGCCAAGCGAGGAGCAGCTAGTACCATTTTTAACGACTTTGGTATGTCGCGGCCTGGAATCGAACCCGTGACCTCCCGTTCCCCGCAGCGGACACTCTACCAACTGAGCTATCGGGACCGGTGCTGGTACAGTAAAATTCCGCTATTAAGACCACCTAAAGTTAAGACTAATTCTGCTATAAAAAGCTTATTTAGAAGGGAGCAGTTATTTTTTCTTCGTGTTTTCTGCACTCAATTCCTCCGGTCAGGGACCGCCTTTGTGACTGTTCAAAAGTGGTCTTAAAGACCACTTTTGAACAGCCCCTAAGGTGGTCTTAATATCGGCATTTTACTGTACTTCTTAGAATCGCAGTCGCCTGGAAAAAGTAAATGTCCCACAGCCCCGAGGAACCTTAGTAACGGAGAAATTTCACTCGAAATTCACGGATCTCCTGCGTGGTAATCAAAGCCTCATCATACATGATCCAGCTAATGTTTTCTTCCATTGCTATATGTTGGGCAAGTCCATTTGTCACATAAGGGGTGTGAGGCCTTTTTTTCATTTTTATTCTATTTTTGACTCAGTGAAAATTCTGTTAGCAAATAGTGCAGGCCCCGATCAGACGCCGCGTTCTGTGGCGTCTGATCTGGGCCTGGACTGTTTGCCAAGGTACCCCTTTAGGGTTTTCCCGCATTCAATGGTTCAATTAATTTTTCGGTTTAAATGTACTGACAGGCATAAAACAAGCGTTTGAATTTGTTTTACGCGACGTCTAGACAACCCGTTTCTCTCAGTAATGACGTTGGTACCTTATTAGCCACATATAGACTACGTCAACAGAAAATGATTCTTGGAACATATGTCACCAGTATAGACCCTAAACAGCCAGCACTCAAACTCAAGCCAGCACTCAAGCCTTACGACTCTGCATGGTCAGTGATCGTTAATATACCACACAGCGAAGACTGAGATCAGCCTGCGCGCATGCGCGCAGGCTGATCTGAGTGTTCGCTGTGCGCCAATATCAAAAGACGCATTTTCGTCTGTTGCGTCTCAAAATACAGATTTTTTTTTGTATATCTCGTTACAGGATGAAAATATTTTTGTAATTATGTTTCGAAAAACATGTCTTTTCAACAATAAATCAACATTATTAAAGATAATTTTACTTAGAAAACTGCCATTGTGTCTAATGACTGGTAAACTCCGTGGAATTATTCATAATCTGTGACAGTTTTGAGGGATTTTCTATAATTTGTGCCAAGTCTGAATATATTTGAAATAAGTTTGTTATCTATTAGTTATAATAAACTATAATCAATTTTGAGCGCATGCTCAAGAAAAAGGCCACACCGGCATGCACAACTCATCCTGCGCATTTGCGCAGTCTGATCATTGTCTTTGCAAGCCGCCTGAGTCATCTTTGGATCCTGAAACATCAAAGACGCTGACGCTGCTGCATGTTTGCACAGCCTAGTTATATCTTTCTCTGTGCGCCCAGCCAATCGGAGCTTTGAGAAATAGACCGGGCTGTAACCGACCGAACTTGCGAACGGAAAAACTGCTTAGGTCTAAGCCTGCCCAGGCAAAGAGGTGCGAGTCAGACCGCTCCTTAAACCCTAGAAGTTTCTCTAAGCGGAAATTTAATCTCAGTGACGTTTTTTTTTCTTTGGTTTTACGGCCCTTTCAAGATTATTTCACTAATATCAGAGCTAATCAGAGGTGGGCGAAAACCGGAGTACCCGGAGAAAAACCACCTGACCTTCCGTTGCAGAACTTGGCGTCTCACGCGTGACCCGAGCGAGGCTCGAACCACAGCGACGAGAGACCTAATGATCATAAGTTAAGAGTCAGCGCTCTTATCCTCTAGCCACGGAGGCCCGTTATGACGGGTTTTTAACAACAACAATGATTGTAGTAAGAATTATATTACACATGTTTAAAAGTATAAATATTGTTAGTGTTATCATTATCACTATTATTATCATCACTTTGAGGTTTTGTCCATTCAAACACTAATTAACTAGTAAAATTTAGTTGCTATTTGTTGTGCGGACTTAAAAATCATTGCTTTCATTGTTTTCGTGCTTTGCACCATTTGAAATTGTCTTCCTCAAAACGGAAAATAACGCCGACTGATAAAAGGTCAACTTCAGATTTTTTTACTGCTATTATTATTATTTGTTGTTGTTGTTGTTTGGACAGTGAATGCATGCTTTTCACTAGCGCTCACGTCCTGTCCGATCTTATTGTTCTGTGCGGAGAAATTATAATCTGGAAATACGAAATTCAAATTGATTGAATTAAAAAACAGACTCAAATCGACAACCACTGAAACTGAACGAAAAGAAATTTCTACACTGATGTCGTAAGTTAAAGTTTTCCATTTTTGAAAAGTAGAGCTTGCTGCAGGGAAATATTTCCGGGTAATAAATATTTGCTTAGGAGAATTACAAGAGAGCTTGCTATTTCCATAGCAAGAAAGCAATAAAAAGCGGTATTTCAATGCTGTAGGGCTGACGTTCTACTCTTAGCCTAAAAAAGGAATAATATAAAGAAACCGAGATGATCTCAATGATTCCAAACGGAATAAAAATGTATAAACAACACTAACACTGCGAATGTTATTTTGCTTCCTTATGAGGTCTAAATTGGAATTGTCTCTATCGACAAATGCACTCCGTCGTAAAATTCCTTTATATCAGTTTCAAATTACCATTACACGAAAGCCGTCATAGGAAAACCTTTCTACCGGGTTTACGACCGGGTTAGGAACAAACCGAACTCCCCAACTACCCAGATTAGTAAACGTCTTGAAATTTTAGATATAAAAATAAGAGGTATCGTGCTATCCAAGCAGAGACAACAAAGGTACTGATCAGACTGCGCTTATGCGCAGTCTGATCAGTGCCATTGTTGTTCGAAAATGACAAAAATAGTTACTCTAATGCCAACGTTCCCATCTTCTAGAACAGACTCCAAGGAGGCATAAAGTATGCTGCAATTAGTAAAGAACGAGCCGTGGCAAAAATGGCTTTAAAGGAGACTCTCATGCCAGCGTTCCAATCAGACTCCAAGGATACATAAAGTATCCTGCAATTTGTAAAGAACGTGCCGTGGCGCAGCAAAATCTAAAATACCCACCAGCTGGCTTGTGCAATCAGAGAAGACTCTGCCTCCACACACTCTCTTCCCACTCTTTAGACAGCATCTGATCTATGTAAGGCTCATGCGACATGCGAAGACTATAATCAGCCTGCGCGAATGCGAATGCGCAGCTCGATCTGAGACTTCGCCGTTCGCATAAGTCTTCGCAAAGGTTGTGTCCTATTTTGGTTCAACCGCTGCCAATGACTGCTGAGCCAATTAGTGCCTTTCAAGATAAACCTGGTCGAAGAAAAGTCTCTTTTAAATGAGGCACAAAGGGACACCTTTGTGGATAAGTCCTTGTTTTTCCTTCAGCAAGTATTAGTGTGTAGCGGTCTTGTTGACCGAAACAGTTTCATTAGTTTCGGTGACTTTGATATCGTATATATAGCATATACAACAGAGCTTTGACAATTAAGACGGCGTAAATGTATATAAAGACAATAGGCATAGTCCTGTAAATAAATGTTGCCATATTCTCTGTAATATGACGAAGACAGGCAAACTCCTATATAAAAACAAGCTTTGGGGCTGTTCAGCAGTGACCTTGTTAATTGGGGATGTCTTAATAATGGATATGAAAATGTTAGGAAATCTTAATGTTGGACTGGCAAATGGGGTTCTTTATAGTTCATATTGGGTGGTTCTAATGTACAATTTCTAGCCTCTGTGATTCAGTCGGATGCGCGCCCGACTGCTGATAAGAGGGAAAAGGAGGCAGGCTGAGTGCTGTCCAACAGAAAATTTCAATCTCCCAACGTGTATAAGGGCAATTTTACTATTTATTCCCAATTTATAGATAACTATAATTATTTATGGATATCCATAAATTGCATTAGTGATATCCATAATTCGAATTATGAATAACCATAATTATTTATGCCGGGATATCCATAGTTCGAAATTATGACATCCATGAATCGAATTATGGATATCCATAATTCAATCTGAATTAATGATATTCATAAATCGAATTATGGATATCCATTATTCGATTTATGGATATCCATAATTCGAATTTTGGATATCCATCATTCGGCTTGTTTATGGATATTATTAATTTTAAATATGACTATCCATAAATCCAATTATGGATATCTACAATATGATTTATGGATATCATTAATTCAGATCGATTTTTGATATCCCTATTTTGAATCATGGATATCATTCATTCGAATTATTGATATCCATTATTCAGTCCAATTGTGGATATCCATAATTCGAATGATGGATATGAATAATTCGTCGTTGGAAATAAATACAATAAATAATGACTGAAACCAATGGCTTTTGCGGTGAATTATGGATATCCATAATTCGAAATAGGGATATCATTAATTAAGCCCGGTTCATAGATATCCATAATTCGATTTATGGATATCCATAAATCAGCTCAAGAATGGATATTCACATTTTGATTTATTGATATCCATAATTCGAATTATGGATATCCATAATTCGAATTATGGATATCCAAATTCAATCTGAATTAATGATATTCAATAATCGAGTTATGGATATCCATAATTCGATTTATGGATACCTATAATACGAATTATGGATATCCATTATTCGACTTATTTATGGATACCCATAATTAGAATTATGGATATCCATAAATCGAATTATTGATATCTATAAATATGGATTAAACAGTAAAACGGCGCCCCATATGCGTGGGCCCACGCAAAAACAATTACAGTAAAACTACAATAACTCGAACACGGCTGACTCGTTTATCATGGCTTGTTCAAACTCATTCTTGGGTGACCATTGAATTCTTCCCAGAGCTTAAGATATATTCTTGCATAAATACCTATGCGCATGGCTGTTTGAAGCCATTGTCAAATGGATCGAAAGCCGTCCTCAAACAGCAAAAACCATGTTCAAATCATGAAATTCGCGTGCCGTTTGAACATGGCTTTTGAGCTTTTCATATCACAAGACGGGCCTTGCTTTGTTTACGTTACGTTGAGCGACGTAACGTTATCGCCCTGAACTTAGCGTTTTATGGTTCTATGATGACGTCACTGTATGACAAAGTCATTGTAAACATTCTGAACTGGCCGCCATTTTGGATTGCCTGTCGCAATTGAGGAATTTATATTGGGCGTTTTCGTCAAACTTTGCTGTCGGATTCGTAAGTTATGCAAGAACAGCGATCATCCATGGCTATTTCATTGCATTAACATTTGCCGGATCCCTCGGAAGATATTTGAACATTCGGCCTAGCGGCCTCATGTTCAAACAGCTTCCTCGGGATCCGGCAAATGTTAATGCATGAAAAACCATGGTTGATCCCTATATTCAAATAGAAAATATTCGAATTAAAAGGGTAATCCTTTGGAAGACAAGGACTACAGAACAGAACAGAAAACTGTAGAGGGTACAAGTTGTTTCTGAGCCAGACTATATAGCTAGTTTCGGCCAATTAGTCCCATATAAATTCCAATATAAAAACCACGTTTAGGACGTTCAAAACTTGTCTTTAAGACCACTTTTGAATAGTTCCAAAGGTTGTCTTTAAGACCACTTTTGAACTGTTAAAAAGTGGTCTTTAAGACCACTTTTAAACGGTCCAAAAGAAGGTCTTTTAACAAGATACACTAGGTCTAACAAACACAAATATTTGCATTTCCAGTGTAAAGTCTAATATAAACCTCTAGAAAACAATGTAGTTCATACTTCCATGAACGCATCGAGTCTCATGATTTTCAGTGACGTCAAGTGACGTCATTCTAAACCATGGTTCTCTATAGGCGTTGGTGACGTCAGCGCTGCTCCACTCTTTGTAGAAACTCAGCGTATAAATGTTTTTCAGCTTTAAAAGTCAGGGTGGGGAACCCACGTGACCATTTGATATAGTAAACGGAATTTTATGAGGGAAATCGCTCGCTTCATGTACGGTTTTCCCCGATATTTTGGTTATTACAGCATGCATTTTTTCGAGTCATATACCAAAGTACTCTGCTCAACTTCCGATTTTTTATGATGTTTACTTTGAAGGCAGAAACTGCCTGGTTTTGGAGAAATGCTCGCCCAATTTTTTTCCCGAGCCCGACAGATCGTGATAAAGACCACGGCAAACAGCAGAAATCTTAAATTTATTGCAAATAGAGTGTTTTAGATGATCCTACCGCATCCGAAATTGCAAATATTACCTCTAGCATGTTTCCATGTAACAGTTAACACCGACACACCGTTTGTTTGGCTGTTATGCAAAGTGTTATAAAATGATCCAGTTCACGGTACAAAATCGGGAAGGTAAAGTTCACGGTAATTTCCAAAAATTGTGATAACGTAAACGCCAAACTGATAATGCTTTTCAACATATCGCAACAACAAGATGGCAATTCACGTGATCTTGGTCCTGGGAAATACATTTTCGTTGATACATAATGTATTCCTTTTTTCCAAATGACTTCCGCATGCCAGACATGTAGTAAAGACTTAAGACTGAAAACATCTTAACGATTATACGCGAAAACACATGGGCACGACCGCCTACGTTTGTTGTGGTAACAGCTTTTTCTCTCAGACTTATTGGAAGATACATCAATGCAGTACACATGGAGCGGCAAAGGAGTTTTTGTGTTCAAAAGGTCAGAAAGCGTTTCCCATAAAAGCGAACTCAGACCCTGAGGGTGAAGGTTTGGATCCTACAAAGTATACTTAAAATAGAAGTGGAGGCAATGATCAGGAATCGATACAATCAACCCACAGCTCCCATCAGAGACACCAAAGGGAAAGAAACACAAACATGAAACAACGGACCCTAATGGAAACATCAATAGCGGAAAGCTAAAAGGAACGTTACCTTCCCACAAAATAGTCAATAGGCTATCCAAAATAAGATAATATAAGCGACACAAACACCCAAAGACAATAGAACCGCCTTGGAACGGCCAGCGGAAACGAATTCCACGGTGTGTGTGCGGGGGGTGGGGGTGTGTGTGTGGGGGGGCTTAAATCGATTTTACGTTGCCACAATCTTCGCCCTTACTTCCATCGCGAATTAGTCAAATAATTTGTTCAGGCCGCATGAAGGCAACAAAGACCATACCTTTACAGAATTGTTTACTTGATGTTCTATCTGAATGTTAAAATTGAATACCCTGCAGAACAGACTTACACAAATATACTGCGATTTGTTTGTTTCAAGAGCATCATCTATATTGCAAAACAAAAAGGCCTCCTAACTCATCAAAGTCCGCCAGTAATTGTTACTGGCCGTTTCGAGTCGGTGCTTTTGCTGTGGTGTTGTTGAGTCTGATAATTTCCTCAGTAATATATATTAATTAATTTTTAATGACAGATTCATTCTGTGATTGTTCGCTGTGCTGCAAGTTTTAAAGCCCCCTCCCCCGACATAGAAATATGAGTCAGCACAAAATGTAGTCCGGCTTTTATCAGTTTTATGCTCAGATTCATTCATTCCGGTGATTGTTTTGAAATTTTCTCGCATATACATTTGTATACATGCACTGTCTTAAGTTGAAAAATTCCAGGAATGATCAGACGGCATATGCCTTTTGAAAAACCAACAATGAATATCTACACAAGCGTACTGACTTGTTAGTCTCTTAAAAGTGCCATTCAAAAACTTAAGGCAGACGACTTTAAAATTTTATCTTATTTTTCAGAGATTGGATCCAGCATTTCATATGAACCAGCTGCCTGCAGATTAGTCATAAGAAATGTGAAATTGCGGCGAAATATAAGAATAAAAGAAGACATATCCTCTGAAACGTTTAAAAATGGCCAGGCTAAGCTTTTACCGCTTCCACACGAGTTTCTCAATATCAGTCTCCAATTACTGTATTTGTAAACGTCCGTTCTACACATGTAAACTGGGTGTATAGTCAGTAATAGTCAACAGCAGTGAAAACCATGTAGAACAGAATGAGATGTCTCATTATGAGCCACTTCACCAGGACCTACAATGTTTGCAAAGGTATCTGTACTTAGCTATAAAGGGCTGAAAGGGTACAAAATCATAACGCTTATATGCTAAGTACGTGACGCAAGAAATTTCAACAGTATGGTAGCATGCCAGCAAAATATACTTCGAACAGTTATCACTGTCCAACAATATCTTAGCACAGTTGTGACAAATAATTAGTTACACGCCCCAAAACTTAAACATCGCACAAAAAGCGCTTTTATTGATTGTAATGCACGACGATAAGATAGGTTGTTACCTGAGCCGCGCATTTGGCCATATATATTTGAGTCTGCACTTAGCACCTTATTTATTAGTGTTGTCATAAAACTGGCAATTTGTTTGTTTATTTGATTAAGGCGTAACTTTACCAAATTTAGTGACACAGAGGCCTTTCTGATATTTCATCTTCATCAGTGTGTCTCAACCCCAAAATTTTGAAACCCAAACGGATGACGGACAAGACCCGGCAAACACAGCACATCCCCCTCCGAGCACACACCGACCGACGTACCTCATGAGACAGGTCAACTGGAGGCATCTGGCAAGAGACGCCTACCCGCGGACTTATAGGCGTCCCCCACCGAGCCAACATCAGCAAACATGGCCCACGCTCCACGGAAGCCCCGGGCATCAGGAAGGAGATGTCCAGAGTAGCGAAGCTTGCAAAATTTAAAATATTACAAAATATTACAAGAAGTGGGAACCAAATCCGCTTAGATACATGTCCCACCTGACAAGTCAGTCTTAGTTGTAGAAAAATTAGAAATTTATACTGCAAAATCGAAGGTATAAAATAGTTATTTAAATCAGTACTTGAGTACTGACGTCAACATCGCAGTATCAACCTCAGCACTAAGGAACTGATCTGAGGTTTAACGTCCCCGTCAACACTGTATAGGCCATTTTGGAGACGTTGTTTCCAATTTTGTGGGACTTTTACCCGAGATGAAATGACATCTCAAAATCGGTTGCCCATTGAAACCAATAGGGTTTATAAGCATGGACGGTCCGACACGCACGCTTTGCCTGGAGTTGCCGGATCATTACAGGGTCACTGATGAGGCCCATCTTCTTTCTTATGAATGTTTTAATTGCTCTTAAAGGAACTCATTTTTGATTTTTATTAGCTCCTCTAAGCGGTTTACCAGTACTCGTGTGCGGTCGGATTCAGCTCTGAGTGCGGGCGGGGGCGGTCTGGTAATTTGTATGTTGTATTAATGCGCAAGTAAAATTAAAGTGTATAACAGCTGAAGATTCGTAATGTTCATCCGAGTATTTGAACCAAACTGCAAAAAGCACTTAAGCTGTAGTGACGTTAAATATGTTCTATAAAAGGGTTATCCGTTGGAAGCAAAAACCACAACACAGAACTGGAAAATATGAAATGTACATGTTTTCTGGTCCTGTTAGATCTTTCATTTTTAATTTCAATAAACGTGTTTCAGATCTTGATATTGATACGAAGACTCCCGATACCTGAGATTGTAAAAACTCAGTGTATTGCTATCCTGCTGCTGGTCATATAATTATTTGCCAATTAAAAAATAATTCCTGATTTTAGGATAAGAAATATAATTAATGAAGGACTGTAATATTGGTTTCCTTCTAAAATTTATTTAAAATAATGTAGGGATAAAATCGCTGCTGCCTTAAATGAATTCGGTGATCGATGTTGTAAACGGGAGTAAGTTCAGCATAGTCTGTCTACTTACGATTTTTTCTACTCTTATACTAGTACACATCCTCATAATCTTATAAAATGACCTTTACCGTGTTGACGGGGACGTTAAACCTCAATCAAACAAACAAACATAATCTTATAAAACGAAAACTTAATGATTTAACTGAATGGACTTTTACAAAGAAGATTCTCTCTACTTTGCATGTTATGTTAGAAATGCGATTTTCACTTCTAAAGAGCATAAAAATTATACACTATGGTCATGTAAGAAAGTGTGTGAAGCTCTAATCTTTCTACTTGACAATGTTTTCATTAGATTTGGTACTAAGTTAATTAGACAAATTACGGGTATTCCGATGTGTACGAATTGCGCACATCTTGTAGTTGATATGTTCTTGTAGTGTTATGAAAGAGTCTTCACGATGTCACTTTCTGCTGATAACCAATCTGAAATAAAAGAAACTTTTAGCTCTACATCTAGATATTTGTAAGATTTATTTAATATTGACGTTTCGTACTTTGGTGGTTTGATCAGTCATATTTAACCCCCAGAACTTCAGTTAAATAAAGCAAATTCCTCTGATACCGAGGCCCCGGTTTTGGTTTACATTTATCTTTTGTAGATGGATTTGTTTCCTGCGATGATTTAGAATTTATGATTGTATATTTTCCTTATTTGGATGGTGATGTTCCTCATGCGACATCCTACAGTGTTTATATTTCTAAATTCTATTTGCCAGAGTGTTAAGTCATGTGTCCGACTTCAACACTCGTAATAAATTGTTAACTGCTTAAGTTCTAAATCAGGGGTATCAGTATCATAAACTACGTAAAGTAGAAGTAAAACAAAGATCAGGAATTGATACAATTAACTTACTCCATCCATAAAAGACACCAAAGGGAAAGAAATACAAACATTAAGCGACCAGACCATAATGGAAACCCAAACAAAGGAAGGCCATATGGACAGTTACTTTCCCACAAAATGGCCATATGGCCATCCAAAACTAAAAGACACAAGTGATACACACAGCAAGTAACAAACAACAACATAAATAAATCGCCACAGAAGAGCCGCCTTGGAACGGCCAGTGGAAGATTTCCACTGGGGGGCTTAAATCGATTTTACGTGGCCACAATCCTCGCCCTTACTTCCGTCGCGATTTAGACAAATAATATGTTCAGTCCGCATGAAAGCCTCCTAACTCATCAGTGCAACATCTCCGTGAACACAGAAATCAAAGAACCGCAGAGGTGAGACAACGGTGAGGACTCGACAGCAAGAAACCACTGAAATGCTGGAGCAAAAGAAAACCAACAGTTAGACTCCGATGAGCCCGACCAGAGACAGAGCATCAGGCACCAACCAACATTATCTCTTTAATTTTCAATAAGCCTTTACGTTGGAGCCGTCATAGAATCTGAGGCCTGACCCACCGGCGTGCAATTAAAGAGGGAAGCAAAGTTGCCAACCGTGATTGGGTTAACTACCATGCATGCAGTCTGTCGTATAATATCCATGTTGTACCCAATCTTTTTATATCGAAGAATGATTTTACGAAATTGGGTGCTGAAGTCATTGCGGTTATATATTTTTCTGAATTTATATACTAAGTCACCATAAAATTCGGGTTCCGATAGACCTTGTTGCAGAAGAGATTTAAGTCCAATATTGAATTTTGAAATTAAATCAGAATGGCGTCTATAAAATTTTGAAAAGGCTTTGCGTAGTTTATGGTACCGATAACCCTGATTAAGGAGTTTAGCCGTTAATAATTTATTACGAGTGTTGAAGTCAGTTACATGACTACATACTCTAGCAAATCGAATTAATTGCGAAATATAAACGCCATAGGATGGCGCACGAGGAACATCACCATCCAAAAAAGGAAATTTACAATCTCAAAATCAAAGTCATCGCGTTTATCATAAATTTTGCACGAAACAAATCCATCTACAATAGATAGATGTAAATCCAAAAACGGGGCCTCGGTATCAGAAGAATTTGTTTTATTTAACTGAAGTTCTAGGGGGTAAATCTGACTGATCAAACCATCAAAATAGGTATTATCAATATTTAATAAATCATCTAAATATCTAGAAGTAGAGCTAAAAGCTTCAATAATTTCAGATTGGTTATCAATGGAAAGCGACAAAATGAAGTCTCTTTCATAACAATACAAGAACAGATCAGCCACAAGAGGTGCGCAATTAGTACCCATCGGAATACCCACAATTTGTCTAAATAACTTAGTACCGAATCTAATATAAATATTGTCAAGTAGAAAGGTGAGGGCATCACACACTTTCTGACCTGACCAAAGTGTATAATTCTTATGCTCTTTAGAAGTGAAAAATGCATTTCTGACATTACATGCAAGATAGAGAGAATCTTCTCTGTGAAAAGCCCATTCAATTAAATCATTAAGCTTTTCTTTTATACGATTATGAGGAAGTGTAGTGTAAAGAGTGGAAAAATCGTAGGTAGACAGACTAGAAGCACGAAACTGTCTAGATTTCAATTTATTTAAAACCTCATTCGAATTTTTTATAGACCAAAACAGATTTCTTCCTGATCTTTCAAAGACTTTATCACAATATTTAATTACATGCGTTTTAATAGCAGTAAGACAGGAAGTTAATAATTTAGAAAGTTCAGTGGTAGTGCAAGAACTAGAATTTGCAATAAACCGTGCTTTGTAAGGTTTTTTATGAAGTTTTGGTAACCAGTATAGCGTAGGAAGCTTGTCTTGGCCTTCGTTAACACACACAGCAAACTTGGTGGCTGAAAGACAAACATGTTTATCTACTATAGCTCTCTCTTCAGCCAAAGGCTGAAGTTCATAGGCCTTAGTACCACCAAGCTCCTGCTTAAGCGTGTTAACATAGTGGAGCCGTCACACAACGACGACGTTGTTAGCGGCCTTGTCTGCAGGGGCCAAAACAAACTTCTTATGAAATTCTTGAATACCTAGTTTAAGATGACGTAAAGACGTCTTGGGCTTAGGAGGTAATAAGTTAGTATTTTGAGAATAGAAAGAAATGCGTTTATTCACTAGTCTTAAAATGCTAAGTTTCCAGTCCTTTAGGGCTTTACACTCAACATACTCTCGCTTACACCATCGATTACCGAATTCATTCAAGGAAGCAGCGATTTCATCTCTACATTTACTGAAATCAATTTTAGAAGGAAACCGATATTTCGGTCCTTTAGAAATTATATTCCTTATCCTAGAATCAGGAATAATTTTCAAATTGCCAGTAAATACATGACCAGCAGCAGGATAGCAATACTTTGAGTTTTTACAATCACATGAATCAGGAGTATTAGTATCAATATCAAGATCTGAAACAAGTTTATTGAAATTAAAAATGATAGATCTAACAGGTTTGTTATAATTATAGCAAATTATAGGTGTTTCAGTATTTTGAAAATAAGCAGGAATGGAAGAAAGCACCGATCTCTCACGGAAGATACTGGTAAAGTCTTTTCAAAATTTAATAGTCGCCGTTCTGATTTGATTTCAAAATTCAATGTTGGACTTAAAACTCTTCAGCAACAAGGCCTATCGGAACCTGAATTTTATGGTGGCTTGTATATAAAGTTAGAAAAAATATATACTTGCGATGACTACAGTACCCAATTTCGTAAAATCGTTTTACGATACAAAAAGATTGTGTACAAGATAAATGTTATAAGACAGACTGCATGCTTCGAAGTTAACCTAATCACGGTTTGTAACTTTTCTACCCTTTTTGATTGCACGCCGGTGGGCCAGGCCTCAGATTCTATGACGGTTCCAGTGTAAATGCGTGTATAAATTTTCATTTTATGTAATGTTGGTTGGTACCTGATGCTTCGTCTTTGGTCGGGCCCCTCGGAGTTCAACTGGTGGTTTTCTTTTGCTCCAGCGTTTCATTTGTTTCGCGCTGTCGAGTCCTCAACCTTGTTTCATCTCTGTGGCTGTTTAATTTGTATGTCCTCACACTGATGAGTTAGGAAGCCTTCATGTGGACTGAACAAATTAATAGTCTAAACCACGACAGAAGAAGTAAGGGCGAGGATTGCAGCTGCGTAAAATCGATTTAAGCCCCCCCCCTCCCCCAACCCCAGAAAAAAGTGGAATACTTTTCACTGACCGTACGAAGACGGTTCTTCTGTGGCGTTTTATTTGTTTAATTGTTTGTTACTATTTTATGTCTCGCTTGTGTCTTTTTTATTCTGGATAGCCAGATGGCCATTTTGTTGGAAAGCAAGTGTCCTATTGGCTTTCCTCTGCTGTTGATTCCATCACGGTCTATTTACTTCTTGTTTGTGCTTCTTTCCCTTTGGTGTCTCTGGTGGAAGGTGTAAATTAATTGTATCGATTCTTGATCATTGCGTTACTTCTCAGCAAACATTTAAGTATACTTAACAGGATATCAACCCTCACCTTTACTTCTAGTGTGGTAGAAATAAGCATTTATGACATAAGTAAAGGAGTAAAATACAGTATGAGGTAAAGAAACTGATTTACATAACTAAAAAATAATTAATATACATTACTGGGGAAATTATCAGACTCACCAACACCACAGCAAAAGCACCGACTCGAAACGGCCAGTAACAATTACTGGCGGGCTTTAGTATATTTTACGGGATCCCAAATTTAACCCTCAGGGCCTGAGTTCGCTTTAATGGGAAACCTGTTCTGACTTTTTGAACACAAAAACTCCTTTGCCGTTCCATGTGTACTGCATTGATGTATCTTCCAATAAGTCTGAGGGAAAAAGCTGTTTCCACAACAAACGTAGGCGGTCGTGCCCGTGTGTTTTCGCGTATGTTCGTTTAGATGTTTTCAATCTGAAGTCAGGCCTCAGATTCTATGAAGGTTCCAACGTAAAGGCTTATTGAGAATTAGAGAGATCTAATTCAAGGTAATGTTGGTTGGTGCCCGATGCTCTTTGTCTGGTCGGGCCCATCGGAGTCTAACTGTTGGTTTTCTTTTGCTCCAGCTTTTCAGTGGTTTCTTGCTGTCGAGTCCTCAGCGTTGTCTCACCTCTGTGGTTCTTTGATTATTTGTGTTCATGGAGATGTTGCACTGATGAGTTAGGAGGCCTTCTTGCGGACTGAACAAATTATTTGTCTAAATCGCGAGGGAAGTATGGGCGAGGATTGTGGCAACGTAAAATCGATTTAAGCCCCCCCCCCCCCCCCCAGTGGAAATCTTTCCACTGACCGTTCCAAGCGGTTCTTCTGTGGCGGTTTATTTATGTTGTTGTTTAATACTTATTGTGTGTATCACTTGTGTCTTTTTATTTTGGATGGCCATATGTCCATTTGGTGGGAAAGTAACTGTCCTTATGGCCTTCCTTTGTTTAGGTTTCCATTATGGTCTGATCGATCAATGTTGGTGTTTCTTTCCCTTTGGTGTCTTTGATGGGTGGAGTAAGTTAATTGTATCGATTCCTGATCTTTGTTTTTCTTCTACTTTACTACATGTCTGGCATGCGGAAGTCATTTGGGAAAAAAAAACGGAATACATTATGTATCAACGAAAATGTATTTCCCATGACCAACATCACGTGAATTGCCTTCTTGTTGTTGCGATATGTTTGTTGAAAAGCATTATCAGTTTGGCGTTTACGTTATCACAATTGTGGAAATTACCGTGAACTTTACCTTCCCGATGTTGTACCGTGAACTGGATCATTTTATAACACTTTGCATAACAGGCAAACAAACAGTGTATCGGTGTTAACTGTTACATGGAAACATGCTAGAGGTAATATTTGCAATTTCGGATGCGGTAGGATCATCTAAAACGCTCTATTTGCAATAAATTTAAGATTTCAGTTGTTTGCCGTGGTCTTTATCACGATCTGTCGGGCTCGGTGAAAAAAATTGGGCGAGCATTTCTCGAAAACCAGGCAGTTTCTGCCTTCAAAGCAAATGTCATAAAAAATCGGAAGTTGAGCAGAGTACTTTGGTATATGATTCGTAAAAATGCGTGCTTTAATAACCAAAATATCGGGGGAAAACCGTACATGAAGCGAGCGATTTTCCTCATAAAATTCCGTTTACTATATCAAATGGTCACGTGGGTTCCCCACCCTGAAAGTTTGCCCTATAAGCACTTTTTGGCCCATTGGTGAGGTGCAAAGAATGTAAATATAAAAAATAAACTTAATTTTTCTGCTTTTCATGAAAGTATGAACGACAGCGGGTCGCTAGCAAAGTTTACAAGAACACTTTCGGGATTCATTGACTCTGCACGCGACCCACTGCGTTCATACTTTCACGAACCCCAGAAAAATAAAATTCATTTCTTAAATAAAGAATAATTGAAACCTTCTCAATAAGATTCAGTCTTAAATTTATGTGGTCTTAATAGCGGAATTTTACTGGACTTAGAATAATGAAGGGGTTCAACGAAGATTTTTTCTTACATTGTTTTGCAAATATGCTGTTTGTACGCATACGAATCGCCTCGATGAGGCGCTTCGTATGCGTACACACTGAAGATCGGAAAGATATCACATTCTTGCACACCAGACAAGGAAATCCGTGATTTAACCCTGGGATAGAAATGTATGTTCTGACCCTGGTGTTCCGACCCCAAATCTTATATAATCGCAAGTTTGATAAATGTACTGGATGATTACAACCTCATGCGTGCCGTCGTCAGGCGTGACGTCACAAAACATTCCTGTTGTGTCATCACAAAATGGTTGACGTCGGTAACCGAAGTGACAGCATCATTAAACATTCGCAATAGAAATGGAAGGTATGCAAAAAAAATCCAATATGGGTGTGAGGGGTGGATAGAAAAATCCGTCCCTGGGGATCGCTGTCCGGCATCACTCGGCAAGCCTCGTGATGCCGGACAGTGTCCCTCGGGACGGATTTTTCAATCCACCATTAAATTCTTATAATATTATCACTATTACCCTCAGTGGCTGAAACCACTCCTGTCTTCAAATTCCCACAGTGCCAAGAATATTCCAGCTATTGAAGTTCGAATATATGTATTAAGAATGTAATACCTGGTATTGTTTGTGAAGTTTAACCCCGGTATGATGAATAAATACCATGGTCCATTTACATTTCCGACGATACAACTTGTCGAACGTCGCATGTTTTCGTGACGTGACGTCTACGAAAACAAAACCAAGACATAACGTATTCAATACTTTATGTAACACGGCAATATCAAGTAGCATGTTAGTCGAGTGACGAATTCAGAAACGGACGAACAAACGAACGGATGGAATAACAGACTCCTATCTTTATCGCGCCATGCGTAAAGCAGGCGCGACAAAATGAGATCCATTCTATTTGCTCAAAGCACATTCTGCTTATATGGATTTTATACTTTCAATCAACTTACTTGTCCCAAGTTTGTCATGCGTATTAATTAAGAAAATATTTACATTTCCAGTGTAAAGTCTAATGTAAACCTATAGAAAACAATTGCGTTCATATTTCCATGAACGCATCGAATCACATGATTTTCAGTGACAGTAAGTGACGTCATTCTAAACCGTTGTTCTCTACGGGCGCTGATGACGTCAACGCTGCTCCGCTCTTTGTAGAAAAACAGCGTGTAAATGTTTTTCAGCTTTTAAAGTTTGCCCTACAAGCATTTCTGCGCCCAGTGATGAGGGGCAAATAATGTAAATTTAAAAAATAAACTTATTTTTTCTGCTTTCCATGAAAGTATGTACTACAGTGGGTCGCTAGCAAAGTTTACATGAACCCCGAAAGTTCATTTACTTTGCACGCGACCCACTGCGTTCATACTTCCATGAACTGCAGAAAAATAAATTTCATTTCTTAGTTAATTTTATTTTTATGCGGTTCATGAAAATATGAACGCAGTGGGTCGCGTGCATAGTAAATGAACTCCGAATGTAAACTTTACCAGTGACCCGCTGTCGTTCATACTTTCATGAAAAGCAGAAAAAATAAGTATATTTTTATATATTTACATTCTTTGCCCCTCATCACAAGGCGAAAAATGCTTGTAGAGCAAACTTTCAAAGCTGAAAAACATTAACACGCTGTTTTTATACAAAGGGCGAAACAACGTTGACGTAACCAAGGCTCATAGAGAACAATGGTTTAGACTGACGTCACTTGCCGTCAGTGAACATTACATGACTCGATGCGTTCATGGAAGTATGAACTAGATTGTTTTCTATAGTTTTACATTAGACTTAACACTGGAAATGTAAATAATTAAGAAATGAAATTTATTTTTCTGCAGTTCATGGAAGTATGAACGCAGTGGGTCGCGTGCAAAGTAAATGAACCCCGAAGGGGTTCATGTAAACTTTGCTAGCGAGCCCCTGCCGTTCATACCTTCATGAAAAGCAGAATAATTAAGTTTATTTTATTTTTTTACATTATTTGCCCCTCATCACTGGGCAAAAAAGATGCTTGTAGGGCAACGTTTTAAAGTTGAACTAGAAATGTGTCCAGACGACACAGATGCCCCCGCCAAGGGCCCCGCCTCACCCCGAAAATCCATGTTGCAACAAAATTTTCTAAGTGTGTGACCTTGTCATCAGGAACATTTGTGAGAAGTTATATTGAAATTGGTGAAAAAATGTAAGCGCTAGAGCAATGACAAAGTTTTTCTAAAAATAGCCACAGTGACCTTGACCTTGAAAGTCGAACTTGCTCGAGGTATTGCCATAAGGAACATTTGTGTGAAGTTATATTGAAATCAGTGAAGAAATGTAGTCGCTAGAGCGATGACAAAAGTTTTCTAAAAATAGCCACATTGACCTTGCCCTTGAAAGTGGAACTTGCTAGAGATATTGTCATAAGGAACATTTGTGTGAAGTAATATTGAAATTGGAGAAAAAAATGTAAGCGCTAGAGCAATGACAAAGTTTTTCTAAAAATAGCCACAGTGACCTTGACCTTGGAAGTCAAACTTGTTCGAGGTATTGTCATAAGGAACATTTGTGTGAAGTTATTTTGGAACCAGTGAAGAAATGCAGGCGCTAGAGCGATGACAAAGTTTTTCTAAAAATAGCCACAGTGACCTTGACCTTGAAAGTCGAAATGGCTCGAGATATTGTCATAAGGAACATTTGTGTGAAGTTATATTGATATCGGTGAAGAAATGAAAGCGCTAGAGCGATGACAAAGTTTTTCTAAAAATAGCCACAGTGACCTTGACCTTGAGGTCATGACCTTGAAAGTCAAACTCGCTTGAGATATTGTCATAAGGAACATTTGTGTGAAGTTATATTGAAATCAGTGAAGAAATATCGACGCTACAGCTATGTTGTGCGAGGGGATAATTAAAATTTTTTAAGTCTGTGACCTTGACCTTAAGCTCATGGGCATGGGTGGGGGTATAGCTGAATAAAATGGACAGGTATCTAACATCATACCAAATATAAACTCAATCCATCGCACAATTTGGAAAATATCAACTCTTAAAATATCTAATTAAAAATTTCTAAGTCTGTGACCTTGACCTTGAAGCCATAGGCATGAGTGGGGGTATTGCCAAATAAACATTTGGACCTGTATCTATCATCATAGCATACATAAGCCAAATCCATAATATAGTTTGGAAAATTGGAGCTCTTTAAAATCTTTCACATTAAAATTGTCTGAGTCTGTGACCTTGACCTTGAGGCCATGGGCATGGGTGGGGGTATCGCTGAATAAAACTTTGGACCTATATCTATAATCATACCAAATATGAACCAATTCCATCAAATGGTTTGGAAAATATGAGTTCTAAAATGTTCAAGTCTACCTGTTACAAAAACCTTAACCTTAGTCTTTAACATTGAAAATTTCTAAGTCTGTGACCTTGACCTTGAGGTCACAGGCATGGGTGGGGGTATTGCTTAATAAAACTTTGGACCTATATCTATCATCATACCAAAGATGAACCAGTTCCATCAAATGGTTAGGAAAATATGAGTTCTAAAAGTTCAGGCTCTACCTGTTACAAAAACTTTAACCTGAGGTTACAGGATCACGTACGTACGTACGTACGTAGGTACGTACGTACGTACGTACGTACACACACACGTACAGACGGACGTACACATGTACGCACGTACGCACGTACACACGTACGGAAAACCGAAAAACTATATGCCCCCGGCATCATATGATGCGGGGGCATAAAAACATTTACACGCTGTTTTTCTTCGAAGAGCGGAGCAGCGTTGACGTCATCAACGCCCGTAGAGAACAATGGTTTAGAATGACGTCACATAATAGCACGTGATTCGATGCGTTCATGGAAGTATGAACGCAATTGTTTTCGATAGATTTACATCAGACTTTACACTGGAAATGTAAATGTGACCCGTCGCGCGAAAAGGGACGAGTTGGGTGGATGACGTCATTTCAAGAAATAGCGTTTCGAAGTTGACGTCATTATTGATTAATTTCAGTCGCGCGTTAAGCAGGTACTTGTATTTCAGTCAATACTTTCAGGCTTTATTAGTTTGACATTTCATCCCGCCAGCATGTCAGTTATTTGGTGTAATTAAAGTTGTGTTCCTTTGGAAAAGTATTTGAGTTTTGATGCCGCGAAAATATGAGTCAAAACACAATAGGTTCAGTCAAAGTTTTCCTTCCCGATAATTGCTTCTTAAGCGTAGAAGATAATGATAATGAGACCCTAGACTTAGTGACTGATGTGAACAATATTTAATGTCCCTCCTCAAAATGTGATATTTGAAGAAATTAACAATTTAACCTTAAGTGCAGACGTGATTCCGACTGATTCTGGCGGCAGTGTTTGTTTGTTTGTTTGTTTGTTTGAGGTTTAACGTCCCCGTCAACACTGTAAAGGTCATTTTGGAGACGTTGCTTCCAATTTTGTGGGACTTTTACCCGACATTGAGATGAAATGACATCTCAAGCCCTGTCGCCCAATGAAACCAATAGGGTTTATTAGCATGGACGGTCCGCCTCGCACCGCGGTTCCTGGACAGGCTTAGATCTTCTAAGCGGTTTACCAGTACTAGTGTGGGGGCCGATTCAGCTCTGCGTGGAAGCATCATGCAGCCCATATATTTCTTCAAGCCCCTATGGGCGGGGGCCTACTGGCGGCAGTGAAAATGAGGGGTCAGCTGGGACTGTAGAGTTCCGGATCAGTCACGCGGCATTGACTGTTGTAACCTATAGGTTGCTTGCTGCTCAGAACGTGTGGTATCATTTTCTAGAAACATTATCCCTCTACAACATGCACATATTAATCATTTTGTCCTTATCACATTCGCCCGACTTTCAGGATTGCAGAACATGGGACCAGGGTTAGACGCAGTTACGAATCATGGTACCCAGTAGCGGATCACAAGATATTGAATAGCGTTAAGATATTTGGAAACGATAAAATATGCCAGTTCCTTTTCATTGCCATTCAGTAAACACTAAATATCAATTTGTAATTATGTCTCCGCTTCCCCCTCATCCTGTGGGGTCGGCGGAAGACATTATTTAGTCCTCTCCGTCTGTGTGCCACGTTTGAAAGCGTGTCCGCCCCGTATCTGAGATAGTCTCATGAAACCTTGCGGAATTGAAAAAGCGGCCGGTCTCTGTAGCTCAGTCGGATGCGCGTCTGACTGGTGCTCAAGACGACGCGGGCTCGATACCTGCCGGAGTCGGCAACATTCTTTCATGGAGAGTGATCATGAAATCTTTTCTTCGGTCATTCTCCCCTTTCCCTGATTCAAATAGGGCAGTTGTAAGTTTCTGGCGAAAGAATTTGCACTATAGCCTACTGGTTAATTGCTTATGTATAAGCCTGTCCCGGCAAAGTGTCAAAAATTACCTAAAATAGTGTTGGCTGGGCCGTTAAACGCCAAAACAAACAAACAAATAAAACAAACAAAAGACAACGTTCAGAAGACAAGAATAATAATTCTTACTTTATTACTTTTGGAGTTAAGGCCCTTTGAGCATTGAACATTTCCTCACGCCATCTCTCATTTTCGGAACCCGGGAAGGGGCATGATTTTTTTTAATATGTTGTGCGAACAAGATATTAAGTTGTGCGAACAAGATATTATCTTGTGCGCGCAAGATAATATGTTGTGCGTATTAGATATTATCTTGTGCGGACAACACAATTTATCTTGTGGGGACAACATATTATCTTGTGCACACAAGATATTATCTTGTTCGCACAGCATATCATCTTGTTTGCACAACATAGATCTTGGGAAGATGTGTGAAAAAGATATTATCTTGTGCGGACAAGATATTATCTTGTTCGCACAACATATTAGGTGGGCGAAAACCGGAGTACCCGGAGGAATATCGCCTGACCTTCCGTTGTAGATATCTTGTGCGCACAAGATATTAAGTTGTGCGAACAAGATAATATCTTGCGCGCACAAGATTATATCTTGTTCGCATAACTTAATATCTTGTGCGCACAAGATAATATGTTGTGCGAACAAGATATTATCTTGTCTTGTGCGCACAAGATAATATGTTGTCCGAACAAGATAATACCTTGTCTGCACAAGACATTATCTTGCGCGCACAACTTATAGAAAAAATATTCATGTCCCTTCCCGGCTTCCGTACTCACTTAAAAATTGTGTGAGCATCTTTACAGACATGTTAACCTTCAACAGATGATGCGCAAAAGAAACAAGACAATTTTACTGTTGCACTAATTGGTAAGAGCGCCAGTCCAGGGATCGAACTTTCGTCTCAATTTGTAATCGACAGACCTATATGACTCGCTACCGACCGCAGTAAGCAGCAGTCTCATTCGGGCTTCAAATTTATATTGTTAAGGTGGTTCTTTCTCTTCCTAAAGGAACTCCGTGGCCTCTTAGGCAGTGATGTTATGTCTCTCACTGCTGTAGTTCGAGTATGTGAGACGCCAAGTTCTACAACGGAAGGTCAGGCGATATTCCTCCGGCTACTCCGGTTTTCGCCCACCTCTGATTAACGATCACCCCGATTTATTTGTTCGTTTGAATTGAGGTTTAACCTCCCCTTCAACACTACCAAGGTCATTTTGGAGACGTTGCTTCCAATGTTTGGTATTTTTATCCGACATTGAGATGAAATGACATCTCAAGCCCTGCCGCCCAATAAAACCAATAGGGCTTATATGAATTGGACGGTCAAGCTCGCATCACTTTGCCTGCGATTTCCGACACCAGCAATGGCTCAGAAAAGCCTGTATATCTGTTCATTTTGATCGGAGCCTTCGCCAGTGGCATGTCCATGTAATTCATGGTCCTCTAGCGTAGTCTTTGATTGGATTGGGGATGTAGGAAAGCACCACCACGCCGTTGGAAACCACATTGGCTAGCGGAATTATTTTTGGGGGATCAGTGACAACCAAACAAAAACTTCTGATTTGCTTGGACAAGGAAACCAAAGCCATTGAATTCACTACGAAATCATAGCTATATAAATTTGACCTTATAAAGCCCACATTTATATTAAAAGGGAATGCATTATTTTCTTATTTCTGCTCAGAATCATCGATTATGGGCACTCGATAGGACCGTCTGGCCTAGGCGGTTCCTTCTATATTTTAAGCCGAAATATAAAAAAAAAAAATATCAGAATTTTTTTCTATTTAAAAACTTTAATAATTTTGTGGTAAAACTGTCTATAAATTTTAATAGGCCTTTTTGTAATGAAGTCATACCTGCAGCGTGTCTCTATATGCATGATTCAGAGTATTCATACAGCAAACAAAGGTACCAATAATGATCCAGGCAATGGCGGTACACAATACATATAGTCACAAAGTTCACAACGATTTCACGTTGCGGCGTCACTACTACATTCGTACGTCTTCAAAAGTTTGTGACGTTTCATAACGGTACGTATCTTTTGAAGGCATTTTGAACCCCTAAATGGTCTAGAAACCATCAACATTTTATTATTTTCTGAATCCTTTAAGATTTGCCTATCCGCTGAAACCTAAAACAAAATTTCGCTATAGGGCACCCAACTCGTCCCTTTTCGCGTGACGGGTCACAAATATGTACTTATAAAATAAAAATTAATACTTATGGATCGAAAGTAGTCTATGATAGTACAATGTAGACTTTATTTCAGGATTACAAGCAAATATCATTTGCTTCGTTGTCTGCTTGTTATTTTTAAAAGTCATTGTGGCAAATAGTCATTATGATAACTCACCCGTGCAACATAGTGCTTTTCTCATATGTCCAAAATGGCTTCTTTTCTGATGAAAATCCTTCATATTTTTCTTATAAATGCTCAAAACATAGGATGTGGGTGCTCGTTAGAACCGCCTCATTGAGGCGGTTCTAACGAGTACCCACAACCTATGTCTTGGAGCAGAAATAAGAAAAATACCGAATACCCCCGTACACGCCAGTTTTCTCTATATAAATTTGGGTTCAGGGGGGTCTTCATTTCACGGACGTGTTCACGTTGGCCCAATGCAGTCTGATCAGGGTTCAGAGTGTGTGTCTGTATGCAAAATGTATGTTGGAAAAGTAGGCAAGAAGACGCAGCAGACGACATAAACGGTCGACGTTTTCAGATACAGTTTTTCTTGGCATCTTAATGACTGATTATATAGAGGATCTTACATGAGTAAACGAGTTGAGGAAAATGGATAAAATGCGAGGCTTTGCCGAGCATTTTATCCCTTTTCCTCAACGAGTTTAATAAATTCATTAATACATGAGCACGAATGCAAGATTCTATTTATCATATGACGTTTAAAACGCATTTTATTTACGATTGTTTAACAAAAATGTCAATATTCCGCCATTAGTAAACGCGACGTCGTTAAGGACGTCGTACATGTAACGTTAAGGGGCGTATATAACTAATTTGCATATTTAATCCACTAGTGGATTATCGAATTTATTACATGACGTTATTACGCTCTCAGACGCGACGTCATATGATAAAAAGTATAAATATTGTTAGTGTTATTATTATCACTATTATTATCATCACTTTGAGGTTTTGTCCATTCAAACACTAATTAACTAGTAAAATTTAGTTGCTGTTTTTTGTGCCGACTTAAACATCATTGCTTTCATTGTTTTCGTGCTTTGCACCATTTTAAATTGCGCTCACGTTCTGCCCGATCTTATTATTCTGTGCGGAGCAATTACTGGAAATACGAAATTCAACTTGATTGAATTAAAACAGACTCAAAACGACAAGTGTATGAAGTTGACTTGGAGTTTGGAGTATGGAGTTTGGAATTCGATTTCCTCAACTCGTTAAATAAATTCAATAATACATGTACACTCATGTAAGATCCTCTATTTATTCCGTAGTAGTAAAGTAATGTAAAATAATAAGTGTATGAAGGTGGCTTGGAGTTTGGAGTATGGAGTTTGGAATTCGATTTATTCCGTAGTATTAAAGTATAGTAAAATATTAATGAAAGTTAGGCAAAATCGATATTCCAAGCCGCGAATCCCAAGCCTAGTTCACACACTCCAAAACGACAACCACTGAAACTGAACGAAAATATATTTTTAAAACTGATGTCGTAAATTAAAGTTTTCCATTTTTGAAAAGTAGAGCTTGCTGCAGGGAAACATTTCCGGGTAATAAATATTTCCTTAGGAGAATTACAAGAGAGCTTGCTATTTCGTTAGCAAGAAAGTAATAAAAAGCAGTATTTCAATGCTGTAGGGCTGACGTCCTACTCTTAGCCTAAAATAGGAATAATATAAAGAAACCGAGATGATCTCAATGATTCCAAACGGAATAAAATGTATAAACAACACTAACACTGCGAATGTTATTTTGCTTCCTTATGAGGTCTAAATTGGAATTGTCTCTATCGACAAATGCACTCCGTCGTAAAATTGCTTTATATCAGTTTCAAATTACCATTACACGAAAGCCGTCATAGGAAAACCTTTCTACCGGGTTTACGACCGGGTTAGGAACAAACCGAACTCCCAAACTACCCAGATTAGCAAAAGTCTTGAAATTTTAGATATACGAATAAGAGGTATCGTGCTTTCCAAGCATAAACAACGAAGGTACTGATCAGACTGCGCATGCGCAGTCTGATCAGCACCATTGTTGTTCGAAAATGACTAAAACAGTTACTCTAATGCCAACGTTCCCATCTTCTAGAACAGACTCCAAGGAGGCATAAAGTATGCTGCAATTAATGAAGAACGAGCCATGTAAAAATGGCTGAAAAGGTGACTTTCAAGCCAGCCGGTTCCAATCAGGCTCCAAGGATACATAAAGTATGTTGCAATTTGTAAAGAACGTGCCGGGGCGCAGCTAAATCTAAAATTCCCACCAGCTGGCTTGTGCAATCAGAATAGACTCGGCCTCCACACACTCTTCCCATTCTTTATACAACATCTGATCTATGTAAGACTTATGCGACATGCGAAAACTATAATCAGCCTGCGCGAATGCGAATGCGCAGCTCGATCTGAGACTTCGCCGTTCGCATAAGTCTTCGCATAGGTTTTGTCCTTTTTTGGTTCAAACGCTGCCTATGACTGCTGAGCCAATTAGTGCCTTTCAAGATAAACCTGGTCGAAGAAAAGTCTCTTTTAAATGAGGCACAATGGGACACCTTTGTGGATTAAGTCCTTGTTTTTTCTTCAGCAATTATTAGTGTGTAGCGGTCTTGTTGACCGAAACAGTTTCATTAGTTTCGGTGACTTTGATATCGTATATATAGCATATACAACAGAGCTTTAACAATTAAGACGGCGTCAAAGTTTATAAAGACAATAGGCATAGTCCTGTAAATAAATTTTGCCATATTCTTTGTAATATGACGAACATCAGGAAAACACGCCTACATAACTTTGACCCACTTGAACCCCACTTTTATAAAGGAAAAAATTTGGTTTCAGGGGGTAAACCTTATTTTTCTTATTTCTGCTTTAAAATATAGATTGTGGATACTCGTGAGAACCGCCTCGATGAGACGGTTCTAACGAGTGCCCACAATCTATATTTTGAGCAGAAATAAGAAAACTATCACAATTTTTCATCTTAAAATTTTCATTTTTTTCGGCAATAAAGGTGGCAATGTATTTGTATAGGCGTGTTGGCGTAATGAAGACAGGCAAACTCCTATATAAAGACAAGCTATGGGGCTGTTTAGCAGTGACCTTGTTACTTGGGGAGGTTTTAATAATGGATATGAAAATGTTAGGAAATCTTAATGTTGGTCTGGCAAATGGGGTTCTTTCTAGTTCATATTGGGTGGTTCTAATGTACAATTTCTAGACAAGATAAGTCGGCCTCAATGATTCAGTCGGATGCGCGCCAGACTGCTGATAAGAGGCAAAAGGAGGCAGGTTCAGTGCTGTACTGCAGAAAATTTCAATCTCCCTGCGTGTATGGGGCGCCATTTTACTATTTTTTCCCTATTTATAGATAACTATAATTATTTATGGATATCCATAAATTGTATTAGTGATATCCATAATTCGAATTATGGATAACCATAATTATTTATGCCGGGATATCCATAATTCGAAATTATGACATCCATGAATCGAATTATGGATATCCATTATTCAATCTGAATTAAAGATATTCAAAAATCGAATTATGGATATCCATTATTCGCTTTATGGCTATCCATAATTCGAATTATGGATATCCATTATTCGGCTTGTTCATGGATATCATTAATTCTAATTATGACTATCCATAAATCCAATTATGGATATCTACAATTTGATTTATGGATATCATTAATTCAGATCGATTTATGGATATCCATATTTTGAATCATGGATATCATTCATTCGAATTATGGATATCCATTATTCAGTTCATTTATGGATATCCATAATTCGAATTATGGATATGAATAAATCGTCGTTGGAAATAAATACAATAAATAATGACTGAAACCAATGGCTTTTGCGGTGAATTATGGATATCCATAATTCGAAATATGGATATCATTAATTAAGCCGGGTTTATAGATATCCATAATTCGATTTATGGATATCCATAAATCGAATTATGGATATCTATAAATCAGCGGAAGAATGGATATTCGCATTTTGATTTATTGATATTCATAATTCGAATTATGGATATCCATAATTCGAATTATGGATATTCAAAATCGATCTGAATTAATGATATCCATTAATCGAATTATGGATATTCATAAATCGATTTATGGCTATCTATAATTCGATTTATGGATATCCATAAATCGAATTATGGATATCTATAAATCAGCGGAAGAATGGATATTCGCATTTTGATTTATTGATATTCATAATTCGAATTATGGATATCCATAATTCGAATTATGGATATTCAAAATCGATCTGAATTAATGATATCCATTAATCGAATTATGGATATTCATAAATCGATTTATGGCTATCTATAATACGAATTATGGATATCCATTATTCGGCTTATTTATGGATATCCATAATCGAATTATGTTTATCCATAAATCGAATTATTGATATCTATAAATATGGATGAAATAATAAAACGGCACCCCATGTGCGTGGGTCCACGCAAAACCAATACAGTGAAACTACAATAACTCGAACACGGCTGACTCGTTTACCATGGCTGATTCAGACTCATTCTTGGGTCAACCCTGAATTATTCCCAGAGCTTTAAGATATGAATGCAGTAGAACTTCGATGACTCGTACAACGATGGCTCCCATACCATGGATGAGTCTAACCCATTCTTGAGCCCCTAGCGAAATTCTCTACATAAGAAATAGTGGGGGATAATTAAGGAGATTTTACTCTTTTATCTTGCAAATGCGTGTTGTGTGTACTCATTAGGATCGCCTCGATTTTCAGTGACTTCAAGTGACGTCATTCTAAACCATGGTTCTCTGTGGGCTTTGGTGACGTCAGCGCTGCTCCACTCTTTGTTGAAACTCAGCGTATAAATGTTTTTCAGCTTTAAAAGTTTGCCCTATAAGCACTTTTTCGCCCATTGGTGAGGGGCAAAGAATGTAAATATAAAATATAAACTAAATTTTTCTGCTTTTCATGAAAGTATGAACGACAGCGGGTCGCTAGCAAAGTTTACATGTACCCCTTCGGGATTCATTGACTCTGCACGCGACCCACTGCGTTCATATTTTCATGAACCGCAGAAATATAAAATTCATTTCTTAAATAAAGAATAATTGAAACCTTCTCAATAAGATTTATTCTTAAATTTATGTGCTCTTAATAGCCGTAGTTTACTGTACTTAGACTAATGAAGGGATTTAACGAAGATTTTTTCTTACTTTATTTTGCAGATATGCTGTTTGTACTCATACGAATCGCCTCGATGAGGCGATTCTTATGAGTACACACTGAAGATCGGAAAGATATCACATTCTTGCACACCAGACAAGGAAATCCGTGATTTTACCCTGGGATAGAAATTTATGTTCTGACCCTGGTGTTCCGACCCCAAATCGAATATAATCGCGTGTTTGATAAATGCACTAGTTGATTACAACCTCATGCGCGGCGTCGTCATGCGTGACGTCACTAAACATTCCTGTTGTGTCATCACAAAATGGCGGACGTCGGTAACCGAAGTCACGTGACAGCAACATTAAAAATTCGCAATAGAAATGGAAGGTATGCAAGAAAAAGAATCCAATATGAGTGTGAGGGGTGGATAGAAAAATCCGTCCCTCGGGATCACTGTCCGGCATCACGAGGCAAGCCTCGTGATGCCGGATAGTGTCCCTCGGGACGAATTTTTCAATCCACCCCTCACACCCATATAAGATTCTTATACTATTATCACTATGGTCTACCCTCAGTGGCCGAAACTACTCCTGTCTACAAATTCCCACAGTGCCAAGAATATTCCAGTTATTGAAGTTCGAATATATGTATTTAGAATGTAGGATCTGGTATTGTTTGTGAAGTTTAATCCCGGTATGATGAATAAATACCATGGTCCATTTACATTTCCGACGATACAACGTGTCGAACGTCGCATGTTTTCGTGACGTGACGTCTACGAAAACAAAACCAAGACATAACGTATTCAATACGTGATGTAACACGGCAATATCAAGTAGCATGTTAGTCGAGTGACGAATTCAGAAAATGACGAACAGACGAACGGACGGAATACCAGACTCCTATATCGCGCCATGCGTAAAGCAGGTGCGACAAATATGAGATCCATTCTATTTGATCAAAGCACATTCTGCTGATATGGATTTTATACTTTGAAGCAACTTACTTGTCCCAAGTTTGTCATGCGTAATAATTAAGAAAATACTTACATTTCCAGTGTAAAGTCTAATGTAAACCTATAGAAAACAATTGCGTTCATACTTCCATGAACGCATCGAATCACATGATTTTCAGTGACGTTAAGTGACGTCATTCTAAACCAATGTTCTCTACGGGCGTTGATTACGTCAACGCTGTCTCCGCTCTTAGTAGAAAAACAGCGTGTAAATGTTTTTCAGCTTTAAAAGTTTGCCCCACAAGCATTTCTTCGCCCAGTGATGAGGGGCGACCCACTGCGTACATACTTCCATGAACTGCAGAAAAATAATTTTATTTCTTAATTTTATTTAATGCGGTTCATGAAAATATGAACGCAGTGGGTCGCGTGCAAAGTAAATGAACTCCAAATGTAAACTTTACCAGCGACCCGCTGTCATTCATACTTTCATGAAAAGCAGGGAAAAATAAGTTTATTTTTATATATTTACATTCTTTGCCCCTCATCGCAAGGCTACAAAATGCTTGTAGAGCAAACTTTCAAAGCTGAAAAACATTTACACGCTGTTTTCATACAAAGGGCGAAACAGCGTTGACGTCACCAAGGCTCATAGAGAACAATGGTTTAGACTGACGTCACTTGCCGTCATTGAACATTACATGACTCGATGCGTTCATCGAAGTATGAACTGGATTGTTTTCTATAGATTTACATTAGACTTTACACTGGAAATGTAAATATATACTTATAAAATAAAAATTAATACTTATGGATCGAAAGTAGTCTATGATAATACAGTAGAACTTCGATGGCTCGAACACCGATGATTCGTTAACCATGGCTGAGTCGAACCCGTTCTTGAGCCCCTAGGAAAATCCTCGACATAAGAAAAAGTGGGGGATAGTTTAGATGATTTTCGTCTTTTATCTTTCAAATGTATGCTGTGTGTACTCTTTAGAATCGCCTCGATGAGGCGATTCTAATGAGTACACACAGCATAAATTTTCATTATAGAACACCGAAATGATGTCTAAGAGTATCTCATTATGCCTCCTAACAGTAACCTCAGTGGCTCGAACTACCCCTGCCTCGAACAGATTTTCGAGGTCCCAAAGGTGTTCGAGCCATTGAAGTTCTACTGTACTTATAAAATAAAAAACTAATACTTATGGAGCGAAAGTAGTCTAGGATAATACAATGTAGACTTTATTTCAGGATTACAAGCAAATATCATTTGCTTCGTTATCTGCTTGTTATTTTTAAAAGTCATTGTGGCAAATAGTCATTATGATAACTCACCCGTCCGACATAGTGCTTTTGACATATCTCCAAAATGGCTACTTTTCTGATGAAAATCCTTCATATTTTTCTTATAAATGCTAAAAAAATAGGATGTGGCTGCTCGTTAGAACCGCCTCATTGAGGCGGTTCTAACGAGTACCCACAACCTATGTCTTGGAGCAGAAATAAGAAAAATACCGAATACCCCCGTAAACCCCAGTTTTCTCTATATAAATTGGGGTTTAGGGGGGTCTTCATTTCACGGACGTGTTCACGTGATGGTTGGCCCAATGCAGTTTGGTCAGGGTTCAGAGTGTTTGTCTGTATGCAAAATTTATATTGTAAAGTAGCCAAGAAGACGCAGCAGACGACATAAACGGCCGACGTTTTCAGATACAGTTTTTCTTGGCATCTTATTGATTAAAAAGGGATCAGACAATTATACTGCAATAATTAACCCTTATGACACCGAGAAAAACTACATCTGACAATGTCGTCTGCTAATGTCGTCTGCTGAATCTACTTGCAAACTTTTAAAAATATTTTTGGACACAGGCAAACAGTGTGGGCCCAGATCAGACTGCTCCTGATCTGGGTCCACACTGTTTGCAAAAATGACTTTAAGGGTAACCGGCAGACGGCAAAGCAGACGACAATTGTCGTGATTGGCATGTTATGAGTTAACATGAGCGTGAGTAAAACACAACCAATTACATAAACAGCAGCGATTTTCTTGCATTTTTAGCATTAATAGAGACACATCCAAACACTACGTCATCACTCAATAATACTATTTGCCGGGACGTACCGGTGGTGGGCAAAAAAACGTCTTTGGCCGTTTGTCGCCATTGTAAATGCGATGTAATTTTCTGTAAACTTGTCTTTTGTTTGGAATCGAAACAACAAAATTGACCTTTAAACTTTTAAAATAGACATGTCTTAGCTAGAAATTATTGGTTTGTAGAATATTTGGGGATGTTTTGATGATAATTGCCTGTTAAACCTAGGCAGGTAACGAGGCGGGATGGTCTTAATTATTTGTAATAAAAATGCGCAAAACGAATGACTAAAAATGCGGAAGATGCAGGAATGAAGTTTAGAATATATTTATCTACTCATTTAAAGTATAATTCGATCAATATTCTGTAACAGTCAACTGAAATATGCCCGTAATATTAAACCTATTTACAATGTGTCTATATGGAACCAGCGGCTTTTTGCCAACCACGGATGATCGTTATCAAAAGGAAAAGTAGTTTTGCCCATGCGCAGTGACAAGTAAACAAGGTCACGTGTCAAAACATTGGATCCGTCTATAAAGACATTGATATGACATTTTTCCGAACAAAAATGCATGTCTCCATGAAAAAGTATCAAGACATGTAAGAAACCGTCGCGACTGAAAGCAATAACGTTTTTGATTGTTGTTTTTTTCCGGTAGAAACAAAAGTCATTCATTCTTTAAACAGAAAACCTAACAACTTTACGCTTCCGCTCCGAGAATAAAAATTTCGAAGAAATAAATGTGAAAACCAAAATATATAGTTTGTCAGTAAATATGAAATTATATATCCAAGCCAATAAAAGAAAAAGGTAACATATATTATTATTATTATTATTATTATTATTATTATTATTATTATTATTATTATTATTATTACGTTTCTGTGTTGGCGTGTGATTTTCTTCGTCGACAAAACAGGGGGAAAGACGGTACCTGAAAAGTTGTCTTTAATTGTTTGTTTGAACCGAAGGCCAAGACAACCTTCCTACACTATATTGGTTACCTAAACTTCATAAAAGACCAAACAAAGCACAGTTTATTGCAAATTCAAGCTCTTGTACCACCACTGAACTCTCCAAATTATTAACGTCATGTTTAATGCCATCAAAAAACATGTTATTAAATAGTGCGACAAAGTCTTTGAAAGATCAGGTAGAATCTGTTTTGATCTGTAAAAAATTCTAATGAAGTTTTAAATAACAAGAAATGCAGACGTTTTCGTGCTTCAATTCTGCCTACGTATGGTTTTTCCACCCTTTACACAACACTACCTCATAATCTTATAAAAGATAAACTTAGTGATTTGATTGAGTGGACATTTCATAGGGGAGACTCCCTCAGTCCTGCAGGTCCTGTAAGAAAGGCTTTTTTCACTTCTGAAGAGCATAAAAATTATACATGTACTTTATGGACATGTCAGAAAGAGTGTGAAGCTCTCATCTTCTACTTGACAATATTTACATAAGATTTGGTACTAAGTTATTTAGATAAGTTGTGGGCATTCCGATGGGTACTAATTGCTCAACCCTTGTGGCTGATTTGTTTTTGTTTTGTTATGAGAGAGACTTCATGATGTCCCTTTTTGCTGAAAGCGAATCTGAAATCGATGAAGCTTTTAGCTCGACTGCCAGATATTTGGATGATTTATTAAATATTGACAATCCCTATTTCGATGGTTTGATCGGTCAAATTTACTCCCCAGAACTTCAGTTAAATAAAGTAAATTCTTCTGATACCGAGGCCCCGTTTTTGGATTTACATCTTTCTATTGCAGATGGGTTTGTTTCTTGCAAAATATATTATACACGCGATGATTTTGATTTTTGAGATTGTAAATTTTCCTTTTTTGGATGGGGATTTTCCTCGTGCGCCGTCCTATGGCGTTTATATTTCGCAACTAATTCGATTTGCCAGAGTTAGTTGCCATGTAACTGACTTCAACACTAGTAATAAATTGCTAACGGCTAAACTTCTTAATCAGGGTTATCGGTACCATAAACTACGCAAAGCCTTTTCAAAATTTTATAGACGTCATTCTGATTTAATTTTCAAAATTCAATATTGGACTTAAATCTCTTCTGCAACAAGGTCTATCCGAACCCGAATTTTATGGTGACTTAGTATATAAATTCAGAAAAATATATAACTGCAATGACTTTAGCAGCCAATTCCGTAAAATCATTCTTCGATATAAAAAGATTGGGTACAACATAAATGTTATACAACAGACTGCATGCATGGTAGTTAACCCAATCACTGTTGACAACTTTGCTTCCCTCTTTAATTGCACGCCGGTGGGTCAGGCCTCAGATTCTATGACGGTTCCAGCGAAAAGGCTAACTGAGAATTAGAGAAAATCTAATTCTATGTAATGTTGGTTGGTGCCTGATGGCCTGTCTCTGGTCGGGCCCATCGGAGTCTTACTGTTGTTTTCTTTTGCTCCAGCATTTCAGTGGTTTCTTGCTGTCGAGTCCTCGCCTGTGGTTGTTTGATTTTTTGTGTTCACGGGGGTGTTGCGCTAATGGGTTGGTGTGTGTGTGTGGGGGGGGGGGCTTCGTGCGGACTGAGCAGGTTGTTTGTCTAAATCGCGTCGAAGGTGGGGGCGGGGGCTGTGGCCCCAAGAGGAATTCGTTTCACTGACCGTTCTAGGGCGGTACTTCTGTCGCGGTTTAATTTTTGTTATGGTTTGTCTTTGAGGGTTTGTATCGCTTATATTGTTTTGATTTGGATAACCAGTTGGCCATTTTGTGGGAAAGTAGCTGTCCTTTCGGCTTTCCGCCGTTGATGTTTCCGTCTCGTTTGTGTTTCTGTTCCTTCGGTGTCTTGGTTAATTGTATCGATTCCTTGTCATTGCCTTCACTTCTATTTAACGTCCCCGTCAACACACACTATTTAGGTAATTTTGGAAACGTTGCTTCCAATTTTGTTAGACTTTTACCCAAAACTGAGATGGAATGAAATCTCAAGCTCTGCTTACCAATGAAACCAATGCGGCTTCCTGGTAAACCGCTTAGGTATAAGCCTACCCAAGGTTAAAATATCGCAATCTTCAACGAACACTAACTCATGAAGTGTTTTTAGAATTTATTTATAAGTTTATCAGATAATTAACTCATCACAACCGATCCAGTTATCAAATTTCAAGGCTCTAGCTTTAACAGTTTCTGAGATCTTTTGCTGACAAGTAACATATGCTCAAATTTAAGAAAGGCTACAACTCGTGAACTATTTTCGGAATTTATTCAAAAGTTAATCAGGTAATCTTCTCATCACTGTTACAATGCTCTAGCTCCTTGCTGGCAAGATAAAACTGCCCAAATTTACAAAGAGCCATAACCCATGAACTATTTTTCAGAATTTATTTAAAATTAACCAAGCCATCGACGCGTTATTACCAATCTATTCACCTAGTTTCAAGGCTCCATCTTCAACAGTTTCTGAGATCACCACATCCAATCGTAACGCCAAATAAGTGGTTGCAAAGCCGGGAATGTGGTCTTTTCATGCCGAATTGTGGTACTTTTTTATCAATTCGCCGCCATTTCTCGCTTGAGGAGACACGATGGGTAGAATCAAAATTTATTTAAAATATTACTATGGAGGCCGATAGGGGACATTTTGACTTGTGACTTTTGAACTTGTGACTTATGACTTGCGACGTCGGAGTTGCATGCCTAATTTTTGCGACTTATGACTTTTGACTTTCGACAAATCTGACGCAGTGGAAGACGGCGGTCAACGACGGTGTCGATCCAGCGATTTTGCTGCTCCTGTATTATATTGTTTGATGAATGCCATTAAGAAGACTTGTTTATGTTTTTTACTCTGTTTTGTTATCTTTGTATGACTTATGACTTGCGACTTATAACTTTGACTTGTGATTTATGACTTGTGACTTATCACTTTCGACTTATGACTTGTTGACTTTTGGTGCAAACCCGAAAAATATCGGGTAGCGGACATCGGCACCGACAATTCCGGTGTATATTGTTTAGAAATGCCACTTAGAAGACCCTGTTTCATGTATTATCAACTCTGTTTTAGTGACAATTTACTACCGCCTGTGTTGTTATGCCCTATTACTTTAGATTCGCGCCAAGAAATTGTCTTAAGTTGCAAGTCAAAACTCAAAAGTCATAAGTGACAAGTCATAAGTCGAAAGTCACAATTCGAAAGTGAAAAGTCATAAGTGACAAGTCAAAACTCATAAGTCAAAATTCATAAGTGACAAGTCATAAGTCTTAAAAATTCACAAAATCAGAGTAAATAACCTACCATATGATCTTTTCGGTGGCATTTTTCAAACAATATAAAACAGAAGGAGAAAAATCGCTTGCCTCACCGGAATCTTAGCCGTCGTTGTCCGAAATCGGCCGTTGCTTGAGGTATGTCAAAAGTCACAAGTAAAAAGTCATAAGTCGCAAGTCGGTAGTCACAAGTCGTTAGTCACAAGTCAAAATGTCCCCTATCGGCTTCCATATATTACGATATGTTAATCGACCATGAAAAGTAGCCTATCCGGATCTACATAATTTTTCTCGCCGATACTCACGTCTACGACGGACGCCGGGTGTAATACCACCACCCCAATTAGTTTTGGAAGACGAGCTTATAAAAAGGATCCCTTACACTAAAATACAGATCACTTTGAGAAGGCAAAGTGGTGCGAGTCGGACCGTTCCTACATATAAACCCTATTGATTTCATTGGGCGGAAGCGACGTCTCCAAAATGACGTAAATAGTGCTGACGGGGACGTTAAACATCAAATCAAACAAACAATGACAAGGGTGATATAAGAATTTCTATACCCTGAGCAAATGTTAGATATACTTATCTGGTCGCCAAATCCTATCCATGAAAGGGGACAACTACCTTCGGAAAGTGGAAGCACAATATTTTCTGCTGAAAAATGACCAACTAATTCCAGCGTGTTGTGCACAATGAAACTCACTTTTAAAAGCTTTACATCATTCTAAATACCGTGATAAAACTGCACTGACTTAATGAACCATAAATTTAGTTTTATGACAAATAACTAGGTATTCAAATCAGAAAAGACGGATTTAGAGGCAATATGCAGTCCTGTAAGCGTGTGCTCGATTAGCAGTGCCATTCGAACGAGCTCGGTCAAGTTAGCGCCATCAACAGCACCAGCACCAAAAGAATTCATGTTGGTACTGTAGCAGCAGCATCAGAGCAAAAGAGGTCAAGTTGGCAGCAGCAGTAGCAGGGCCAGCAGCAAAAGCGGTCAAGTTGGCAGCCAGCAGCAGCACAAGCAGCAAAAGTCGTAAAGTTGGCAGCAGCAGCAGCAGCACCAGCAGCAAAAGTGATAAAGTTTGCAGCAGCAGTAGCAGCACCAGCAGCAAAAGTGGTAAAGTTGGCAGCAGCAGTAGCAGCAGCAGTAGCAGCACCAGCAGCAATAGTGGTAATGTTGGCAGCAGCAGTAACAGCACCAGCAGCAAAAGTGGTAAAGTTGGCAGCAGCAGTAGCAGCACCAGCAGCAAAAGTGGTAAAGTTGGCAGCAGCAGTAGCAGCACCAGCAGCAATAGTGGTAATGTTGGCAGCAGCAGTAACAGCACCAGCAGCAAAAGTGGTAAAGTTGGCAGCAGCAGTAGCAGCACCAGCAGCAAAAGTGGTAAAGTTGGCAGCAGCAGTAGCAGCACCAGCAGCAATAGTGGTAATGTTGGCAGCAGCAGTAACAGCACCAGCAGCAAAAGTGGTAAAGTTGGCAGCAGAGTAGCAGCACCAGCAGCAAATGTGGTAAAGTTGGCAGCAGCAGTAGCAGTGCCAGCAGCAATAGTGGTAAAGTTGGCAGCAGCAGTAGCAGCACCATCAGCAATAATGGTAAAGTTGGCAGCAGCAGCACCAGAAAAAAGTGGTCAAATTAACAGCAGCAGCAGCAGCACCTGGCATTCCTTATATCAGATAATGACGAGTAAGTTGATAATTACTCGAATAGAGAATTACCCGGTATAACATTTCCATCTTGAACATACAGACGATTTATGACTTTCCATCTTGGAATTGACTGACAATGGTTATACTTTAAATATGGGTCAGAGATAAACTAGACATGAAGTGAACATGAAAGCAGTCTGAAGGACAGCCAAATCCCCCGCCGCACTTTGTATCAAGGCTCAACCTTGTGACCTTCACCTGTGACCTTGACCTTGTGTTGGCATGGTTTATTTATGGTTCTGCACATCAGCTCACTGTGGGTTATATTTCACAAAAGTTTAATGAAAATCCTTCTAGGGGTAAAGTCGATATGGAACGGGCACAAAATTCAAAGTTTCAAAATCGTGACCTTCAACTGTGACCTTGACCTCGAGTCAGCATTGTTTATGTATGTGTTATGCACATCAGCTCACTGATGGGGGACATTTGACCAACGTTTAATGAAAATCCTTTGAAGTGTAAAGGAGATACGGAATGGACTCAAAATCGTGACCTTCCAATGTGACCTTGACCTGGTGTCGACATGATTCATTTATGGGTTCTGCATATGAGCTCCCTGAGGTGGATAACTGACCAAAGTTTAATGAAAATCCTTTGAGGGGTAAAGGAGATACGGAACGGACAAAAAAATCAAAGTTTTAAACTCGTGACCTTCAAATGTGACCTTGACCTTGAGTCAGCATGGTTCATTTATGTGTTCTGCACATCAACTCACTCAGGGGGTTAATTGACCAAAGTTTAATAAAAATCATTTGAGGGGTAAAGGTGATATGGAACGGGCAAAAAATCAAAGTTTTAAGCTCGTGACCTTCAAATGTGACCTTGACCTTAAGTCGGCATGGTTCACATATGGGTTCTGCACATCAGCTCACTGAGGGGGATATTTGACCAAAGTTTAATGAAAATCCTTTGACGGGTAAAGGACATATGGAACGGACACAAACATCGAGCTTTTAAATTCTTGACCTTCAAATCTGACCTTGACCTTGAGTCAGCATCGTTCATTTATAGGTTCGGCAAATTAGCTCACTGAGAAGAATAATTGACCAAAGTTTAATAAAAATCCTTCTAAGGGTAAAGGAGAACGGACACAAAATTGCAAGTTTCAAACTAGTGACCTTCAACCGTGACCTTGACCTTAAGTCGGCCATGTTCATTTATGGGTTCTGCACACCAGCTCAATGAGACGAATAATTGACCAAAGTTTAATAAAAATCTATCAAAGGGTCCAGGAGATATGCAGCGGACAAGAAAGTGTTACGAACGGACAGACGGACGGACAGACTAATAAACGGACGGACGGACATTGGTTCTGCACATCAACTCACTGAGAAAAATATTTAACCAAAGTTTAATGAAAATCCTTCCAATGGTAAAGGAGATATGGAATGGACACAAAATTCCAAGTTTAAAACTCGTGCCTTCACCTTGAGTCGGCATGGTTCATTTATGGGTTCTGCATACCAGCTCACTGAGACGAATAATTGACCAAAGTTTAATGAAAATCTATCAAAGGGTTCTGGAGATATGGAGCGGACAAGAAAGTAATACGGACAGACAGAGAACGTGTTACGGACAGACAGTTGGACGTACCGACGGACAGACGTCCGGACGGACAGACGAAGGTCATTCCTATAATTCCCGCTCCGCTTCGCGGCGCGGGATTATTTAGAGTTGTACAAGATCAGAGATAGGTGTGCACATTACTTTGCTCTAATTCATAGAAAGATGTGCACGGTACTTTGAGAATCAAGTGCACTAGACCATTTTGAGCTAGAGCTAGAACTAGAGCTAAAGCTGCCTTCTGACCTCAAGTGTTGTGCACAAAGAAACTCCCTTTTAGTGTTTCAGTTACTGCACATGCATGTATAATAAGCTTTAGTATAAATTCTACTGAGCCAAAAATCATTACAGAGACGAGGTGATTAAATAGAGGATCTTACACGAATGGTCATTTCATATGAAATTTATGAAACGAGCCTTCGGCGAATTTCATAAATTTCATATGAAATGACCACGAGTGTAAGATTCTCTTTATCATATGACTACTTTAAATTGGATTTTATCACCTTTTAATTTGACAAGTTTTCTACGAAAAATGCATTGTTGATATGAACGTCGTCATGACGTTACTTAATCCCGCCAAAGTGTTATTACACCTGTGGTCATACGATATTTATTACATGAAGTTATCCACTGCTTATCAACGACGTCAAATGATAAATAACATTTTTCCTCTATGGTGCAAGTTATGCAACACATTGCAATAACATATCGTGTGACATTGTGCATTTTTTCATATCTGCAAAAAGGTTAATTTTCGGATGTGAAAATTGTGATATTTTTCCTTATTCATACTCAGAACATAGCTAGTGGATGTCGCTAGAACCGCCTCATTGAGGCGGTTCTAACGAGTACCCACAACCTATGTCTTGGCCCAGAAATAAGCAAAATAATGTTTACCCCCCGTAAACCCCAGTTCTTCACGGGGGATGTTTTCAACGTGAAGCCATTTTTGTTGACCACGCACGCGCTTACTGAAACATGTAAGGACCCTTTTCG
Source organism: Lucinisca nassula (assembly GCA_963580285.1). Lineage (NCBI taxonomy): Eukaryota > Metazoa > Mollusca > Bivalvia > Lucinida > Lucinidae > Lucinisca > Lucinisca nassula. Next base: position 49,811,038 of record OY757015.1, read on the forward strand.
TGTGGGCCAGTATACGCGTGGGTTTTGAACTCACCTGTGCCGAACTTCTCCCCGTAAATCCCAGATGAGATTAAACTTTCCAGTCCTATTTGCGAATTCATCACAGTTTTTATGCACATCACACATTCTAGCCTCTGAACCAAATTTGAGAAACTACTAGAATATTGTCCAAAGGCCTCAAGACATTCGAAAAGCAATTCCAAACCTCGCTGTTTCAAAAACAACGCAACCCATCTTCTGTTGTCCGACTTCAGACGACTTCTAAGGCGGGAAAAATTAAACACCGTTGGATCCCGCAGTAAACTCACGCATGACTGTGAAGTCGCGATATCTCCCGCTATTTCGGCCAGACGACTCTCGGACTTCATTTTGGTAATTTTCTTAATGTTAAGTTTCGGTTCTTCCGAGTCCGATTCCACATCTTTTTCTTCATTCTGAATTACCGATTGCGGAAGCTTTAACTTAAATCGGTTCATTGTTCGTTTCAAAAACATGTTTTGTCTTTCTGTGAAATTTTAAAAAATCAAGCAAACCGTACTGAATGAATCGCCGCAATCGAAGCCATGTGCTATCAATTGTTCTTAGCAGTAGATTTCGATTAAATGCCTACGACACCTGAGCGAAGTATTGGATTGTGACAGACGCTGTCGATTCTACTTCCTTTATAGTTTCTAGACACAAGTTAACCAAAGCCCTCAGAGCGCATGATTTATTTTTGAAGTGTTTTAGTGGTGCGCTGTATTGTCACGAGCGCCATACGACATAAAATATCGTCAAACTGTTGTAGAAATCTTACGGCGATAAACGGAGGCAGCATTTTCCAAAAGAACACGTTTTAACTCGCCTCTCGGAATCTGAGAGCTTTTAATCAACAAGCACACAATTTTATAAGCTGATTCACAAAAAAAGCGCACGTGGGAACAGCTAAGGCTCAGGCGAGGCTGTGCATGTATGCGCAGTCTCGCAGGAGCATTAGGTGTACACATCCGGTAACACTCGCGATAGTTCCTAGGACCTGGAAATGGTAAATAAAGGTAGGTACCCTTGTGCGTTTTGATTTATTGTAGAAGAATAAGAGAATAATATGAAATTTCCGCGATGCTAAGCCATGTTAAATTGATTTATCTTTCTGAGCAGGCCGAAAAAATATAGAAAAAATCGTTGCTGAAAGTAGGTGACCGTAACAAAATCGAACACAAGGTAATCTGACCATAGTTTTATGTCAACACGAATGAATGATGCAACTGTTTTGTAAGTTTTCGCTTAGAACGAGATCCTTTGGCACATGTTCTGGGTATGTCAGCCCTCATTCATCATTGAGACGTTCAAAATTTATCAATCCATGTACAGTGAAGGGGGAATGCCGCAAATTAGCAGGCGGAGCAGCTCCCACATCATCGCGGCAGCTCCCAAAAAACACCCTAGTTCCCACGAGCCTATCAGATACTGAGGCTGTTATATTTGACCATTACCTCAGGTGGTTCGCTAATTTTAGCAAAATAAAATCAATGGATGAGTTCTTTAAAATATTTACAATCTATTACAGAGGTGTACTAAAACGTTTACCTCTGAGTCCCAATTTATACCTTGCGGGCTTTGAACTCTTCTGCAGTTTTGGCATTTTCCACAGAGTAGGGAAGACTATTCCATTGATGAATAGTTCCGGGCAAGAAGGAATTCTTCAGTGCATCACTATAGGCCTGATAACTATGATACTGACTGTTGTTTTCGCCCCCGCCCATCTCGGCTTGGAGAAATAGTTTGGGCTGAATGGTGCTTCCACGCAGAGACGAATCTGACAACACACGTTAACTGTAAACCGCTTAGAAGGATTAAGCCTGTCCAGGCAAAGTGGTGCGAGTCATATTGTCCAATGCATATAAGCCTTCTGGTTTCATTGGGCGTAAGGGCTTGAGATGTCAGTTCATATCAATATCGGGTAAAAGTCCCGCAAATCGGAAGAAACGTCTCCAAAATGACCAACACAAAGTTGACGGGGAGGCTTAACCACAAATCAAACAAACACAATCCTCCAAGGGGGCCACTTTTCTGAAAACAAAATTCCGGGCTGTTCTCCAAACACTGTCGGAAATTCAAGTTTATGACTCAAAATACTCTGCTTGTAACCAGCTTTCGCCCTTTTCGGAATTATTTAATATAGAAAATCATAATAATGCCTTTTTCGGCAGCCGAAAGCCAGTGATTTTACGGACTGATGGTCGCTCTGTGGATATTTTTGACGATATATTCAAGATTTACTTACTTTAACATAGCAGAAATCATAAAATGTTATTAGAAATCGTTGACTGGGTGTATAATTTAGTAGAAAATGACATTTTGGGGGAGGATATTTCTTTTCTTCTAAAATTCCCCTTGTTTTCCAATGATTACGGCCCACAGTTCCCCACGGTTAGTATAGACCAGGTGTGTGACGTCACAGGATTTAGCTATTTGCCTTAAAAATCGGCTACATTCCATTCTTGTAATAATGAGTCATTTATATCATGTTAGCGGTTGCCTGGTGGTTTAAATCGACATATAACCTAATCTAAAAACTTCTCTCCAGGTGATGGAATGATAGACTCGTGGGAACTAGAGGGTGTTTTGGGAGCTGGCGCGATAATGTGGGAGCTATTCCGCCTGAAAATGTTTGGCATCACTCCTTCACAATATATGAACTGATATTTTTTTACATCTAAATGGTGAATTAGGGCAGACATACACAAAATTTGCGCCAAATTATCTCGTTCTAAGCGAAAACTTACAAAACAGTTGCATCATTCATTCGTGTTGACATAAAACTATGGTCAGATTACCCTGTGTTCGATTTTGTTACAGTCACCTACTTTCAGCAACGATTTTTTTTCAATATTTTTTTTCGGCCTGCTTAGAAAGATAAATCATTTTAACATGGCTTGGCATCGCCGAAATTTCATATTATTCTCTCATTTTTCTACAATTAATCAAAACGCACAAGGGTACCTACCGTTGTTTACCATTCCCAGGCCCTAGGAACTATTGCGAGTGTAACCGGATGTGTCGTGGGATCAAAATTACGTTGACGCGATTTCGCGATAGCTCCCTTGATGTCCACCCGTGCTAGAAGTAGTTTCAAACTAGGGGTCTGGCCCAAAACGTTGCTATGTGTACACGTGTATTATACGCTTTGTCGAAGCAGACGACAAACTAATAATGCGGTTAATGTGCCATGCCAGTGACATTTCCAGGAACAATTTTCTATGATTATTAATAGAAACACTATCTGCACTTGCTCGCTTACCACAATCACGATATTAAATATTCGCGGAGCAGTGCGCACATCAAATGACATAGATTTTCTTTACTTTGGTACCCGAGCTGAATACCCACGGGTTTCCGGGTACCCGTTATCACTGTGAACTGGAATCGTTAGACGATCTGACTATATCCCCGCTTCAGCGCAATTTTCTGAAACAGGCATAATATGACTGCCGTCTTGATCTTGATCGCCAGTCTTTTTCTTTCTTTCTTTCTTTCTTTCTTTCTTTCTTTCTTTTTACTGCGTCGGTCACATTTGATCATTACCCCAGGTGTACATTACATACACTCCAGGCTTGCAGGATGAAAGCCTACACAGTAATCATGTACGAAAAGTTTAACAATGGCCTATATGGAGAGAAAGAAGAATGAAAGAACAAATGAAAAAAAAAAAAAAAAAAAACGAGCCGAGAATGTCCACTACCTCTCACACCATTATTGCTCTTACACCATTATTGCATTGCATGCTAAGTTTGAGGCATCTAGTTTTCTTAGTTCCTGAGAATCTGTGACAAATATTTAACATTGGAGCGAACGAAGAAAGGAAGAACAAAGGAACAAATAAGCATAGTAATCCCACTATCTCTTACATGAAATGCCGTTATCATGATAAAGTACACATTGTATGGGACTTTTAGCTTTAAAAGTTCCAGAGAAATCTTTGACGAAAAATTTAACAGCCTATATGAAGAGAAAGAAAAAAGTAGATGGAAACAGGGAAATTCCGCTATCAATTAAGACTACCTAAATTCAGACTAATTTTGTTTTTAAAAGCTTATTTAGTAGACTGAAGTTATTCTGTCTTTGTATTTTCTGCAAATAGTGTCCTCTGGTCAGAGACCCTCTTTGGAACTGTTCAAAAGTGGTCTTAAAGACCACTTTTGAACAGTCCCAAAGGTGGTCTTAATATAGGAATTTTATTGTAAATAAGCCGAGAAAACCATTTTTGTCTCTTACACGATATAAATCCCCTTTATTACAAAGTATACAGAGTTTGAGGCGTCTAGCTTTTGTAGTTCCTGAAAAAATAATACTGACCTCTATGGATATAAAGAGAAAGAATGCAAGAATAGATGAACAAATAAGTCGAGTTAGCCGAGAAAGCCCATAGTCCCTTACACGATTATAAGTATTCATCATTTTATAGTATACCAATTATGAGGTTTCTAGCTTTTGTAGTTTATGTTAAATCTTTACCGAAAACTTTGCTTGACGCTGTTATTGTTCCATCTTCGCAAGCCTACCTGAAGGCACAAAACGTTGAACTAACGTTGAAACAACGTTGTTACAACGTTAGTTCAACGTTGGCTGCCTGCAGGAAAGGGTACTAGATCCACTTCGTTCCTTACTTAGTACTCTTGGCTTGTTATTGCTCAGATACGGATCTATTCATTTCATTTCAAAAGAAACTGTGCAAAAACACAGCGTCGAGCAAAGATCATAATTTCGCTGCTCAGAATTGACATGATGCTTCCACGCAGAGCTGAAACTGACTACACACCACTCAGAGGATCTATAGTTATAAGCCTGTCCAGGCAAAGCGGTGCGAGTCGGACCGTCCATGCTTATAAACCCTATTGGTTTTATTGAGCGACAAGGCCCGAGATATTTCATCTCGATGTCCATTGGAAGCAACGTCACCAAAATGACCAATGCAGTGTTTACGGGACGTTAAACATCGAATCAAACAAACAAAACAAGAATTGACATTCCGTGCTATGGAAGCCTTTGAGGGACTTCTTTCTAGTAGACCCCGATTGAGGAGGGAGAAAATCGTATTTTTGTCAGAATTACCTCCCCTGAAGGTGTATTTCTCCCCCTGATGAGATTTAAAAAAAAAGTTCACTGAAAATATTGTTACAAAATGTCAACATTCAGCCTTTTAGTAACTTCAAGAATTCAGAGATTAAAATAGGGCTTCAAACCCGTTCATGGCCATATGACACATTTATATGGCTTAAGAAACCTGATTAATTGCAATTTTATGGCATAAACACTTTCACCCCACGTTTCTAAAATGGATTCTAGCGCAATCGATTCTGGAATGCATTCATTCAATGTTTGCAAATTCAGTAGAACTTCGATGGCTCGAACACCGATGGCTCGTTTACCATGGATGTGTCGAACCGATTCTTGAGCGCCTAGCGAAATCCTCTTCATAAGAAATAATGGGGGATAATAAGGATATTTTAGTCTTTTATCTTGCAAATGTATGCTGTGTGTACTCATTAGAATCGCCTCGATGAGGCGATTCTAATGAGTACACACAGCATTAATTTTCATTATAGAACACCAAAAATATGTCTAAAAGTATCTCGTTATGCCTCCTGACCCTCAGTGTCTCGAACTACTCCTGTCTCGAACAGATTTTCGAGGTCCCAAAGGTGTTCGAGCCATTGAAGTTCGACTGTAGGACCTGCAAATGCATCATTTAACAGGACAGTAAACAGTGTAGATCCTGATGAGACGGCTCTGTACCTGTCTATAGGATTGAAAGGGTTAAATCCATGATGACTGAAAATAGCAACCACACATGTAAGGCTGTGAATTCTAGCAGCTGCTAGATTCCATACTGGGAGTGCAATGATTTTTTTTTTTCTGTTTGCTCAGATCCTACGTTATCTTGAGGTCAATGCTGTTCTGTTTAATAGATGGGCTGCATGATGCTTCCACGCAGAGCTGAAACCGACCCGCACACGAGTACTGGTAAACCGTTTAGAAGATCTACGTCTGTCCAGGCAAAGCGGTGCGAGTGTCGGACCGTCCATGCTTATAAACTCTATTGGTTTCATTGGGCGGCAGGAATTGAGATGTCATTTCATCTCAATGTCGGATAAAAGTCCCACGTCTCCAAAATGACCTTTACAGTGTTGACGGGGACGTTAAACCTCAAATCAATCAATCAATCAATCTGTTCTGTTTGAAATGAGGTTTTACGTCCCCGTCAACACTGAATAAGCCAGTTTGAAGACATTGCTATTTTTTCCTGAAAATGTGATGAAATGACATCTCAAGCTCTACCAACCAAAGAAACCCCTGGGATTTATACATGGGACGGTCCGACATGCACCACTTTACATGGGCAGGCTTTAGACCTTAGAGGTTTGTGTGCTGTCAGTTTCAGCTCTGCGTGGAAGCACCATGCATCCCAAGCTATTTCTCCATGGCCTGACGGGCGGGTCCTTATGGCAATGTTGTAATAGTATGCTTGCTTCCGAATGTTTTGTTTGGGACTTTAACGGCTCATTCAGCAATCTTTGGGCGATAGGGGTTGAGTTGTCATTTCATCTCAAAGTCGGGCAGATGTCCCGCGAAGTCGAAAGCAACGTCTCCAAACTTACCTAAAAAGTGTTGGAGGGGACGTAAACCGAAATTGATTCCTGTAAGTCGTTCGATTTATCTATTGAAAATTTCATGACAAAAACTTCATATCATATTGTCATTTGAGTGGCTGTAGATAAGGGATTCTGGGGCTAATTGCACAAAATAACGAAATTCACGTACTAAACAAGAACAGTTAGAAATATTTAAACCCTATCCTGCTGGATATTTATATTAGCCATACCCATTGCTGATTATCAGCCAATCGGATTACGTGATAAAATGTTTTCGTTCAATTCCACAAACTGCATGACAAACAGTGTAGATCCTGATCAGATGGCTTCTTAAGAAGCCATCTGATCTGGATCTACACAGTTTGCAAAGGGGTTGTCGTGAACAGCAGATAATGGTTAAAGCTATGCATGCGTAGTCACATTTTTACATATATACGCATGTACCAGTATTTTCTTGCAGCACCGACTACTCTTTCCCTCGACAAGTCCCACTACATACCGTATGGAATATTTTTTCTAGTCTTCAAAATGGGATTCTGAGTGCTCGCCATGAGGCGGTTCCAGCAAGTATCCAAACTCAGTTATTGTTAACAAAGTCCTTAGTCAATGTGACTGTTAAATGTCAGTGTCGAGGCCCGAAAACGTTCTGTCATGAGAATTGATTATGATTTTTTTCTGCGGCCAGTCTGTTCTTTCCGCTGATTCAAGAAGGGCAGTTGTCAGTTTCTGGCAAATGTGCACTGTATTCGTTGAAGTCTGGTCATGAAGTATAGTAATGTAAACTGACCGGCTCCATATGACCTAAATAAACCGCTAGGGTTCAAGGAACGGTCCGACTCGCACCTGTTTTACTAGGTAGGCTTAGCCCTTCTAAGCGGTTTACCTTTACTCAAGTTTGGTCGGTTTCAGCTCGGCGCGGAAGCACTATGCAGCCCATTTCTCCTAGCTCCGATTTGCGGGGGCGCGAATAATTTTCTTGTAGCTTGTTTTGGACACGAGGTATTCGTTCCGTTTGCAAAAGAGAAGTTCGATAATGATCCTGTTATGAGCCATTTCTTCTGGATCTTCGCTGTTCACATACATTATGTTAACTAGACAAAGTGCCCAGTGGGGAGCATATATCCCCGGCCAGTGCAATCGCCTATACTGGAAATGACCATAGCTTCTGACCATATACAGACCATTGAGAACAAGAGCTGTCATACAACAGCATAGCTCGCCTGTTTTGTGCCTTCTATACGTATGTTTTCACATAAACATGAAAACGTTTTTTTTTTTTACTTTCTTTTTCAAACAACTCTTACATAAGTATTTTATAGGCTTTTATTCCAAATCATCACGAAAACATGGCTATATATTTTTGACCCCCTTGAACCCACTTTTATATAGTAAAACTGGGGTTTCCGGGGGTATACCTTATTTTTCTTATTTCTGCTCTAAAATATAGATTGTGGGTACTCGTCAGAACCGCCTCGATGAGGCGGTTCTAACAAGTGCCCACAATCTATATTTTGAGCAGAAATAAGAAAATAAAATATAGATTGTGGGTACTCGTTAGAACCGCCTCGATGAGGCGGTTCTAACAAGTGCCCACAATCTATATTTTGAGCAGAAATAAGTAAAATATCAAAAAATTTTCAGCATAATTTTTTTCATTTTTTCGGCGATAAAGGTGGCAATGTGTTTGTATAGGCGTGTTTGCGTAATGACAAATATATTCCGTGCGTATTGCCATGCTGCATCAAAGAGTATTCAAGACATAACGCAATCACTGAACAATGAAATAACGGCCATACTGACCTACATGTACATTTTGGGGTCAATCATCGGGTCACATGGAACCAACATCTTATGTATGGCATTTCTCCGACCAATAGTCTTCAAGATATAATTAGGTTAAAATCACTGAACGTTAAAATATTGGTCACCCTGACAAAGTTATATTTTGGGTCAATCATTGCGTCACATTTGAGTTTTTATTCCAGATATGACACTGCTCCATAAAATGTAGGGCAAAATTATTGAACAGTGTAATGAAGGTGACAATGACCTGTCAATGATAGGGTCACGAGGAACATAATATTCTGGCAAGAAGTTTCTCAACCATGTAGTATTCAAGATATACAGCAAAATCATCTAACCATGAAATATAGGCCACACTGGCCTAGATACATTCCATTCAGCATGTCACATGGGTATAACATTTGTCTATCAAATAGTCTTTGAGTATCAATGCAAAATCACTGAACCGTAAAATAAAGATCACACTGGCCTATATATATTTTTATGTCGATCATCGGTTTGAAAAGAATGTGTAATCAAGGTATTAAGTTTTTCCGTCAAATAGTATTCGATATATAAGGCAAAATCACAAACCATGAAATATAGGTCAAAATGATCTAGATATATTTTAAGGTTAATCATTGGGTCACATGGAACTAATATCCCAGGTGTAACATTTCTCCATCAAACAGGCTCAGAGTTTTAAGGCAAACTTATTGAACAATGAAATAAAGGTCACACTGACCTAGATATACTTCTTTTTCAATCATCGGGTCACATGGAATTTATTATCAAGGTATAAAGTTTCCCCATCAAATAATATTCAAGGTTTAAGGCAAAATCACTGAACCATGATATATAGGCCACACCGACCTAAATATATTATACAGTCAATCATCTCGTTGTATAGAACTATTATCCCAGGTATGACATTTCTCCATCAAACAATCTTCGAGTATTAAGGCAAAATCATTGAACCATGAAATATAGCTCACGCTGACCTAGATATATTCTTATGCAAATCATTGGGTCATGTGGAACTAAAAATTCAAGTATGCAGTTTCTCCACGAAAAAGTATTAAAGATATAAAATCAATGGACCGTGAGATAAAGGGTCACATTGACCTAGATATATTTTGAAGTCAATCATAGTGTCAAATGGAAGTAATAGCCCAGGTTTGATTATTGTTTAGCAAATAGTCTTCAAGATATAAGTTAAAATCACTGGACCGTGAAATGTAGGTAACCATGACCTCCACTCTTTTACACTTGAACCAATGTCACATAGTTTGCCGATGCATTGTGTCTATAACTTTCTAGCATATTGGTTTGTTTGTTTGATTTGAGGTTTAACGTCCCCGTCAACAATGTAAAGGTCATTTTGGAGACGTTGCTTCCAATTTTGTGGGACTTTTACCCGACATTGAGATAATATGACTTCTCAAGCCCTGTCGCCCAATGAAACCTATAGGGTTTATTAGCATGGACGGTCCGCCTCGCACCGCGGTTCCTGGACAGGCTTAGATCCTTTGAGCGGTTTACTAGTGTGCGGGCCGGATTCAGCTCTGCGTGGAAGCATCATGCAGCCCATATATTTCTTCAAGCCCCTATGGGCGGGGGCTTCTAGCATATTGGAAATGCATAAAACATATTACAAAGGTGTCATATATTTTGACCTCTACCCCACCCCAGGTATGTACAGGGCATGAAATATAGATCAAGGTCACCGGGTCAAGGTGAATACCGAATCGACATGTCAAGAAGAATCATTATGTGGGCCCCGTCAAGCGATTTTGGTACTTATCGCCTATGCGAGCAGCGAAGGTTCAGGCGAGCCTGCGCATCCGCGCTGTCTCGCCAGAACCTTCGCTGCTCGCTCATACAAGCAGTGAATCAAGAGGAACCTTCAGACAGAAAGCCTTATCCCTGGCCCCTCTGAATGGCTGGGCATGCGCAGTTAAAATTTGTCATGACGGAATGCTCGAAGACACAAATTCGCTTGGCGGAGCTCATGTAAAGTTTGAAGATTCTAACAACTACAGTTGCAGGTATCTCAAGGCTTATGGTATAATCTGGCAAAGTCAATGGAGCGGAAAATAAATGTCAAGGTCATTGGGTCAAGGTGTATGCTGAGTAAGCATGTCAAGCGGAAACATTAAGTAAAGTTTAAAGGTTCATAGTTGCTGTGGTAATTAAACAAGAGGGGCATGATGGCCCTGGATCGCTCACCTGATCCATATTGTACAAATGAAATGGTAGATAATCTATTGGGGCGTAGAGGATTTGAGCAATTTTGGTTGACGTTGGCCAAAGGAACAGTTCTGTGAAATTATTTCAAAATCAGCCTGGCTGCTTAGGAGTAGAAGTCGTTTTGAGGTTTTTATTTCTTTAGCTCTGGCGACCATTATGTTCAGTGGAGCAAAATATTTTGAGCAATTTTGGTAGAGGGTCATCCATGGACCATTCCTATAAAATTGCTTCCTTTCAGAGTAAAACGTTCTTAAAAATTCTATTTTTTAAGTTCTTGCGGCCATCTTGTTCAGCAGAGTGGAACAATTTGAACAATTTTGACAGATGGTCACCCGAAAACCATTCCATTAAAATCATTTATCAGAGAAGTACATTTTAAGCAATTATGGTAGAGAGTCACCCAAGGAACATGCCTTTTTAGCCATGACGGCCTTTTGTTAATCCAAGCGCAAAGGTTTGACCAATTCTGGAAAACGGTAACAAAAGGAACATTCCTGTGAAATTTCAAAGGCATCCATTGGTTTAGGAGGAGAAATTGTTCAAAGTTTTTTTGTTTTTTTTTAGCTCTATTTTTAGCCCGAGCGGGCAGTTTGAGCAATTTTGGTAGAGGGTCACCCAAGGAACATTCCTGTAAAATTAATTCGAAATCCATCCACTGGTTAAGCAGGAGAAGCCATTTGAAGTTTTTTTCTATTTTTAGCTCTGATGACCATCTCGTTCATCCGAGAGGAACAGTCTGAGCAATTTTGGTAAATGGTCATCCAAGGAACATTCCTGTGAAATAATTTCAAAAGCAATTTTAATTAAAGCTTCTTTTTTTCAATTTTAGCTCTGGTGGCTACCTTGTTTATCTGGGCAGAATGGTTTGAGCAATTTCGATAGAGGGTCCTGTAAAATTATTTCGAAATCCATCCATTGGTAAAGGAGAAGTCGTTTAAAGGTTTTTCATTTTTTTTAATGCTGGTGGCCATCTTGTTCACCTGAGCGGAACGGTTTGAGCAATTTTGGTGGATCGTTCAAAATCCATTCGCAGGATTAAGGAGGAAAAGTCGATTAAAGGTTTTTTTCTATTTTTAGATCTGGCGGCCATCTTGTTCATCAGAGCAAAACGGTTTGAGCAATTTTGGTAGACGGTTACTCAAGGACTATTCCTGTGAAATTAATTCTACATCAGAGAAGACATTTTAACAAATGTTGACAACGGGACGAAAGAACGGACGGACGGACGCATGAACGAAGGACGACGGAAAGAGACCGATCACAATAGCTCACCTTGACCACTTCGTTCTCAGCTGAGCTAAGAATAACAAATTAAATCTCAAAGTATGATGAAGCATTCTATGTCAGAGGCCTTGAGTTGAGGTCATGCCACCGACAGGGATGGCGGTAATTAAAACTTTTGACCAATACCTACCATATGCCAAATATAAATGGAATTCATCTAATAAGGTCTTATAAACTTTAACGCGAAAATTGTGACTTGTGACCAAGTTCTGTGTATGTGACCTTGACCTTAAGATCACGGCGACTTACAGGGATGGCGGTAATTAAAACTTTAGACCTATATCTACCAAAATATAAAAGAAATCCATCAAAGGGTCTTTAAATTAAAAGGTATTATAAACTTTATCGCAAAAACTGCGACCCTTGTTCCATGAGCGTGCGAACTAAAACGAACGTAACGAACGGGCGCATGTAAAGGCGAAACCTATATACCCCTCGGCATAAATGCCAGGTGTATAACAAGCCTGTGTAATGGATATTCATGCAAACCCCACTTTTTCTACTCTAAGACCTAGATTGTTGGGGTCTCAATGAGGCAGTTCTAGCGGGCACAGAGAACCTATGTCTGGAGCTTAAATAATAAAAAAAATATCACAAAAATTTTCATCAGAAAAATAATCGTTCTGGAGATATGAAAGAATGCACTGTATATGTTGGTCTAAAAGGTTGGAAGGATTAAAACCAACGAAACGCAATGTATATCAAAACGGCAAAGAAAATGAAATTTCAAACATTGATTTTCAATAGTTTTTCAGTTTTAATGTTTGCGACGCCGTTATCTCCGTATATATATCATCTTACTGTAATTAAAGATGCCTTAAAAAGAAGCTTAAGGGAAATGAGAACACCTTCAGGAGAGACAACTCCTGCAAAACATGTCAACTGAGGTCAACTCTTAAAGGAAAGAATTTGCTCCTGAGTGAGTGAGTGAGTTTTAGTTTTACGTCCCACCAACAGCTAAGGTCATACGGAGACGGGACCTCGGTTTAAAGACTCATCCGAAAGTCTGGAGAAGCCCGGGATCGATCCTGCGATCCCTGGTTTACAAGGCGAGTAGCATAACCACTGCACCACGGAGGCTTCTAATTTGCTCCTGAGGAGCAAATTCTATCCTTTAAGAGTAGACCCCTTTTTCAGTGGAACAGGGCTCACAGAAAAACGAACTGGAAGTGTCGAATGTTGTTTCCCATTGAAAAATGGCGGAAAAATCTGCCAGGTGTTCCCATTCCACTTTAACTGACATCATTCTCTAAAATCCTTGATCTTGCTTCTGACTGACTAGCTGACTGATTGACTGACTGACAACTGACTGACTGACCGGTTCATAGACTAACTGACTGGTTGACTGACTAATTGACAGACTAATTGACAAACAAATTGACAAACTCACTCACTCACGCACTCACTCTCAGACTCATATAATTGGGGCGAACGGATACTTTTCCGCCATTTTGACAGTGGGATTCGATCGAGAAAAAAAATCTTCCTTAAAGGATAAGAAATGTACCATCGTGATCTTAAGAATTGGGACAGATAGGCCTGAGCAAACAGTGCAGACCCAGATCAGGAGCAGTCTGATTAGGATCTACACTGTTTAACATTACGTCTGCACCATTTTGGACTCCTTGCTGGATCGTGAAATAATTTTATTTTTTAGACAATTACAGCAAGTCCAAGTGTCCAAACTTTAAGGATAATTACGGTTTCATTTTTGGTAAATAAAAATCAAAATTCCGACAGTAATGATTGGTCGATTTTCTCTGAGTGTAGAGGCTGGATAAAATGGTCTTGAACTAAGATTTAAACTGAAACGCCAGTATTTTAGCCAAACAATTTAGATCCTGCTAATACGCTCGTTCTGGCTCTACACGGTTTCCCAAAGACACAGCACACGACCCCAATCCAGGTTTTACAAATAGCAAAGCATTTTCACCCCGTGTGAGGAGAATAGTATTACTGTAAAGACCGGTATCCGGGTTTTGTACATGATCAGCGATAGTCACGTGGAGAAGAGGAGACGGGAAGCTTCTGTAGTTAGTAACACGTGACTATCGACCCGAAAATTATGATATTCGCATCCGCTTCACAGAGTGCACATAACCGAAGCAACAGTTTTGCTACGAGTCCTAGCTGAGCATACTTGTCCAAAGGCGCTTTCCCTTTACGTGTGGCCAATCTGTTTCTTATTTGAAGCACGCCACGAAATCTATAACAGCTAAGGTGCTGATCAACCTGCGCTTATGCGCAGTCTGATAAACACCTTTCGCTGCGTCATGACTTTTTTCTGAGTGTGAGGCCTTGATCTTGAGGCCTTATGGTTGGTTGGTTGATTTGAGGTTTAACATCCCCGTCAACACTGTAAAGGTCATTTTGGAGACGTTGCTTCCAATTTTGTGGGACTTTTACCCGACATTGAGATGAAATGACATCTCAAGCCCTGTCGCCCAATGAAACCAATAGGGTTTATTAGCATGGACGGTCCGCCTCGCACTGCGGTTCCTGGACAGGCTTAGATCCTCTAAGCGGTTTACCAGTACTATTGTGGGGGCCGGATTCAGCTCTGCGTGGAAGCATCATGCAGCCCATATATTTCTTCAAGCCCCTATCGGCGGGGGCCTTTGAGGCCTTATGGACCTTACCAGCTTTTGTTTGTTTGATTTGAGGCTTAACGTCCCCGTCCACACTTAAAAGAACCGGTATCTAATGCGGTGGAAAGGTATACGCATTGGCGTCAAGGGGGTGACACATTTCTTTACAGGTGAGTTTTGTTATGATTGTTTTGCTTGTTAACCATTTTTGTACCAAATGGAATATTCCTCCTTATATATAGCATGAGTCCATTTGAAAATTTAAGGGTTTCAGGTTGTGTTTCTTCAAAATTGATTTGGAAAATGGCTGAACTTTTTGCAAACAGTGTAGGCCCTGATCAGACACCGCATTTCGCGGCGTCTGATCTGGGCCTGCACTGTTTGCCAGGGTACCCATTTTGGGGTTTCTGGTACAGTTAAAGATGCCGAAATTATGATTGCTATGTCACTTCCTGTTCACACAAACGTGTAGGCAATGTCGTGTCAAAGTCGACGCAACGTCATGACGGCGCATCGACATTGATGCAACGTTGCACGGACGTCATGAGCCCAGTGGCGCACTCTCATCCCAAACCCCATATGAAAAGACCTTCCTACTCCAAATGATGCGCAGCGAGACAACCAGTTCTCACATTGATGCTAATATACATAGGAATAGTTTCCCTTGTATAAGAGTTAAATTTACCCTTTCTCTCCCTGAGTTTTTGAAGTGGACTTTTCTTGAAAAAATACGGTTTAACCCTTATCCTGCTGCGTAAATTAATTTAGCCACAGCCATTCATATTTCAACCAATCAAACTACTTCAATTTAATTTGTGTAAGTTATTTATTCCAATACGCAAGCCGAATGACAAACAGTGTAGATCCTGATCAGAAGCCATCTGATCTGGATCTACACTGCTTGCAAAAGTAGGGGTTGCTGTTAACAGAAGCATAACGTTTAAGTTAAATTCATGTACACTATGACAAACGATCTAGATTGTAATAAAACTGCTTATCATACGCCGTCTCATCTGAATCTAAGTTCGTTTGTTTTAATTGAGGTTTAATGTCCCCGTCATTTTGGAGACGTTGCTTCAAACGTTGGGGACTTGTACCCGACACTGAAATGAAATGACATCTTAAGCCCTGTCGCCACCCCCCCCCCCCCCCCCCAAAAAAAAAAAAAGGTTCATATGTAGGGACGGTCCGACTCGCACCACTTTGCCTGTGCAGGCTTAGACCCGCTAAGCGGTTGTGCGGTCGGTTTCAGCTCTGCGTAGAAGCATCATGCAGCCCAATCTATTTCTCCAAGCCTCGATAGGCGGAGGCCCGGGCTGAAAGAGTTAGTACTATCACACATTCAGGAACCGGGAAGCTAAGGTCGTTTTGTCTCCAAGTAGTTTGAAGCAGCGTATGGTCTACTTTTCGAATTAGATAATTTTACAGGCAAAGAAAACAGAATTGAAAAATCCACGGTTTTGCTTTTTTCCATACAAAGGTCTAGGCGAATAAAGGTGTGCTTGATGTAAAATAGGTCAAGTCAACAGAAGGTCACAATTTGAACAGATTTGGTATGACCCGGGTCCCCAATACTGCATACAAAGTTTCAAGGTCGTCATCCATTTGTTACCAGAGAAAGGTTTTTTACCATATACACTCGGACGTCAATGGCTCGAACACCTTTGGGACCTCGAAAATCTGTTCGAGACAGGGGTAGTTCGAGCCACTGGGGTTACTGTTAGAAGGCATAACGAGATACTGTTAGACTTCTTTTCGGTGTTCTATAATGAAAATTTATGCTGTGTGTACTCATTAGAATCGCCTCATCGAGGCGATTCTAATGAGTACACACAGCATACATATGCAAGATAAAAGACTAAAATCTCCTTAATTATCCCCCACTATTTCTAATGTAGAGGATTTCGCTAGGGGCTCAAGAATGGGTTCGACACATCCATGGTAAACGAGCCATCGCTGTTCGAGTCATCGAAGTTCTACTGTACATGCACGGCACCCACCTTGGTCAGGTGACTCCAATCCAACAACTTTTCAGTGCCAATATGGCTGCCATCCCCAAATATGGTAAAAACCTAAAAAAATCTTCTTCTCAGGAACCAAGTGGCATAGACTATAGCATTAGAGACTTCGGCCCTACCAAGATTGTTCAAACGATGACCTTTGTAGGCTCCACGTGTAATTTGACTTCAATCAGTTTCAGTGGAGAGATAAAATACTGAATCTGAGCCATCCAAGAAGGTCAGGAAAGGACCTTGATCTTTAGAATTGATAAACTTCCTTTCAGCTGATTCGATGTCACAGGCTACTACAGAATCAGGAAAAAATCCACTATTCAACCTTTTTTCCTTACAAATGTCTAAGTGACCAAATCTGACCTTGACGTAAAACAGGTCAAGTTCAACCAAAGGTCATCGTTTGAACAATCTTGGTAGGGCCGAAGTCTCTAATGCTATAGTCTATGCCACTTGGTTCCTGAGAAGAAGATTTTTTTTTAGGTTTTTACCATATTTGGGGATGGCAGCCATATTGGTAAGTCAAACTTTCGTTCCCCCTTCACCACAAGTAATTTGGAGCTAATTGGCCAAATAGTTTCACGTCGTTTGAAAATTTTGACGCAGACGACGACGACAACAACGGACCACTGCCTATACTATAAGCATCCCCGGAGCCTTCGGCTCTGGTGAGCTAATAAGGTCAAAATCGAATCTTTGTTAAGTTGTAAGTATATATAGTACCAAGTTTGACCACCATTCATCTAAAATGACACAGGGTGCAGAGAAGTCTTTTTTTCCCCAAAATGGACAGCCTTTTTGGGCCTGTGCCCTAGAAAATAACATCAAAATCACGAAACTCTAATAAAATCTTTTGTACGTTGCAATAATTACGTTGCACCAAGTTTTACCAAATTTCATTGATTCGATCATTACGTAGGCTGTTTGTTATAATTTTGATTTTAGGTTTAACGTCCCCTTCAACACTATTCGGGTCATTTTGAAGATTGCTTCCAATTTTGTGGGACTTTTACCCGACATTGAGATGAAATGACATCTCAATCCCTGCCACCCAATGAAACCAATAGGGTTAATATGTATGGACGGGTCTCGTACTATTTGCCTGGACAGGCTTAGACCTTATAAGCGGTTTACCAGTATTCATGTGCGGTCGGCTTCAGCTCTGCGTAGAAGAACAATGCAGTCCAATCTATTTCTCCATCTCCCGATGGGCGGGGCCAGATTACGTAGGGTGTAGACAAGCCAAAATTGAGTTGTTTGTGGGTGGGGGCTGTGCCCTATAAAATAATGACAAGGTCGCCAAAATCTAAGGAAAACTTGGTAGGTTGCAATGTTAATTGCACCAAGTTTCACCAAGCTCCATTGATTCGTTCATGAGTTAGGATGTAGACAAGCCAAATTTGAAAATTCTGGGGGTCAGGATCACCAAAAACTTATCAAATCCTTGATAGGTTGCAATGATATATTGTACCAAGTTTGACCAAATTTCATTTATTCGTTCATGAGATAGGGTGCAGACAAGCCAAAACTGACCTCTTTATTTATTTATTTTATTTTTTTTGGGGGGGGGGGGGGGTGGGGGGGGGGGGCGTGTGCCCTTGAAAAATGTCAAGGTTACCAAAATCTGATCAAATCTTTGGTGGGTTGCAAATAAAGTTTGTACCAAGTCTGTCCAAATTTTAACATTTTTGTTCATGAGATAGAGTGCATACAAGCCATTGTTTGGCCCAATTTTAAATTGGGTGTAGCTAAATTAATTTATTTAGCAGGATAAGAGTTAAGATGGGCAAACTGTTCTATTAAATGCTTACATTACTTGTATAGTTATTCATCACGTGAACAAGTCCGTGAAATGAACACCCCAACCCCACTTTATATAGAGAAAACTGGGGTTTGAGAGGATATTCATTATATTTCTTATTTATGCTCCAAAGCATAGGTTGTGGGTACTCATTAGAACCGCCTCAATGAGGCGGTTCTAACGAGCACCTACAACCTATGTTTGAGGTTGTGGGTACTCATTAGAACCGCCTCAATTAGGCGGTTCTAACGCGCACCTACAACCTATGTTTGCAGTATAAATAAGAAAAAAATCACGGATTTTTATCAGAAAAGTAGCCATTTAGGAGATGTGAAAAAATGAACTATGTCGCACGGTTGTGTTATCGTTTGTTTGATAAGATGTTTAACGTCCCCGCCAACACTATATAGGTCATTTTGGAGACGTTGCTTCCAATTTTGTGAGACTTTTACCCGACATTGAGATGAAATGACATCACTAGCCCTGTCGCCCTATGACACCAGTAGTATAGGGGGGCGGTATGGGGACAAAATTATGGGGACAAAATTATGGGGACATTTTGCTGTTTTTGATGTCCCCATAATCCCCATAATTTTGTCCCCATACCGCCCCCGCTTGATGTAAGCTTGAGTAGGCTAGATTGGGACTTGGGTGGTCGGTAGTGTGTTAGCTGGATACCTTCAGAAATGGACTTAGTGTTTGTGTGGTTTGATTTTGTCCCTATAAATTTTCAGTTTTTGAAATTTATAGGGACAAAATCTTTTGACTAAGCCTGAAAATGACTTCGTGTTTGTGCGGTTTGACTTTGTCCCTATAAATTTGATGTCCCGGAAATTTATAGGGACAAAGCCTTTGACTAAGCCTGAAAATGACTTCGTGTTTGTGCGGTTTGACTTTGTCCCTATAAATTTGATGTCCCGGAAATTTATAGGGACAAAGCCTTTGACTAAGTCTGAAAATAACTTAGTTTTTTGGTGTTCTTGCAAGTAGATCTATGTGATTGTGTCAATTGCCTTTGTCCCTATAAATTTGATGTTTGGTGAAATTATAGGGACAGACGTGTGACTTTGTCCCTATAAATTTGATGTCCCGGAAATTTATAGGGACAAAGCCTTTGACTAAGTCTGAAAATGACTCAGTTTTTTGTGATAATCTTTCAAGAGGTTCAGGGATACCACAAGATGGCATTATGTTGGTCTTGTGTCTCAAGGCTTCATAGTGTCATGCTTATATATTGAGGCTATCTAGTAGCAAGTTTCTATGAGAAATAAAAAATCTTGTATCTCAAGACTTTATATTTCTTCATCAGTAGAAACTTGACTGTCAAGCGTCAAGTGTTTTGGCAAATATATTGAGGCTTGATAGTAGCAAACTTCTGGATATAGATCTTGTATCTCAAGATCTATTTTTTGTTTCATTGGTTTGACTATGAAGCGTCAGTGGATGTTATTTCTAGCCATCTCAAGTTTAGATACTACTACCTCTTCGAAATGAAGAGGGGGTGAAAAGACAAGAAAGATTGGTGAACAGTTTTAACTTTATTTGTCCCGCTAACTAACTTGATTACGATGCACAGAGGATTAGGACCGTCCCTCTGTCCTCGTTTACAATTTGAAACCTTAACATATTTACAACATTAAATACATGGGGTATTTCTTTGATAAGCAATGTGTATTTCCCAAACATTTGCAAACTTGAATTCTATGTTTGTAAAGAAACTTTGGAGTTGGCATGTCATTTTGTGTCCAGATCAATTTGCCATAATTAGAACTGATTTGTGTCCAGATCACTTTGCCATAATTAGCACTGAACCATCTGTCAATATCTCTGTCATTTTGGTATAAGTCTTCTCCTGTGCCATACAGTTCCCCATGAATAGCTTTCTTCAAGTCTAGTCCTTTTTCAAGTTGATGAATAATGTAAATACACCACATTCCACAGTTGTGACTCCATGGACTTTGTAATGGTTCTGTATTTTGAATCCAACTTCTGGAATTTCTTTGGATGAAAGGTAGAATATAGTCTTCTTCTGGTGGCATGCCATAAGAATCAAAGTAGATGGCTTGATGGCCTCTGAAGTATACGGTAACCCAATGTTCTCCTGGTTCATCTGAATTGTCAGTGTTTATGATATAGGCTTTCATGTCTAAAGGTTTCTTCTCTGGTAAGAGATCTTTGGCACATACATCTCCATTTACAGGTATGTGGTATAGAATTTTCCTCAGTTCATGTGTCTCCATTTTTCTGATGATGTCTCCGATGGAGTAGCTTCTATTAATTTCTGTTTCCAAAAGTCTCTCCACTCGTTGTAGTCAGGTTTTCTTCCGTATCTGTTATGACTGTTTTTCAGGAACATCCAGTTTTTATAGGCTTCGACTTTTTCAGATGGTATTAAATGGTCCAATCCTGTCATAGCAGTATATTCTTTTCTTCTTTCTTCTGATGGTACTTCATCCAGGAGCAACTCGTCCCATTTTTGGATGACATCGTAGATGTTGAGATTATTCAGGGCATGGATATGTATACCATAGTCTGTTATCCATTCGTTTGGTTTTGTCCACAAGCACAAGTCATGGTATTTCTGACTGGGATGATTTATTCTACATCCTTGGCACTGGTGACGGGCATAGTCAAATATAGCAGTCATCAAGTTGATCTTCATGGCTCGTATAAGGGTATCTTTAATCCATTTTTGTCGTCCCAGTGTTTCATTGTCTTCTGATAATCCCTCAAATTCTTTTTGTAGCATGCCATTTCCAGATGAAGTAGAATCTGACCATAGTAGATAATCCCTCAGTTCTTCTTCAATATAGTATCCACTATGCATCTTTTTTTTTCAGTAGTCTGTGATTACTTCTCTGAGTCCGTTTATTTCTATCAGATTATCAAATTCAGCATACACAATGACGTTGATAGTCTTTGCGAGCGAATTGGCAAACTGAAGTTCTAGTCTCAGGTTTCCAGTTTTTATAGGGTGGAGATGACTCTGGTCAGCAGCTTGATCAGGTGTGAAGTCATATCCCCAGAATGTGTATCCGTCTTTGTAATCCTCGTAATCGATGTTACAATTCTGAACTTGGTCTCGACTACTCAGAGCCTGATACAGTGACATGTATGATCGAAGATACTCGTTTCTGGTGAAGTTAGGTTCAAAGGGTCTGCCATAGATATTATGTCCATCGAGTGTGACATCCAATTTACTGAGATTGAAAGGTTGGAAGTTAAAGGGGTTCGTGGGAAACGTGCCATTGAATGTTTCATTAGGAACCATGCCAATGAACAATCGTTTTGGAAGTTGACCCTGGAACAGATGGTCTTCAATTTTAGATCTGAGTCCAGTACCAATGGTAAATGTTTTCACCTCAACTCTTCTGATGGGGAATTTGGCATTATGTTGAGCAATGCTCTGATTCAAATCGTTTGTGATTGCTGGTAGAAGTTGTACATTTCTCACTGACAGTTTGGCTACATCAATTTTGAGTACTACAGGGTAACCATCCTCAGCCATGATACAAAATTGAGGAGATGCTCTGTTAAGTCTGAGTTTGATTTCGATGCCATTCGGAAGATATTTGTCTTGCATGGCCAGATCTAAATGTAATCGGCCCATGAGTTCCAAAGATTTACTTTGTTTTGTAGCTTCACCTCGGCCTTTTTTTATGTTATCACATTCAAAATCCTCAAATCTCCCAGGTTCATCTTCATACCAATGCTCTGCAGCTTTTAACTGATTGTCTTTGACATCTGCTCCAAAGGAAAATAAGTTTTCTATGTAGGCTCTGTACGGATATGTATCCATATTACTTGTGACCAGTTTATTATTCAGGTACAAATCGATGCTACTGAACATACTGTGAAAGAAGTTGTTGATAGGGGCAACCTTTTTGTCCTCAATATTAGTTCCATCTGGTTTCAGGATTCTACATTTCAGATAAAGATAAGTTTGAGATAAATCTGTATAATATTCAGTATGGGGTGGAACCAAAAATTCAATGGGTGCCTGATAACTATCCAGGGAAGCAATAGGATGATAATCGGTCCACTGAGTTTCTTGCATAGTTGTCATTGTCGGAGGAACGGATTGCATTTCCAACTCCGTTTTGCTGCACTCACAAGAACCTGATTGCATCATTATTGATCGAAAATATCTTTCGGAAATTTAAGATTTTTTGGAATAGCAGTTGAGTTTTTCTTTTTTTGACCCTTCTTAACACCTTGACGTTTAGTCTTAGACTGATTCTTTTTAGATTTGCCTTTTGATTTTATACCCCCACTTAATTCACCAAGAGCTGATTTTCCTAGAGATTTCAAACTTTGTTTGCCTCTTTGTTTCAAAACTTGTTTGATATTTTGACCTTCCAACATATCGCGAAGAGCACCTAGTCCCTCCCTTTTTGCAACTTGTTTTGCACTTTTTATTCCTGCTTGTGCTAGAGGTTTCAAAATGGGAACAACACTTCGCATTGCTGTTTTAAATATTGAACCTAAACCATGGCCATATTGTCTTGAGACACCTCGATAGACGGGAAAGTCTTTAAACCCCGCTCCAGACTGGTGATAATGAATAGTACGCATTATTGTTCTTTTTTTCTGAAGTGTAGTTTGATCAATGTCTTGCCAGTAATGAATGGAATATCATTACCTGTATCGCCTTTTATACTAATGTAAACTTGATCAATGAAGGATTTTGCCACTGGAACGTAATGCAAGTTGAGAAATTCTTGATGGAAATGAATTTCACCAGTTGTATTTGCAAATGGAACAACTCTTAAAATGGGAGCTGTTATATGTCCTATGTTTGTGTAACCGGCCACATCGGAATACACAAAGAAGCGACTGTTATGAATATTCAAGTCAACACCATATTTGAATTTGACAGCATCGTTGCCTAATGGTTCTCCGTGAAATTGTTTATCGATGCCTAAAATGATAGCTAATGGTGTTGGAAATACTATCTGAATTTGATTTGTGTAATTTGAACCAGAAGGATATTCTACAGCAACCTTGATGCGTTTTAATTGACTTCTGTATTCAAGATGAATTTTAATGTTGTGTTGAGTCAAAATCTTCTGAATACGACTCTCAAGTGCATTTTTCATTTCCATAATCAAATGTTCAGGGCTAGTATAATTTCCTGTTGGAAAGGTTACTTTATAATCTGAACATTTTTTTGTTTGTTTGCAAATTTCATGCCTTAAGTGATCAAACTTTATGTCAATGAAAGCATTATTTGTTAATCGAAGAAAGAAAAAATTATTTTTATCTGTGATATTCATGATTTCACCTGGTGTTATTATTTCTGCTAAAGCTACCTCCCAATTTTGTTTGTCAATTTGAATAGGACAGTCTAATTTGACTTTGAAAGTAGATTGAGTATTTTTGGGAAATGTGTCTAAAGAACTGTCACTTAATAATGTCAAGTAAAATTCTTTCATGGTTTTTGTTTTTCCTCAGGAAGAGAAGATGAATTTGGAGTTTGTCTTTTGAATTTTAATCCTGGGGATGGTAAAATGTATCCAACAGAGCTACTGAGTAATATCAACCACAATTCTTTGTCTGGACTTCTTAAACTGATTTGTACCAATGAGGTGATAATGATGGCATAAACGACAATAATTTGAGCCAAAAATGTTAAGCGATTTTTTGCTAATATTCCTTGACTACCGTCTGCAGATTGTAAAGAAGCAGTGTCACGCACGAATGAGCTTCTGAAATTCATGTTCGCGGTTTTTATAGAAGATCTGATTCTAAAATCCAACTATCAAATTTAGATGGATACCCTTTCCAGTGAACTTTTATTTCTTTGATCCACTTTTTACCAATTTTACGTTTTCTGCGATCTATGATAGATTCAATTTCGAATATTTGATCTTTTTCTACACGTTGTAACTCTTGCGAGTAAAAAGTGCCCTTGACTACCTCGCCATCTAGATCTACTATTTTATAGGTTACAGGATTTTGATGTTTGTACACAGCCGAAATTTGAAACAACTCTTGTGTCCAGTTTGGTAAATAACCTTTATCAAAAGTACGTTTTGTCTTGTTAATGCGAACATAATCACTGACTTTTAATTTTGGACTTTGATGTTTTTGTTTCTTTCCAAATAAATTTTCTGACACTACAGCTTCGTTTTTGCTAGTTACAGATGCAGGTGCACATTTGATACTTCGATGGTATGCATGGTTGTAGCCATGAACTAATTTTGGAAGTACATCGATATATCTCAGCGTACGATGATGTGTAAAATATTTCCACATGCGACTTTTCAAAGTTCTTTGAAATCTTTCAACAATACTGGCTTTAGTTTCAGGATTTTCTGTCGTGAAAAAATGAATATGTTTTGACTTTAAAAAATTCTGGAAATTTTTATTTTTAAATTCTGTTCCCTTATCAGACTGGAGGCTTTTTGGACTTCGTTTTTTCAAGATCAATTTGAATGCTTTGATCAAAGTTTTACCCGTCTTGTCTTTGATGGGAACAACCCAGGCAAATTTGGAAAATACATCGATGACACAAAGCAAGTATCGGTGTTTGTCATTGAACTTAGACATACTTGATACATCTGCTAAATCTGCTTGCCATTGATAATCGATTCCTGCAACTACAGTTTTTCGGCGCTTGAATTTTCTTCGAATAGGTTTATGCAAAGTGTACGTCTTTTGTTTCCTCAACCAATCCCTGACATCTTTAAGTTTTACTTTTTTAGAAGTTTTTCTAGCTAACTGGAATAAAGCTTGTTCTCCAGCATAGGCAGCAGGACTTTTAGGATCATAATATATTTTTTCAAACTTCATTGTTCATCATAGGTTAACCATTTAGGTATGAAAGGACCTTCCATTTCTTCTTCTTTTATATGTTTTCTCGCTAATCGCCTTACGTGTTTTTTGACTGATGGCAGATCATATTTACGCTGTTTTGTATAGGGAGTCCTTATTTTATGACGTTTTGTTTTAGGAGGAGTCACAAAGACATCCTCTGGTGATTGTTCAGGAGGAGGAAGCAGATGTTCGTGCATCCATTCCCATCTATCTCTATTGCCTACCACATCTTGAGGAATATTCAATTCTCTCAACCCTTGTGCAAAAGCTTGCCAGCCCGTGGGCTCAATACCTTTCCTATGTCTGATCACATCATTGACCAAGTCGATAATGTTAGAACCAGGAATAGGTTTTCCATACATCTTGACTGTACCATCATCATCCCAAGCTATGTTTTTATTTTCTTGCAACATGGAAAGCAAAAGCTGAGCTTTTCTTTTCATGGTGGAAGGAACACTGTCAATAATGTGCTGATCAATCTTCTTAGGTTGCAGAACAGGCTGGGAAAGGGAAACTGAAGGTTCTTTCAATGCTTTTTTATGAGCCGTCTTAAATTTATGCAAAGTTTCACCAAACAACTGAGACTTTTCTGATTCCGAGATTTCATTGTTAGCCATAACAGAAGACAAGTCGTTTTGAAGATTAGCAGTAGCCAAAACTTCAGGATCAGGTGGTAATCTAGGTTTCTGAATTTGCTCCTCTTTCCAACGTTTCATATCTTCCCAAAGTTTGAATGGGACAATAGCCATTTTACGCCCTTCCATGATTTGGATTAAGAAGGCCACCAAGGACAGATCCAATGAGTGGGGCAATTAAAGGTTTGAGTAACAATCCTAGTAAAGCCCCGCCTTTCTGATTAATGATTTTCTTTTTTGCTGCAACAGGGACCTGTTTTGTACTCAGCAAACGAACATGCTGTTTTCTAGATTGTAAGTGTTGTTTCTGAGCTTTAGTTAGATGTACATTGCCTTTTATAATGTTTAAGCAACATTCGCCTACACAATCGATCACTTCTTTGGGTGAATCATTGATTATTTTTTGACGAAATTTTGGAGGTAACTGACAAAGTCCTTCTAAAAAAGGACCATATTTATTAATCAAAGAAATTTTCTTTTTTCTCAGAGTTTTTCTTTTACGTACGGCCGTCATGATTGTCGTGATGCACTATGAAGAATCCCAGTCGAACATGGGCTTTTATATTTTGCGTCTCGTAAGTTTCAAGTTTGGACCTCTGTTATTGATTCTAAAAGGTTGATTATACATTTTTTGTCCCTGCATAGCTTTTTCACGCATTGCAGCTTCAAATCCAAACTGTCTTGCTGTTTGAAAAACATGTGGTTCCCCAGCATAGAGTGGTTGAAATCTAGCAATATTTGGTGAAATGGTTTTTCGTCGAGTGACATAGCGAGCATTTTCAGTAGGTGATCGCATCCCAAGACTTTGCCATGATGTAATTGGACGTTTTCTCACAGTAATAAACTTTTCATTAATTTTTCTAGCTTTTTTCTTTTTTTCAGAAGTCCACTTTACAGAAGTCTTCTTTTTGGCAAACCGTCTTAATATTTTATTACCATCCCATCGAATTAATGTTCTGATAATAACGCCACCCAAGAAACCACCACCACCAGGTTTCAAAATGATGTTACGTTTAACATCACTATTGACCATGGTACTTGTTAATTTTCTGAGATCATCTTTATGTTTTTCCATAAATTTCTTTGTCTGTTTGGGTAATTTCATTTTACCCTCAATGATTTTTCTTGCAGCCAAAGAAAACCATTTTATCATTTCAAGTAATCCCTCATTGAGCAATTGTTTGCGCTTTACAGTATTTGGTTCTCTACTCAAATTGTAGAGTGCTCTTATCAAGTTAGCTGATGTTCGTTTCGAAACCATAATGACTTGTGATCAATTTTCAAAGCAGACACACACTTTTATATGTTTGGGAAATAAACAACTGGTCCTTGATGATTCGGTTTTGTAAACCAGTTTTGAAAAATATTTGTTCTAAATCTCAACAGATCTGGTGTATCTGGTTTCAAATCGATCAGTAAGTATCCATGTGGTTTGGATGTGGCATCATTGAAAGCATACATTAAATGTGGAGATTGAAGTTGTTTTGCCAAAACTTTGACTTGCATTTTATCTCGAGGACTTTGAAACAAAATGAGATAATGTGCATTCAAACTGATAGTTCGACTATCTTTACTTTGGTGAAACAAATTTTGTGTGATGTATATCACACTTGCATTTCGATGATGCCCTTTCCTTGTAAACCACAATTTTATTTTTTCTTCATCTTTGTCTCCTAACATATCGTCAAAGACGATCAAGTGAGACAAACTCGTATCGCTGACAATGTCATCATCGTCATTGGGAATTCCAGAAAGAAATGTGATGTTGGATCCTTCACGTTCTTGCAAGATATTATAAGTTGGTTGCCATTCTTTGTAGCACCACACGATACGTTGTGGTTGAATATCAAACAAGTCATGTTTGTATTCAATTACTTTTCTTACAAACTCTGTTTTTCCAGATCCACTTGGACCTGATATAAAGAGATTAGCAGGATGTTTAAAAAACAAACTGTTAATATCTTGTACTACTGGTGTCTGAATGCTTGACATGATGAGTAATGAGAAAGAACAACGAACAACATGTATATTTATATACTTTTAATAATTTAAAAAATCATTATTCATAACCATATGGCACAGTGTACCCATTTTTCACAATCACACGTTTGTCATAGGTAAATCTATAAATCTTTGAAAGTTTTTCAGTGGTAACTTTCCTATTGGGATGTTTTCTGATTTTATGTTGATACTGCACAGTTTCACGGAAATCTCTATCTTTAGATTTTGCCCAGTTTAACATTTTCTCAAAATGTATAATTTGAGAAGTGTTAAAATCCAATGTCAGTCCTTTCACTTTACAAGTGGATTTTCTGTCACCATTGTTTTCAACATACTCGTAACCATAGTTCTTTGGACCCATACCAACAAATTTTGTGATTTTTGCATTGGGTATTTCATCAGTCCATTCACCAAGTCGATTATTCACAATCGTTGGATTCCAAAGTTTGGGATTGTGGACATAGATTGCAGAGTCAGTGTCAAAGTAGAGTACACGTGTATTAAGTTTGTGTAATACACTGTACAATTTCAATCTGGCTTGTGCTGTGACAAAAGATGCTACTACCACATTACTGCAACTGTGAGGTTCAATGATAGAGTCTGTTTCTTCCCAGTTGACATGTAAAAACTGTTCACCATAGACATCAACATACTTGACTTTTTTCATGGGATTGCTTACCAATTCAAAGTATGTTGATGGTTCCGAGATGTATTCAGTTTTAGTCATATTATCTCTTTGAGCCAGTTTTCCCCACAAGTTATTCAACTCAGTCTTTGCAGTAGCCCTACGACCCTTATTCTTTTCAATATGCTCCAATCTAATTCCCTCTGCCTCAAAGTAATCGTGTTTGAATTTTTCTTTGTCTGCCTCAGTTTTACACCAATCAGGATACCCACTGGCCTCTTGCTTTATTTTGAGGAATGTATCAATGTACCCAGCAAAGATTCCACCTTGGCCAGTTTCTTTATCATACTGAGTTGTCTCAGGGAAATGCCAAACCTCATAAATTTCAGTAAGTTGATAACCAAGTTTCAAAGCTTCAAATAATTCTATACTGACCCAAGTTCCAACCAATTCTCTATCTTCTGCTTTAGTATGATGACAAAGTTGTGAGTTGTCTGACTTCTCAGCACATGTTCTACAGAGTGGAAACAGAAGTTTATTGTTACATTTGTAAGGGAGTACTGGATGATACAAGTTTCTGGGTGGAAGAACTTTACATTTGATCAGACCACAATATTGTTGAATATTGTCTTTGTCAATTTCTTCTTGAGAATAAATCTCCGGATGACCTAGTGGGAAAACACCGTATTTACAAATGTATGGGTACAGAGAACAGACATCAATGTACTTGATTTCTTGATCTGAACGCTCATCAATCTCATGGTACAATTTGGTAGCATTAGTCCTTCCCCCAAACAAAGCATCTCTGGGTTTCAAGGGATCCAAGTTAGTAAATTCAGCTTCTACTAAAGTTTTGAATTCCTTGTCTTCTCTACACTGTTTGTCAAAATCACATTCCCAACATTCTATGACTTCATACCCTGCAGCTTTCAGAGTTTCAACCTTTCTCAAAGTGGAACAAAAAAGAGTGTCCATCTTCAAACAGTTGTAGGTATTGATCTTATGCCTGTCAGGATAACAGCTTTGACAACCATGCCAATAACAACCTTGAAATTCATAGATTTTCTTATTTTCTTGGTCAAACCCATCCACGTAAAACTCACCAATTTTCTGTTCACCACCATTCAATGCATGTTGAATGTGTGTGTTTGTTTTCTTAGCCATTACTTGCAGCCATCTTACAGCCTTGATCGAATATTTCTTTTGGTTTGGATAGCCTTCAGGAGGAATGATAGCTACTGAGTTTTCTGGCATATGATCCTTTCTCCAAACGAGTGAACAAGTTTGAGCCACCGTACATGCTACTTTAAAGGGATCAATTCCACTAGTTTCCATCAACTGCTGCCTAAAGCAAGCACAACCTCTCCTCAAGATATCGACATCACTCCGACAGTACTCTTCCATTTCTTGCCTGAAGTTAAAGATAGCATGTGATTCTACTTTAGACTTATGCCATTGCAAGAAGTCGTCTCTGTCTTTGCTAGACATCTGGCCAGGGTTATACATTTCAGCAGGAAAGTATGGCCCCACATAGTTTTGGTTAGCTTCAGTATTTGCCAAATGTGGGAAATAACCTTTCTTCATTTCTTTAAGTCCAAAGGTATCAGGGAAACTAGCCAAACGTATGTGCAAAAACTGAAACGAATCTTTGAACTCAAGTTTTCCAGCTTTCATAGTAATGATGGTATGCCCATTCATGATCACCTCTGGTTTGTAAGTTCCATTCTCTAAGAGATATCTTAAAATAAACTGCCCATCATAACCACCAAAGTTGTGTGCAATACAAATTGAGCCTTCATTAAAAGGTTGAAATAGCCAAGTGCAAAACTCATGCAAAGTACCAGGACCTTCAAAGATCATTTCTCTTCCTTGATCTGGGAACTTACTACAATTTTTACACTTTTCATGGATAGGTAAATGAATACACTGGTCACAGGCTCTATGTGCTACACAGAAATTAACTTTATGTTCTCCTGTATTTTGTGAAGATTCAAAATCAAAGAAAATGTACTTGGAGGAGGAAGAACTTGTTTCTTCTTCATCATCAGAATTTGCATCATCAGATTCGTTGGGTGCATCACCATCAGTCTTACAAACATAAGATTGTATGTAACACTGGTGATTTGCACCCACGACCTCTTTACAAAATCTACATTTTCGATTCCCTGGACAAACATGATTTTTCTTACTCCCAATAATTCTAGTGAAACAATTTCCACAATTATACACTAACTGACACATGGACTTTTTCTGTCCAGCTTTGATTCTTTTATGATTAGCAAAACATTGAGGACTGTAAAATTTTCTTTTACAATCCCTACAGAAACAAGTTTCTCCTGCCGCACATAATGTCACATTGTAACATTTGTCACATCCATGGGGACACATATGATCCCCTCTCTGTTTATATCCTTTGTCACAAAGTTCACAGAAGTAAGAACATCCTAGAAAACCAGTTATACTGGTAATGGTATCATAATGATTGTCTCCATCATAGTATATATGTATCACTTTAGTCTGTCTTGTCATTTCGAATTCAGGTTTGAAGAGAAGGTCATCTTTCGCATGTTGCGAATGTACTTTGATCAGGTAGTCAGGAGCTAACACAGCTTGGATCTTCTTGTATTCGTCATGTCCACATGGTTTGGTATGTGGAACTTGAGCTCGATCCAACAACTTCTTAGCTTCACTCGTCTGGAAAGGTCTTTCTGATTTTCGTATATGTTCCCATGTCTTCTTCCAGGTCGGGGATTCATCTTTGTCAGCTTGACATTTGCCAACAACCACAGCTCTGGCTAGACACATGGAGTCTTCTGTATTGTTGATATTAACAATACTTCTTTTCATCTTTCTCATATTGTTAGAATCGAAGTAGAGGCCATAATGTAGTGGCTTTCTATTCTGTCCACTTCCTACAGGGAGTCTTGTATGGGTCACTTCCAATGACATCTGACCATCATCGATTCTGAAGTCTTCATTAAAAGGTTGAAATAGCCTTTTCAAAATTTTATAGACGCCATTCTGATTTAATTTCAAAATTCAATATTGGACTTAAATCTCTTCTGCAACAAGGTCTATCGGAACCCGAATTTTATGGTGACTTAGCATATAAATTCAGAAAAATATATAACCGCAATGACTTCAGCACCCAATTTCGTAAAATCATTCTTCGATATAAAAAGATTGGGTACAACATGGATATTATACGACAGACTGCATGCATGGTAGTTAACCCAATCACGGTTGGCAACTTTGCTTCCCTCTTTAATTGCACGCCGGTGGGTCAGGCCTCAGATTCTATGACGGCTCCAACGTAAAGGCTTATTGAGAATTAGAGAGATCTAATTCAAGGTAATGTTGGTTGGTGCCTGATGCTCTGTCTCTGGTCGGGCTCATCGGAGTCTAACTGTTGGTTTTCTTTTGCTCCAGCATTTCAGTGGTTTCTTGCTGTCGAGTCCTCACCGTTGTCTCACCTCTGTGGTTCTTTGATTTTTGTGTTCACGGAGATGTTGCACTGATGAGTTAGGAGGCCTTCATGCGGACTGAACAAATTATTTGTCTAAATCGCGACGGAAGTAAGGGCGAGGATTGTGGCCACGTAAAATCGATTTAAGCCCCCCAGTGGAAATCTTCCACTGACCGTTCCAAGGCGGCTCTTCTGTGGCGATTTATTTATGTTGTTGTTTGTTACTTACTGTGTGTGTCGCTTGTGTCTTTTGGTTTTGGATGGCCATATGGCCATTTTGTGGGAAAGTAACTGTCCTTATGGCCTTCCTTTGTTTGGGTTTCCATTATGGTCTGGTCACTTAATGTTTGTATTTCTTTCCCTTTGGTGTCTTTTATGGGTGGAGTAAGTTAATTGTATCAATTCCTGATCTTTGTTTTACTTCTACTTTTCATTGGACTGTAAGACTTTCTCAATTTCTTGTGACAAGGCTTCTCCAGTCAATGATGATACATCTGTGAAGGGTATGAAGACACCAAGTTTAAGTCCAGGATGGTAGATACTAACTCTTATTCTATCATTGCCCTGTGCCTCAGTATGTCTCTTGATATCATCCACCAATTTTTGAAACAAGCGTGGTACAAATTCTAATGGTGATGTCTTTTCAGGAAACTTTTTCATGTCCACGCTGTATACATTAGCTCTAGTTCTAAATCGCCTCGACTCCCTCTGTCTTACTGGTTTCAAAGTATAATATTTTTCATTTTCTTCATCTTCGTCTTCAGTGTCAGAATAATCCACCAACTTAGGCCTCTTAGGTGGCATCTCATCATCCGAACTGGATGGAGTTCTTATTCGCTTCCAATGTCTCTTTGGCATGTTGATTGTTTGGTGTTCAATGCTGAACTATGAAACTTCAACCTGAAAAATCCGTTTTTATACTGACCTCAGGAAAAATTTTGCAAGAGGAAACGTGATCAACTTGCGTTGATCATCGTGGTTCCAAATTCCTCCCCGGTACACTCGTGAGTTGCATAGTGGGCTGCCCTGCACCTTAGGACTCCTGGCGATTTGAGATTATCTCGAATACACTTTAGAACCACCTGAATGTCTCTATGGACCAGAGTGATTCCCAGAGCGGAGGCTTCCCGTGAGCGTGGGTCCCCTTAAAGCAGCCTGAGCGTAGCTACCTTCTACTCTGTTTAAGCATATATTCGATAACCTCGCATCTACGGACTAAGGCGGAAACAGCACGCATGCTTTATTCACAGACCAGTAAGCTAGATCACTAGCCTGTTTATAACAAGAAATCACTTTGTATATATAGTCTACCCTAAACCAATGTGATATGAAAATGGTTTTGTGATTTGCATATGAAAACTATCTTTCTTTTTAATTTAAGAAAAGTAAGAATATGATCTATGAATTATGTATAAATTTATAAACTTGTATTATATTTATTTCGAAAAAAAATTATTTGAACCCATTTTAGCTATAAATAGCTGAATGACAATGATTTTTATCATTTTTCATATGTTACTATTTTTAGAATTCCTATTGCGAAAAAACAATAATGCTTATAACATGCAAATGCCTTAACCGATTTTCAAAATTCTTGTTTCAGATTAATCATGACTATCAGCTGTATTCTACCCTTGGAAATAACGGAGATGATTTTGACATACAACATGTACAACTGTGGAAAAGGCCAAGACTTTACAGAACTCATACAAGACAGTTGGTTTTCTATGAGAATGAAGATGTTGAAGACCACTGGATCTCAAATAACTTACCAAGATGAAATGATTCAGTTACTATTACTCATGGATGAACTTCCTAATTTGTCAGATAAGAAACGATTAGAGTTTCATAGACAGATTAGCCGTTTTCATTTTCAACATCAACCAACCCTTAAGAAAGCAAAAAGATGGTTAGTCACATTCTTCAACTTTACCACACGGGACATGTTTTACATGTCTGAGAATTTTCATCAACACTTTCTACATGGTAATGTGTCATCTAGCTTTCTCTACAGAGATATGCTTTTGGGATATCTGATACTGAGTGAGGAATATACCAAAGCTCAAGTCAAACAGTTATTCTGTAGTCAGGACAATCCAGATCTTATGATATTACCATCGGGATGTTTGACTTTCAACGACTATTGGCCAGAATATATAAATAGCAAAGAAGGATATAAAGTGATATTAGGAAACGAACAGTTGAGACAAGAACATAAGATCGTATTGAAGTTCCCAACTAAATATTCTAACTGGGTACTTGACTAAAACAGACCATGATTAAGATTATCAGAAAAAGTCTACCTGTATCTTTAGATCAAATTCTGAAATTTGAGATCTACAGACTTGCACTTGAACAAACTTTGTCGTTAGAGCCAGATAATGTAGATTTCTTGAAAACTAAAGATGACATTCATATTTGGTTGAGAAGATATGATACATTTATGTCTTTTCGGCATGAGATGAAAAGAACAGCTTGGCTCATGAGTAACATACTGGATGAGTCACCCGTGAAACTGGATCAATGGCGTTTGCATGTAGCTAACAACGATGAGGTGATCAGCTACATTTTCAACATGATAATGGATATTGAAAGAGCTTCATCAGAACAGTCGATGTACTGCTCTGAAACCCGTCATGAGGAACCGATGGAAACTGATATTGACGATTTGATCAAACAGATGGATTCTTTGACCATATAAATTGATCCGATACACAGATCATCATTGTTTTATCAACAGCATGGAGAAGAAGTGGTTTGAAGTACCT
Source organism: Lucinisca nassula (assembly GCA_963580285.1). Lineage (NCBI taxonomy): Eukaryota > Metazoa > Mollusca > Bivalvia > Lucinida > Lucinidae > Lucinisca > Lucinisca nassula. The sequence goes on from OY757015.1 coordinate 49,845,701, forward strand.
CTGACACAAGTGATAAAATTCAAACCTTACAGAAGATTACTACTTTGCATCTACATACTGTTTTCTCATGAAGATATTTCTATGGAGGAAATCCAGATGAAATTAAATGAAAAAGAAACTTTTGAAGATTTCAAGAAATTGTGGTGGACTTGTGCTAAGTACAAACTGTTAGAAGATTCAGTTATTACATTTGAGAACTGGAAAAAAACTGTAGCTGACAATCCAAAGGTGATCGAGTTCTTACATTCAAAGACACGAGGCAAGGATGATATAAAAGGAAGTGATCTTGAATAGAACTTCATTCTACTTCTGACTGCCACAGTGAAAACTTCAAAAATCTTAAACAAGATGGAATACAATAGGGATCCAAGAACAAAGAAATATAGTGATCCTGAAAGTATCTACTACCATTGTTCAAGTTTAAAGAAGTTATTGAAACAACAATATGATATCCATCTTCTACGAACATTGGAAAAATCACTTCTTGATCAACAACTGATGAGAACACCTTATGGTCGTTGCTTCAGATGTAATGCTACGACACACTGGTCAAGAGATTGTACATCGGGCTTCAAGCTACCCTACGGACACTGTTACATATGTGGACTTCCAGATCATTGGGCACCCGAATGTCCACAGAAGCAGTTGATACAAGATGAGTTGGACATACCACCTGCATTACCTACTGAAGAAATATCATCTGACACTCCTCAGGAAAAACAGTCTTGTGCCGATGAGAAACAGCCTTGTGCCGAGGAGAAACAGACTTCTACTGAGGAGAAACAATCCCAGACTAGTGTTAAGAAATCAAGAAAAAGAAAGCGAACAACTTCTAACACTCGTGGTGTGAAGAAACCAAAGACAAAATAGACATTTGACTGTGAATAAAACAAAGTGTCATAGACATTAGTTACAGACATAAGATAGTTATAGTTAAGAAACATAGTATTGTATTAAGAATTTTTAAAATACATTAAAAACAGTAAAAGTTTACCAGTCTTTGTTTTGTAATAAAAGGTTATTCTTTAACGAAATACATGGGTTAGCCCTAAAAAGGACTGTTCTTATGTAGCTAGTAACTTAAACAGTTACTAGCCACGGAATGGCTCCACTATAGCGATCGGTTTAATGGTAACCGATCCCACTCCCCTTCTAGCCAGGAACTGCTGGAAAGCCAGTCCGCTTTGCAGTCTCTCCACTTTCTTCCAGTACTCTTCCTCAGTACATGGCTGTTGTCTTTCCACCTCAGGACATTTCCTTCGGTGGAAGACAGCACGTAACTTCTTAAACCAACTCATACTGGAACAATATGGTGAGAACTCAAAAGCAGAAGGGTTTTTATACAATGTAGGAGGATTGACCTACTTTAATCGAACAACCAATCAAACTGGCTAACGAAATAGCCAATAGTGATCATCCTAAGAGAATTCTTCGTCTTTGGTGTAGCAATGATGGTCTATGTTCGAAACATAAATCATTATAGCAAATATCAGACTTAGAGATCTTTTGAATGATCATCAAAAGGTCCTCTTTCAAGAATAAGTGGTGGCCCTGAAAAGGGCCATTTGGTCTAGAGAACCTTCAAAGGTTCAGTTTTTTTTCTTCTAGACACTCATCACATATGGACAAACTGTCGTCTTCAAAGAACCCATCGTCATCATCAGGGCAGTTGTGCTCCTCTCCAACATACCTTAGAATGACGTAGCACTTACCACATTCAAGATAAGTTGGAGCATTACACTCACTGCAAGTACCAGACTTTGGGTATTCATCCATGGTTATGAAGTTAGTAATAATCATGAATGATATATATACAAGTGACATCGGATTGACCTACTTAAAATGAAAAAAACTGGCTTAGCCAATCATAATCAGAGAATTCATCGTCTTTGATGTAGCAATGATGTTTGTTCTTTCTAAACATCATAGCAAATACAAGACTTAGGAATCTTGATTGAACATTATTAAAGGACATTCATTCAAAAATAAATGGTGGCCCTGAAAAGGGCCGTTGGGATTTGTTAGTTTATAAAACTAACACTGACAGCAGGTTCTCCCGCCACATGCTGGACATCTTCTGGCCCAGGACTCATAAGTTATCCTGGACCCACTGGAAAGGCAGAACGGGGGCTCTGTCGCTTCTTGGCTCCAGTCTTCCGTCTGTGTGGCAGCAGAAGACCCAGGTAGCTCACCATTCCTTTGTTGACCATGGGCCAACTCTGCTGCCTCTTTTGTTATGGCTATCATCTTCTCCATATTATCCAGTGAGGAAAATAATCCTTCAGCTTCTCGCTTGACTATGTCAAACGAGAACATCAATTCTCTCACGCCACTCTTCAGTGACTCTGTCTGCTCCTCCAAAGCTTTGAAGTAGATTTCACTGTTGTGAGCCATTTTGTCTTGTACACAGAAGTGCAACGAAGTAGGCCAATGCATCGGTATTTATTGAGTGAACACGGACGTGAAAGAAAGTATTTTTGCAAGTAGGTCAATCCCTCTCCAGAGTATAAAAAGGATTTGACCTACTTCAGATTTCTTGAAAAAACAATGGAACCGTCAATATCATTTGATGATCTCTTGCAAAATCCAGATCTTTTAACAACCGCTATCAATGAAACATTTGGTAGTGATGCTACCTTACAGCAACAACAATATACAGCCATACCATCTAACCAACTGATCTATGCACAGCCTCCAGTACAGCAATCTAAGCCCCAACCCAAAGTTATTGAAGTCTTAGTAAAGGAAATCAATGAGCTCAAAAATAGAGTCAAGCAGTTAGAAGATCGTCCTCAACAACCATCATCACTGGAAATGAGTCCTATTAGGATTCCACTCCATATCAATATCGTGGCGAATGAAGATGAACAACTGATGCAGTCATCATCAGCTATTGGCCTTGGAGCTGCCACCAAACCCATACGGAAAAAGAAAACCAGATAAAAGAATAAGATATTCAAAACCCAAACAGCCCTTTTCAGGGCTATCAAACAGTTAAGAAAGAATAACTATTATGTCTTAAGTTTAAAACAATTATATTACATACAAAATATATCTGGGCACTTTAGCTCAGTTGGTAGAGCACCTGTCTGATAAGCAGGAGGTCATAGGTTCGAGCCCTATTCGTGCCAAACATTTTTTTCACACCAGAACAACATAATGTCATCTTGTGGTATCCCTGGACCTCTTGAAAGTTTATCACAAAAAACTAAGTCATTTTCAGACTTAGTCAAAGGCTTTGTCCCTATAAATTTCCGGGACATCAAATTTATAGGGACAAAGTCACACGTCTGTCCCTATAATTTCACCAAACATCAAATTTATAGGGACAAAGGCAATTGACACAATCACATGGATCTACTTGCAAGAACACCAAAAAACTAAGTTATTTTCAGACTTAGTCAAAGGCTTTGTCCCTATAAATTTCCGGGACATCAAATTTATAGGGACAAAGTCAAACCGCACAAACACGAAGTCATTTTCAGGCTTAGTCAAAAGATTTTGTCCCTATAAATTTCAAAAACTGAAAATTTATAGGGACAAAATCAAACCACACAAACACTAAGTCCATTTCTGAAGGTATCCAGCTAACACACTACCGACCACCCAAGTCCCAATCTAGCCTACTCAAGCTTACATCAAGCGGGGGCGGTATGGGGACAAAATTATGGGGATTATGGGGACATCAAAAACAGCAAAATGTCCCCATAATTTTGTCCCCATAATTTTGTCCCCATACCGCCCCCCTATACTACTGACACCAATAGGGTTTATAAGCATGTCGCCCAATGAAACCAATAGGGTTTATAAGCACCGCTTTACCTGTGCAGGCCTTTATCCTCTAAGCGGTTTACCAGTACTCGTGTGGGGTCGGATTCAGCTCTGCGTGGAAGCATCATGCAGCCCATTTATTTCTTCAAGCCCCCATGGGCGGGGTGGAGGCGTGTTATCGTAATGGAACAGATAGAAATGGTGACGAAAATGGTGCATTACTGTACGCGGACGCGGCAGTGTAATAAATAGCAGAAAGAAACGGTGACGAAAATGGTGCATTACTGTACGCGGACGCGGCAGTGTAATAAATAGCAGAAAGAAACGGTGACGAAAATGGTGCATTACTGTACGCGGACGCGGCAGTGTAATAAATAGCAGAAAGAAACGGTGACGAAAATGGTGCATTACTGTACGCGGACGCGGCAGTGTAATAAATAGCAGAAAGAAACGGTGACGAAAATGGTGCATTACTGTACGCGGACGCGGCAGTGTAATAAATAGCAGAAAGAAACGGTGACGAAAATGGTGCATTACTGTACGCGGACGCGGCAGTGTAATAAATAGCAGAAAGAAACGGTGACGAAAATGGTGCATTACTGTACGCGGACGCGGCAGTGTAATAAATAGCAGAAAGAAACGGTGACGAAAATGGTGCATTACTGTACGCGGACGCGACAGTGTAATAAATAGCAGGGTGAAGTGTTTTATCATGAATTATTGATGATAAACTGTCGGAAAGTCTGAAATTAAAATCAAGGTCACCAAAATCTCATCAAAATTGAGGTATGTAGGTATGTTGTAAGGATATATTGTGCCAAGTTTGGACAAAATTAATCAATTTGTCGAGATATTGTACAGACAAGCCATTTTGGCCCAAAATTGGGTGTAGCTAAATTTATTTATTCAGCAGGTTAAGAGTTAAGATATGCAAACTGTTTTTTTTAATGCTTAAATTACTTGTACAGTTATTCATCACATGAACAAGTCCGTGAAATGAACACCCACTAAACCCCACTTTATATAGAGACAACTGGGGTTTACGGGGATATTCATTATTTTTCTTATTTCTGCTCCAAAGCATAGATTGTTGGTACTCCTTAAAACCGCCTCAATGAGGCGGTTCTAACGAGCACCAACAACCTATGTTTGCAGTATAAATAAGAAATAAATCACGGATTTTCATCAGGAAAGTAGCCATTTTGGCGATGTGAAAAAATGAACTATGTCGCACGCGTGTTATCGTAATGAAAATGGTGCATTACTGTACGCGGACGCGACAGTGTAATAAATAGCAGGGTTAAGTGTTTACATGTATCATGAATTATTGATGATAAACTGTAGGAAAATTGGATAGATCAAGCCACTTTCAGCGACATGAATGGAAAACCAATATCGATGGGTAGTGACTGACATGATAAAGTGTCTGTTAGGTGTGTTTGTTTGTTTATATTGGAGTTTAACGGCCAAGTCAACACTATTTAGGTCATTTTTGAGCCGTTCAGTTTACCAATCCACACTTTTCCTGGGTTGTCCATCAGTATAGTGCACATTATTTCGCCAGAAACTGACAAATGTCCTTCTTGAATCAACAGAAGGGAAAGAATGACCGCAGAAAAGATTTCACGATCAATCTCCACGAAAGAATGTTGCCGACCCCGGCAGGTATCGAACCCGCGTCCTCCTGATCACCAGTCAGACGAGCATCCGACTAAGCTACCGGGCCGGCAACTTTTGTTTGTTTGATATGAGGTTTAACGTCCCCGTCAATACTGTATAGGTCATTTTGGAGTCGCTTCCAATTTTGTGGGAATTTCAGTACCCGACATTGGGACGAATTATAAACCCTATTGGTTTCATTGGACGACAGGGCTTGAGATGTCATCTCACCTCAATGTCGGGTAAATGCCCCACAAAATTGGAAGCAACGTCTCCGAAATGGCCTTTACAGTGTTGACGGGGACGTTAAACCTCAATTCAAACGAACAAAAATCGCCCAATGAAAGCAAGAGGTTTTTTAGCTTTATAAGCATCGACGATCTGACTCGCACCGCTTTGCCTGGGCAGGCTTAGATCCTCTAAGCTTTTTACCAGTACCCGTGAGTGGGTCGGTTTCAGCTCTGTGTGGAAGCATTATGCAGCCTATCTATTTATTCAAGCCGAGAGGCCGGCAACTGTCTGTTAAATATCACATATATTAACCAGAATCTCCTGAATCTGTGAATGGATTCTGACCAAACTTGCATGGTTACATAACCAGCATGGGGTAAACAGTCATTAGGTTATGGAGACCTTGTCTTCATTTTCAAGGCCAAAGCCCCATCCCACCCCTACCCCCACCCCTCCCCGGGATCTACAGTGTTTGCAAAGGTAGGGAAGTTGGTGTCAGCGGGATTTGGATGTGAAGCCGCCAAGAAGGGCCTTTCGTATAAAAAGTAAAACTTGTAATACTGGTGACCATCTCTACTAAGCAAGCAACATGTTTGAAGCACGACTGCATTCTGTTCCCGAAAAAGGCATCAAAACATACGTTCATTGTATTAAGGAGAATGGATACACCTTCAGGGGAGGCAACTCCTGAAAAATTACTTTTGTCTCGCATGTCAATAGGGGTCAACTCCTAAAGAAAAGAATTTGCTCCTCTGGAGCATATTTTTCCTTTAAGCGTAGACCCCCTTTCTCCGTGGAACAGAGTTAAAAACAATACAGCCTAGCCGCTCACCTGAGGAACATTTTAGTAAGCTGTTTGTCTCACGGTTTCAGAGCAGAAGATTTTTTTGAAGTTTTCCAATAATAAATTAGTGGGAGATAATGAGGCAAGGGATATGGCCAATTTAGACGCAATAGGCATGGCTGGTAGGATTATGTGGGTGACCAATTGATGTTGCAAAAATACTAAATATCTAATCTCAGGGCCTTATTGTTTCAGACGATTTCTAATGTTTTTAGCTCACCAGAGCCGAAGGCTCCGGGGGAGCTTATAGTATAGGCAGTGATCCGCCGTCCGTCGTCCGCGTCCGCGTCTGCGTCAACGTTTTCAAATGACTTCTCCTCAGAAACTGCTGGGCTATTTGAAACAAAATTATATGTGGAGCCTCTATGGGAAGGGGGAACAAAAGTTTGTTCGGGAGGACTGGGTCACATGACCAAGATGGCCGCCATGCCCATATATGGTAAAAACCTTTAAAAATCTTCTTCTCAAGAACCGAACAGCCGATGATCTTGAAACTTGGTATGCAGTATCGGGGACTCGGGCCCTACCAAGTTTGTTCAAATAATGACCTTTGGTTGCCCTTGACCTGTTTTACGTCAAGGTCAAATTTGGTCACTTAGACATTTGCATGGAAAAATGGCAAAAAAAGTGGATTTTTTCTGATTGTATGTTAGCTAGTGGCATCAGAAATGGTATTTGCAATCAGCCGAATGGAAGTTTATCAGTTTCAGAGGTCAAGGTCATTTACCGACCTTTGTCCAGGATGGCTCAGATTCAGTATTTTTATCTTCTTCTTCACTTAAACTACTCGGCCAATTGAAACCAAATCACATGTGGAGCCTCTATGGAATGGGGGAACGAAAGTTTGTTCGTGAGGACTGGGTCACATTACCAATATGGCCGCCATGCCCATATATGGTAAAAACCTTTAAAAATCTTCTTCTCAAGAACAGAACGGCCGATATCTAGAAACTTGGTATTCAGCATCAGGGACTCTGGCCCTGCCAAGTTTGTTCAAATGATGACCTTTGGTTGACCATGACCTGTTTTACGTCAAGGTCAAATCTGGTCACTTAGACATTTGTATGGAAAAATGGCAAAACAGTGGATTTTTCTGATTGTATATTAGCTAGTGACACCAGAATTGGTATTTACAATCAGCTGAATGGAAGTTTATCACTTCCAAAGGTCAAGGTCATTTACCGACCTTTGTCTTGGATGGCTCAGATTCAGTATTTTTATTTTCTTCTTCACTTAAACTACTTGACCAATTGAAACCAAATTACATATTGAGCCTCTATGGAATGAGGGAACGAAAGTTTGTTCGTGAGGACTGGGTCACATGACCAAGATGGCCGCCATGCCCATATATGGTAAAAACCTTTAAAAATCTTCTTCTCAAGAACGGAATTGCCGATGATCTTGAAACTTGGTATGCAGCATCAGGGACTCTGGCCCTACTAAGTTTGTTCAAATGATGACCTTTGGTTGACCTTGACCTGTTTTACATCAAGGTCAAATTTAGTCACTTAGACATTTGTATGGAAAAATGGCAAAACTGGATTTTTCTGATTGTATATTAGCTAGTGGCATCAGAAATGGTATTTATAATCAGCTGAACGGAAGTTTATCAGTTCCAAAGGTCAAGGTCATTTACCGACCTTTGTCCAGAAAGCCTCAGATTCAGTACTTTTATTTTCTTCTTCACTTAAAATACACGGCCAGTTGAAACAAAATTATATGTGGAGTCTCTATGGAATGAAGGAACGAAATTTTGTTCGTGATGACTGGATCACATGACCAATATGGGCCGCCATGCTAATATATGGTAAAAACCTTTAAAAATCTTCTACTCAAGAACCGAATGGCCGATGATCTGCAAACTTGGTATGCAGCATCAGGGATTCTGGCCCTACCAAGTTTGTTCAAATGATGACCTTTGGTTGACCTTGACCTGTTTTATGTCAAGGTCAAACTTGGTCACTTAGACATTTGTATGGAAAATGGCAAAGTAGTGGATATTTCTGATTGCCTGGTAGGCTGTGACATCAAAAATGATATTTGCAGTTAGCTGAAAGGAAGTTTATTAATTCCAAAGGTCAAGGTCATTACTGACCTTTGTCTTGGATGGCTCAGATTCAGTATTTTTATCTTCTTCTCCAGTAAAAGAGCTGTGCTGATTGAAACCAAAATACATGTAAAGCATCTATGGGGGTGAGGCAGTTAAACATTATTCGTGGTATTGTTGTCACATGACCAAGATGGGCATCTTGCCTGTATATGGAATAAACCACATGACCTCTGGTGAGCGTAGTGGCCCATGGGCCTCTGGTTTTTTTTTTAAATTAGTCTACAGGTGCTAATGAGCGAAAGTGTTTTAGTTTTACGTTCCACCAACAGCTAAGGTGATATGGAAACAGATCCTCAGTTAAAGACTCATATAGAAATCTGGAGAAGCCCGTGGTCTATCTTTATCAGGCACCTAGCATAACCACTACACCACAGAGGCCTCTGTTGGAGTTAATGGGCCCTATGGTGCAGTCAATTTTGACGATAGGGGCATGGTTGGTAGGATTAATGTATGTGACCACGTATTGTTGCTACATATCTAAACTCTAGGCCTTATGGTTTCAGAGAAGAAGATTTTAAAAGTTATTTTTTTATTTTTACAAGTCAAGTGGCAGCTAATGAGCCTTGGGGCGTGGCAAACTTGGAGCTCAGGGGCATGATTGACAGGATTTATATAGGTGACCACATAGCACTGTTACATATGAAATATCCAAGCTCAGAGACTTATGGTTTCAGAGAAGATTTTTTAAGTTTTGTTTTCCGGAGCTAATGAGCTTTGGGGCGTGGCCAATTTTGACCCCAGGGGCATGGTTGGCAGGATTTATGTAGATGGTCATTTTACGTTGCTTCATACAAAATATCTAAGCTATGGGCTCTATGATTTCATAGAACATTTTTAAACTTTTTTTTTCAGTATAAATCGATGGGAGCTAAGGAGCACCGTGGTGTAACCAATTTGGACCAAAGGGGCCTGATTGGCAGGATTTATGTAGGGGACCACTTGACGTTGCTACATACTAAATATCTAAGGTTTGGGCCGTCTGGATTCAGAGAAGAAGATTTTTAAAGTTTTTTTTTATTATTAGTCTATGGGAGCTATAATGAGCCCAGAGGCGTGGCCAATTTTGGACCCCAGAGGCATGGTTGGCGAGATTTCATGTTACTACTAACGCGCTCGTGGCGTGGCCAATTTTGACCACAGAGGCTGGATTGGCAGAAATTATGTAGGTGACCATTTCATGTTGCTACATACTAAATATCTAAGCTATCGGCTTTATGAAGTTTTTTTAAGCTTCCTTTTTCCATTATAAGTCTATGGGAGCTAATGAGCCCAAGGGCGTGTCCAATTTGGACCCTAGGGGCATGACTGGCAGGATTTATGTACGGAACCACTTCGATGTCGGTCAGTACAGGGTTGTTTAGTTTATCACTGACAATTACAGAGAGGCGAACTAACCCTTTTAACCCTGTGGACCTTTGTCCAGGATGGCTCAGATTCAGTAATTTTATCTTCTTCTTCACTTAAACTACTCGGCCAATTGAAACCAAATTACATGTGGAGCCTCTATGGAATGGGGGAACGAAAGTTTGTTCGTGAGGACTGGGTCACATGACCAATATGGCCGCCATGCCCATATATGGTAAAAACCTTTAAAAATCTTCTTCTCAAGAACAGAACGGCCGATGATCTTGAAACTTGGAATGCAGCATCAGGGACTCTGGCCCTGCCAAGTTTGTTCAAATGATGACCTTTGGTTGACCATGACCTGTTTTACGTCAAGGTCAAATTTGGTCACTTAGACATTTGTATGGAAAAATGGCAAAACAGTGGATTTTTCTGATTGTATATTAGCTAGTGGCATCAGAAATTGTATTTACAATCCAATCAGCTGAATGGAAGTTTATCAGTTCCAAAGGTCAAGGTCATTTACCGACCTTTGTCTTGGATGGCTCAGATTCAGTATTTTTATCTTCTTCTTCACTTAAACTACTTGGCGAATTGAAACCAAATTACATATGGAGCCTCTACTGAATGAGGGAACGAAAGTTTGTTCGTGAGGACTGGGTCACATGACTAATATGGCCGCCATGCCCATATATGGTAAAAACCTATAAAAATCTTCTTCTCAAGAACGGAATGGCCGATGATCTTGAAACTTGGTATGCAGCATCAGGGACTCTGGCCCTACCAAGTTTGTTCAAATGATGACCTTTGGTTGACCATGACCTGTTTTACATCAAGATCAAATTTAGTCACTTAGACATTTGTATGGAAACATGGCAAAACTGGATTTTTCTGATTGTATATTAGCTAGTGGCATCAGAAATGGTATTTACAATCAGCTGAATGGAAGTTTATCAGTTCCAAAGGTCAAGGTCATTTACAGACCTTTGTCCAGGAAGCCTCAGATTCAGTCCTTTTATTTTCTTCTTCACTTAAACTACTCGGCCAGTTGAAACAAAATTATATGTGGAGTCTCTATGGAATGAAGGAACGCAATTTTGTTCGTGATGACTGGGTCACATGACCAATATGGGCCGCCATGCCCATATATGGTAAAAACCTTTAAAAATCTTCTACTCAAGAACCGAATGGCCGATGATCTGCAAACTTGGTATGCAGCATCAGGGATTCTGACCCTACCAAGTTTGTTCAAATGATGACCTTTGGTTGACCTTGACCTGTTTTATGTCAAGGTCAAACTTAGTCACTTAGACATTTGTATGGAAAAATGGCAAAGTAGTGGATATTTCTGATTGCCTGGTAGGCTGTGACATCAAAAATGATATTTGCAGTTAGCTGAAAGGAAGTTTATTAATTCCAAAGGTCAAGGTCATTACTGACCTTTGTCTTGGATGGCTCAGATTCAGTATTTTTATCTTCTTCTCCAGTAAAAGAGCTGTGCTGATTGAAACCAAAATACATGTAAAGCATCTATGGGGGTGAGGCAGTTAAACATTATTTGTGGTATTGTTGTCACATGACCAAGATGGGCACCTTGCCTGTATATGGTATAAACCACATGACCTCTGGTGAGCTTAGTGGCCCATGGGCCTCTGGTTTTTTTACAATTAGTCTACAGGTGCTAATGAGCGAGTGTGTTTTAGTTTTACGCTCCACCAACAGCTAAGGTGATATGGAAACAAATCCTCAGTTTAAAGACTCATATAGAAGTCTGGAGAAGCCCGTGGTCTATCTTTATCAGGCACCTAGCATAACCACTACACCACAGAGGCCTCTGTTGGAGTTAATGGGCCCTATGGTGCAGTCAATTCGGACCATAGGGGCATGGTTGGTAGGATTAATGTATGTGACCACGTATTGTTGCTACATATCTAAACTCTAGGCCTTATGGTTTCAGAGAAGAAGATTTTAAAAGTTATTTTTTTATTTTTACAAGTCAAGTGGCAGCTAATGAGCCTTGGGGCGTGGCAAACTTGGAGCCCAGGGGCATGATTGACAGGATTTATATAGGTGACCACATAGCACTGTTACATATGAAATATCCAAGCTCAGAGACTTATGGTTCACAGAAGATTTTTTAAGTTTTTCCGGAGCTAATGAGCTTTGGGGCGTGGCCAATTTTGACCCTAGGGGCATGGTTGGCAGGATTTATGTAGATGGTCATTTTACGTTGCTTCATACAAAATATCTAAGCTATGGGCTCTATGATTTCATAGAACATTTTTAAACTTTTTTTTCCATTATAAATCGATGGGAGCTAAGGAGCCCCGTGGTGTAACCAACTTGGACCAAAGGGGCCTGATTGGCAGGATTTATGTAGGGGACCATTTGACGTTGCTACATACTAAATATCTAAGGTTTGGGCCGTGTGGATTCAGAGAAGAAGATTTTTATTTTTTTGTTTATTATTAGTCTATGGGAGCTATAATGAGCCCAGAGGCGTGGCCAATTTTGGACCCAAGAGGCATGGTTGGCGAGATTTCATGTTACTACTAATGCGCTCGTGGCGTGGCCAATTTTGACCACAGAGGCTGGATTGGCAGGAATTATGTAGGTGACCATTTCATGTTGCTACATACTAAATATCTAAGCTATCGGCTTTATGAAGTTTTTTTAAGCTTCCTTTTTCCATTATAAGTCTATGGGAGCTAATGAGCCCCAGGGCGTGTCCAATTTGGACCCTAGGGGCATGACTGGCAGGATTTATGTACGGAACCACTTCGATGTCGGTCAGTACAGGGTTGTTTAGTTTATCACTGACCATTACAGAGAGGCGAACTAACCCTTTTAACCCTGTGGACCTTTGTCCAGGATGGCTCAGATTCAGTATTTTTATCTTCTTCTTCACTTAAACTACTCGGTCAATTGAAACCAAATTACATGTGGAGCCTTTATTGAATGGGGGAACGAAAGTTTGTTCGTGAGGACTGGGTCACATGACCAATATGGCCGCCATGCCCATATATGGTAAAAACCTATAAAAATCTTCTTCTCATGAACAGAACGGCCGATGATCTTGAAACTTGGTATGCAGCATCAGGGACTCTGGCCCTGCCAAGTTTGTTCAAATGATGACCTTTGGTTGACCATGACCTGTTTTACATCAAGGTCAAATTTGGTCACTTAGACATTTGTATGGAAAAATGGCAAAACAGTGGATTTTTCTGATTGTATATTAGCTAGTGGCATCAGACATGGTATTTACAATCAGCTGAATGGAAGTTAATCAGTTCCAAAGGTCAAGGTCATTTACCGACCTTTGTCTTGGATGACTCAGATTCAGTATTTTTTATCTTCTTCTTCACTTAAACTACTTGGCCAATTGAAACCAAATTACATATTGAGCCTCTATGGAATGAGGGAACGAAAGTTTGTTCGTGAGAACTGGGTCACATGACCAATATGGCCGCCATGCCCATATATGGTAAAAACCTTTAAAAATCTTCTTCTCAAGAACGGAATGGCCGATGATCTTGAAACTTGGTATGCAGCATCAGGGACTCTGGCCCTACCAAGTTTATTCAAATGATGACCTTTGGTTGACCTTGACCTGTTTTACATCAAGATCAAATTTAGTCACTTAGACATTTGTATGGAAACATGGCAAAACTGGATTTTTCTGATTGTATATTAGCTAGTGGCATCAGAAATGGTATTTACAATCAGCTGAATGGAAGTTTATCAGTTCCAAAGGTCAAGGTCATTTACCGACCTTTGTCCAGAAAGCCTCAGATTCAGTACTTTTATTTTCTTCTTCACCTAAACTACCCGGCCAGTTGAAACAAAATTATATGTGGAGTCTCTATGGAATGAAGGAACGAAATTTTGTTCGTGATGACTGGGTCACATGACCAATATGGGCCGCCATGCCCATATATGGTAAAAACCTTTAAAAATCTTCTACTCAAGAACCGAATGGCCGATGATCTGCAAACTTGGTATGCAGCATCAGGGATTCTGGCCCTACCAAGTTTGTTCAAATGATGACCTTTGGTTGACCTTGACCTGTTTTATGTCAAGGTCAAACTTGGTCACTTAGACATTTGTATGGAAAAATGGCAAAGTTGTGGATATTTCTGATTGCCTGGTAGGCTCTGACATCAAAAATGATATTTGCAGTTAGCTGAAAGGAAGTTTATTAATTCCAAAGGTCAAGGTCATTACTGACCTTTGTCTTGGATGGCTCAGATTCAGTATTTTTATCTTCTTCTCCAGTAAAAGAGCTGTGCTGATTGAAACCAAAATACATGTAAAGCATCTATGGGGGTGAGGCAGTTAAACATTATTTGTGGTATTGTTGTCACATGACCAAGATGGGCACCTTGCCTGTATATGGTATAAACCACATGACCTCTGGTGAGCGTAGTGGCCCATGGGCCTCTATTTATTTTTTTTTTACAATTAGTCTACAGGTGCTAATGAGCGAGTGTGTTTTAGTTTTACGTTCCACCAACAGCTAAGGTGATATGGAAACAGATCCTCAGTTTAAAGACTCATACAGAAGTCTGGAGAAGCCCGTGGTCTATCTTTATCAGGCACCTAGCATAACCACTACACCACAGAGGCCTCTGTTGGAGTTAATGGGCCCTATGGTGCAGTCAATTTGGACCATTGGGGCATGGTGGGTAGGATTAATGTATGTGACCACGTATTCTTGCTACATATCTAAACTCTAGGCCTTATGGTTTCAGAGAAGAAGATTTTAAAAGTTATTTTTTTATTTTTACAAGTCAAGTGGCAGCTAATGAGCCTTGGGGCGTGGCAAACTTGGAGCCCAGGGGCATGAATGACAGGATTTATATAGGTGACCACATAGCACTGTTACATATGAAATATCCAAGCTCAGAGACTTATGGTTTCAGAGAAGATAATAAGTTGTTGTTTTTTTCCGGAGCTAATGAGCTTTGGGGAATGGCCAATTTTGACCCCAGGGGCATGGTTGGCAGGATTTATGTAGATGGTCATTTTACGTTGCTTCATACAAAATATCTAAGCTATGGGCTCTATGATTTCATAGAACATTTTTAACCTTTTTTTCCATTATAAATCGATGGGAGCTAAGGAGCCCCGTGGTGTAACAAATTTGGACCACAGAGGCCTGATTGGCAGGATTTATGTAGGGGACCACTTGATGTTGCTGCATACTAAATATCTAAGGTTTGGGCCGTGTGGATTCAGAGAAGAAGATATTTTTAACTTTTTTTTATTATTAGTCTATGGGAGCTATAATGAGCCCAGAGGCGTGGCCAATTTTGGACCCCAGAGGCATGGTTGGCGAGATTTCATGTTACTACTAATGCGCTCGTGGCGTGGCCAATTTTGACCACAGAGGTTGGATTGGCAGGAATTATGTAGGTGACCATTTCATGTTGCTACATACTAAATATCTAAGCTATCGGCTTTATGAAGTTTTTTAAGCTTCTTTTTTTCCATTATAAGTCTATGGGAGCTAATGGGCCCCAGGGCGTGGCCAATTGGACCCTAGGGGCATGACTGGCAGGATTTAAGTACGGAACCACTTGACATTGCTAAATACTAAATAGCTAAGCTTTGGGCCTTGTTGTTTCAGAGAAGAAGAGCTTTTTTTTCATTGTAAGTCTATGGGAGCTTATGAGCCCCAGGACGTGGACAATTCGGATCCCAGGGGCATGAATGGCTGGATTTATGTAGGTTACCATATCACGTTGCTACATACTAAATATCTTAGCTATGGGCGTTATGGTTTCGGAGAAGAAGAGTTTTGAAGCTTTTTTTTTTTTTTTAAGTCTATAAAGAAGCTAAGGAGCCCCGGGGCGTGGCCAATTTGGACCCCAGGGATATGATTGGCAGAACTTATGTAGGGGACCACTTTACATTGCTACATATTGAATATCTAAGCCCTGGGCCTTGTGGTTTCAGAGAAGAAGATTTTTTTTTAGTTTTTTTTAGCCTATGAGCTCCGGGGCGTCGCCAATTCGAACCTCAGGGGCATGATTGGCAAGATCTATGTAGGGGACCACTTGACGTTGCTAAATATTGAATATCTAAGCCATGGGCTTTTTTGTTTTTCTAAGTTTTTCCCATTGTAAGTCTATGGGAGCCTATGAGCTACGGGTGTGGCCAAGGGGCATGATTGGCAGGATTTGTGTAGGTGACCATATTACGTTGCTACATACTTAATATCTTAGCTATGGGCTTTATGGTTTCGGAGAAGAAGAGTTTTGAAGCAGTGTTTCCTATTATAAGTCTATGGAAGCTATGGAGCCCCGGAGCGTGGCCAATTTAGACCCCATGGGTATGATTGCCAGGATTTATGTACGTTTTTTCCCATTGTAAATCTATGGGAGCTATATGCTGTCATGGCAACAAGAGTCCCCCAAAACATTATGCATCCTTCCCCGTACCTGATAATGTTAATCTTGATTGGCCAACTGGCTTTATGATATACTTATTTGAAAATGTGGACGGATTGTCTCCGTTTGAAAAACGGCGGAAAAATCTGTCAAAAATATTTTGAGGGTCGAACTCTAATTGCAGGCCATGACCACGTACGTATCTACTATATTAGATCATCAAGTTTTTAATGACATCGTTTTAATGACATCCTTAGTTTTAAACAATTGGGCCTTTATATTCCCACCGCCCTACCCCATTTTAACCCTTTTTTAGCTTTCCGTTAAACAGTAAACCCAAGTGCAAATAGATCTACCCAAAGGAATGAATTTGGTCCGAATGCTTTTATTTAAAAGTATACCTCTGTTAATAAAAAAGAAAACACCCTCTCATCATCAAGCTTGTGTTCATTCTCCTAAACGAAAATACAGTAAATCTTAAATGGCTCGAACACCGATGGCTCATTTACCATGGGTGATTCGAACTTGTTCTCGTGGCGCAAAGAAATTTCTCCAATGGCCCAAGATAACATTAAGGGATAATTTAGGGAGATTTATCTCATTTAAGAAATAGATCAGCTCAAGCTGAGATTTGTTGAGTAATTAATCACAGTTTCGAGGTCAGTTGTAAAGTAGATAAAATCACTAGTGCGTAGCGCGAGTGCTTTATCAACTTAGATCTGAACAACAAAACTGTGATTTATTACTAACAAATCACATACATTAATAGAGCTGATCTATTTCGATTCTAACACGCAGAAAATCGGCAATAATGTTGTTGTTTGCTTCAGATTCTAGCAACCTTTCGCCATTGTTAGAAGAAATCCCGCCAAAAATTATTGACTGTAACACTTTTTCTAACATGTTCGATGCCGGCCCCCGCCCATCGGGGCTTGAAGAAGTAAATGGGCTGCATGATGTTTCAACGCAGAGCTGAAACCGACCCGCACACAAGTACTAGTAAACCGCTTAGAGGATCTGAGCCAGCCCAGGCAAAGCGGTGCGAGTCGGGCCGTCCATGCTTATAAACCCTATTGGTTTCATTGGGCGGCATGGCTTAAATCTCAAATCAAGCAAACAAAACCGTGTTCGAGCGTTACACCGTCAAACGTGTGACGTCATAATTCGGCAGCTTTCAATGACGTCACTCGTTACCCTATTCCGCCCCGAGATTTGTTGCCTAAAAATTCACAGTTGCTTCACATAACCTATATATATAGGCGAGCTGAGTTAGAAGTATAGGTTAGAAGTCATGAAGAGATTTCTTCAAAAGTAAGAATCTACGAAGCGAAGCGTAGCAGATTCTTACTGTGAAGAAATCTCTTTATGACTTCTAACCGGCTTAGACTGCTGTCAGTTTTCTTGAATTATGTCCACTGATGGTCTCTTGAGATCAAATTAATTTTGCTAAAAACTTAATTGTACTCTCATCCATTCACTTAGTTGCTCTGCACTGAGAAGTTACCATAAGAAGGTGTCTTTTTTTTTTCTTTTTTTTTTTAATTTGAACTTGAAGAAAAAATGGCAGATGGAAGACTCAATCTAAGTCGCCGTCTAAGTTGACATAAACATCATCAGAATTGTCACTATTTTATGGGAGTTCGAAAAGACATTAGCAAATTATTCCCACCCATTATGTCAATGACTCCAGCTGTGCTGCCAAACTTACTATCGCCCCAAAGGCTAGGTCTACTATACTTGGTATTCGATCGGTCATACCTTTTACAAGCTTCTTCAAGCATCCGCCGTTTCGTAGAAAACACTGTACTCCCAGTTTCGAATTGAGGACACTCTTAATGCACTCCACGCACTCTAAAAGAAGCTGAACGTCGGCGAGTTTCGTAACTCGTTTGTTTCCCAGAGTATCCACTAAATCCAGCAAAGCATCGGTCCCTCCCAGTTCGAGAAACTCCTCATTCCAATCAGGTTCATTTTCTTTTAATCTCTTATTTACCGCGGAAACTAGTTTTAGATTTGGCATTTTTAGAATTTCAACGCAGGTGTCGGGTGTATAGGCGTGGAATTTCGGGTGGGGAAACACACCTAGTACTTTGTGTAGAATTTCAGTAACATGGTGTTTCTCATGCTCTTGTACATGTAATTCCTTATTCTCAGTTGAACAGTCCATCGTTTTAGAGGCACATAGGCAACCTGACATATTCCAATGTCTAATATACAGAGGGAAAATCAAAGCACAGTCTCTGAGTGTGTCCTGAACGGAGTCTTAAACTGTTCCGTTTAACCCTTAAATTCCTGTCCTATAAGCATACAGTGTAGACCCTGATCAGACGCCGCGTTCTGCGGCGTCTGATCTGGGTTTACACTGTTTGCCAAACACAACAATTCCAGTCCAGATTTAATAGATAACCCTCTTAGGTAACACTCTGGTCTCACAGCGATGAGAATAGCGCGGCTTTTTCTCGATAAATAACAGTTACCGTCAGTGACAGTCACATGGACATCAACAACGAAAAGCCACTGAGCTTAGTAATTTTGGATCGACTGACAATTATATTTCCCAAAAACAAAAAATCAATAAGGGGCTTCCTCTTAAAGGGGAAAAAACGGCTCCCGAAGAAATCAAATTCTATTCTGTAAGAGCAGTCCCTATATATTGTATGTAAAAGAAATTGCTTTATTTCTGATTAGAACTCTTTGCTCAGATAGTATACATTACGCACATGCGTAATATGCGTAGTGACCACTCCACCATCATATATAAGCGAGACAACTTCAGTGTCTATAACATGACGCTGCATCAACGTTGATACGACGTTGTCCACATGTTGTTTGCCTATTGGAACTGGCATTATAATAACTCACCCGTGCGACATAGTGCATTTTTCACATCTCCAAAATGGCTACTTTTCTAATAAAAACCCGTGACGTTTTTCTTATAAATGCTCAAAACATAGGTTGTGGGTCCTCGTTAGAACTGCCTATGTTTTGGAGCAGAAATCAGAAAAATAATGTATACCCCATAAACCCCAGTTTTCTCTATATAAAGTCGCGTTTAGGGGGTGTTCATTCTACGGACTTGTTCACGTGACCTTAATTATTTTGAATCAGTTTTTCACATAATAACTGTATATCCTTTAACTAACGCTACACTGTTTCTTCCGAAGTAAGAGATTTCAGCCACTTTTAAAAAGTTAATTCAAACTTTTACTTGCTAGACATACAAACTATAATAAGAACTAAATAAAGTCCAAAGATTTATGCTGTAATTATACCGTTTTCAAATGCTAGAAACTCGTAAATAGCTCCTTTCCTTATGTAGTTTAAACACTTACAAGGCGAATTACTTGCAAACATGTAATTTCTACACGGTCTGCGTCGCCAATGACCCATGTTTGCCTAGCATTCCGAAACCAAAGGACCAATTACGAAAGCATGCCTATACAAATACATTGTAAACATTACCGCCGAAAAAAAAGAAAGTTTTAAGATGAACAAGAGCACCGCAAGCGGGTGCCAACGCTCGGCTGCAAATATTCTAAGTCGAAAAAGGGGCATAACTGTGCCAAAAATATTTTGAGGGTTACCTCACCTATTGGTATGAGATCCCCTTTTCATAATGAACAACTAGTCTGAGTTCCAAGTAAATATGTTCAGTAATGACAGAGATACAAAATGTCCATGTTTTTGCACGACGACGCAAACGACGACGACGACGACGACGACGACGACGCAGACGACGCCAGAGCAATGACAATACCTCGTCGTTTTCTTCCAAAACAGCCGAGCTAAAAATTGATATTTTTCTTATTTCTGCTCAAAATATAGATTGTTGATACTAGTTAGAACCGCCTCATCGAGGCGGTTCTAACCGATGAGGCGGTTCTAACGAGTCCCCACAATCTATATTTTAGAGCAGAAATAAGAAAAAATAGGTGTGTAAATCTCAGGTTTACTTATATAAAACTGGGGTTCAAGGTGGTCAAAATAATATAGGTGTGTTTTCATGATGAATGGCCCTGACCCGCTCACCTGAGTGCTGAGAATTTATGGAGCCATTTGGTTTCTGAGAAGATATTTTTTGAAGGCTTTTTACCATGGCAGCCATCTTGGTCATGTGACCTAAACCATTTGAGCAAACGTGTGTTCCTCCAACAAACTTTTGTTCATCCATCCTATAAAGGCATAAATGTCAATTTGGCCTAGATATGCCCAGCTGCTTTTTTATTAAGAAAGTTTGGGATGGCGGCCATATTTGTCATGCGACAACCCATATTCATTGATTTCCATTTCCTTGTTCCTAAAAACTTTCCTATGAAATTTGATAACATATGGACCAATGACAAAAACATTTTTTATATATATTTTTTTCATATCTAGATGACCTACAACTTGAATGCTCGTGTTGTTTCATTTTCTCTATTATCTACCTTCATCATTAAATTTTGCGAAGAAATACAGTTTTTGGCGTTTATTTGAAATTTGGTAACAATGGCCCAGCAGTTTCTGAGAAAAAGAAGTTTTAATTTTTATATATGGATATAGCCACAACAGAAATAAGCAACATGATGTATACCCCTGTAAACTCCAGTTTTCTCTATATAAGGTGGGAATTTGAGGTGTTTCAGGACATTGGCTGTACTTGTTTTTGAGACATCTTGCTTACAAGCTTAAAAAGCCCAAAATTTAAATGCCCAAAATTTCAAAGGGCCATAACTCAAGAAAAAAATCTTTTTTTTTCTAAAGTTAATCATTTCATCTACTCACCATCCCGAATCAGCCTGTAATGTATCAGGGCAATAGCTCAAATCGTTTTTTTTTTTCTTACTTACAAGCTTGCAAAATGCCCAAAATTAGCCACTGCCTCTCTCTCGCGCGCGTGAAAACACCCGGAAGTGAGTGTTCGAGAGTGATTCAATAAGCTTGAAGCTTTCATCGCAATCGAACTGAAATAAATTGGTATAAACAACTAGAAATGTGTCCAAAGTACACAGATGCCCCCGCTTAGCACATTAATCTTTAAGTGGTGCAAATGCCAATCTGTGCGAGTTTCGGCGTTCCACCAATAGTGACCTTGACGTTAAAAGTCGAAATCGCTCGAGATATTGTCATAAGGAACATTTGTGTGAAGTTATTTTGAAATCGGTGAAGAAATGTAAGCGCTAGAGGGGTGACAAAGTTTTTCTAAAAATAGCCACAGTGACCTTGACCTTGAAAGTGGAACTCGCTACAGATATTGTCATAAGGAACATTTGTGTGAAGTTATATTGAAATTAGTAAAGAAATGTAAGCGCTAGAGTGAAGACAAAGTTTTTCTAAAAATAGCCACAGTGACCTTGAACTTGAAAGTCAAAATAGCTTGAGATATTGTCATAAGGAACATTTGTATGAAGTTATATTGAAATTGGTGAAGAAATGTAGGCGCTAGAGCAATGACAAAGTTTTTCTAAAAATAGCCACTGTGACCTTGACCTTGAGGTGATGACCTTGAAAGTCGAACTCGCTCAAGATATTGTCATAAGGAACATTTGTGTGAACTTATATTGAAATCAGTGAAGAAATGTAGGTGCTAGAGCAATGACAAAGTTTTTCTAAAAATAACCTCTGTGACCTTGACCTTGAGGCCATGACCTTAAAAGTCGAACCTGCACGAGATATTTTTATAAGGAACATTTGTGTGAAGTTTATTGAAATTGGTGGTACAAATACCTTAACCAAAGTCTTAAACATTAAAAATTTTCTAATTCTATGACCTTGACCTTGAGGTCATGGGTATGGGTGGGGGTATTGCTGAATAAACCATTGGACCTATATGTATCATCATAGTAAATATAAACCAAATCCATTGTATGGTTATGAAAATATGAGCTCAAGTTCTACCTGGTACAAATACCTTAACCTGGGTCTTAAACATTAAAAATTTCAAGTCCATGACCTTGACCTTGAGGTCATGGGTATGGGTGGGGGTATTGCTGAATAAAACTTCAGTCCTATATCTATCATCATACCGAATATGAACCAAATTCATTACACGGTTTGGAAAATATGAGCTCAAGTTCTACCTGGTACAAATACCTTAACCTGGGTCTTAAACGTTAAAAATTTCAAAGTCCACGACCTTGACCTTGAGGTCTAGGGTATGGTTGGGGGTATTGCTGAATAAAACTTTGGACCTATATCTATCATCATACTAAATATAAACCAAATCTATTGTATGGTTTGGAAAATATGAGCTCAAGTTCTACCATGTACAAAAACCTTAACCTGAGTCTAACAGGATTACGTACGTACACACTTTCGTACGTTCGGAAACCGTACGCACGTACGCACGTACGCACGTACCCACGGACGCACGTACGGAAAACCGAAAAACTATATGCCCCCGGCATCATACGATGCGGGGGCATAAAAATGTCCAAAATTTCAAAGGGCCAAAACTCAAGAAAACAATTTCGGATTCTTTTCCAAAAGTTAATCAGTTCATCTACTCATCATCCCGAATCAGTCTGTAATGTTTCAGGGCAATAACTCAAATCGTTTTTGAGATATCTTGCTTACAAAGAAGTATTAAAACAAAGATCAGGAATCGATACAATTAACTTACTCCACCCATCAAAGACACCAAAGGGAAAGAAACACAAACATTAAGCGACCAGACCATAATGGAAACCTAAACAAAGGAAGGCCATAAGGACAGTTACTTTCCCACAAAATGGCCTTATGGCCATCCAAAATAAAAAGACACAAGTGATACACACAGTAAGTAACAAACAACAACATAAATAAACCGCCACAGAAGAACCGCCTGGGAACGGTCAGTGGAAAGATTTCCACTGGGGGGGGGGGGGGGGGGGGGGCTTAAATCGATTCTACGTGGCCACAATCCTCGCCCTTACTTCCGTCGCGATTTAGACAAATAATTTGTTCAGTCCGCATGAAGGCCTCCTAACTCATCAGTGCACTATCTCCGTGAACACAAATAATCAAAGAACCACAGAGGTGAGACAATGGTTAGGACTCGACAGCAAGAAACCACTGAAATGCTGGAGCAAAAGAAAACCAACAGTTAGACTCCGATGGGCCCGACCAGAGACAGAGCATCAGGCACCTTAAAATGCCCAAAATTCAAAAGCGCCATAACCCAAAGAAACAATGTCGGATTTTTTTTCCAAAAGTTAATCAATTCATCTTCTCATCATCCCCAATCAGTCTGTAATATTTCAGGGCAATAGCTCAAAATGTTTTTGTGGTATCCTGCGTACAAAAATTCCAAAGAGCCATTACTCAAGAAAAAAACTCGGATTTTTTTTTTCCTAAAAAATTATCAGTTCACCTTCTCATCATCCCCAATCAGTCTGTAAAGTTTCACGGCAATAGCTTAATCGTCTTTGAGATATCTTGCTTACAAGCTAAAAATGCCCAAAGTTCCAAAGGGCCGTAACTCAAGAAAAAGTCATTTTTTTTTCAAAAGTTAATCAGTTCATCTACTCATCATCCTCAATCAGTCTGTAATAGCTCAGGGCAATAGCTCAATTTTTTCAGATACCTTGTGCTTAAAGTGCCCAAAATTTCAAAGGGCAATAATTAAAAAAAAAATTTCAAAAGTTGATCAGTTCATCTTCTAATCGTCCCCAATCAGTCTGTAAAGTTTCAGGGTAATAGCTGTAATGGTTTTTTAGATATATTGCTTACAAGCTTAAAATGCCCAAAGTTCCAAAGGGCCATAACTCAAGAAAAACAATCGGACTTTTTTCCAAAAGTTAATCAGTTTATCTACTCATCATCCCGAATCAGTCTGAAAAGTTTCAGGACAATAGCTCGAATCAATTATGAGATATCTTGCTTGTAAGCTTCAAACGCCCAAAGTTTCAAAGCACCATAACTCAAGTAAAATAATTCCGATTCTTTTCCACCCAATCAGTATGTAAAGTTTCAGCACAATAGCTTTAATGATTTTTGAGATTTCTTGCTTACAAAATTCCACAGCATTTTTACAAAGGGGCATAACTTCAGAAAGGGACGTAATCCTGATGAGAAAAAAAAAAAACACGGATCAATTACTTTTTCATAAGAAATCCATATATATTATGAAATTTCCCCCTCGACTTCTTCGAAGTTGGGGCCATAATTACAGATGGCGGTCACGTCGCGTCCAGCGGAATCTTGTCCCCTAAATGTCAATCATCCTTGAAAGGCCATACTTGCAATTCACCATATTTGCATTATTTGCTGGCTCCCAGCTTGCACATTGTCAATATTGGAAAAACAGGTAACCAGACCCCGCTGACCTTTCAAGCAACAGCTTAAATACAACTGGCCCAATAGCAGAGGAAAATTTAGCTTTTTTTTATAAAGATTTTTCTATTTTTAGCTCTGGTGGCCTATCCTGTTCATTGGAGTGGAGTGAGAGTGTGTTTGAGTTTTACGTCCCACCAACAGCTTAGGTCATGCGGAGACGGGACCTCGGTTAAAAGACTCATCCGAAAGTCTGGAGAAGCCCGGGATCGATCCTGCGATCCCTGGTTTACAAGGCGAGTAACATAACCACTACAGCACGGAGGCTTCTCATTGGAGTGGAACCATTTGAACTATTTTGGTAGAGACATCAAAGTAACATATTGTGAAGTTTGAATAAATTGGCTCTAAGCTATAAAAGATAAAACATTTTTTTTTTCTATTTTAGCTCTGGTGGCCATCTTGTTCATTGGAGAGAGAATCACATCATTTTAGCTATTTTGGTAGAGAGCTACATGTGCATGTGCAACATTCCAGTGAAATTTAAATGAAATAGGCCAAATGGCATAGGAAAGATAATTGCCATTTTTAGCTCTGGTGGCCATTTTGTTCATCAGAGTTCAACCATTTCAGAACTGACAACAAAGTAACATATCTTTGAAGCTTGGTCAACAGTTGTCATTTTTACGATTATGCTATTTTATCATATGACGTCGCGTCTGAGAGTGTAATAACGCCATGTAATATTTTCGATAATCCACTAGTGGATTAAATATGCAAATTAGCTAGATGCGTCCCGCAACGTTACATGTACGATGTCCTTAACGACGTCGTGTTTACTAATGGCGGAATATTGACATTTTTGTAAACAAACGTGAATAAAATGCGCTTTAAATGTCATATGATAAATAGAATCTTGCATTCGTGCCCATGTATTATTGAATTTATTAAACTCGTTGAGGAAAAGGGATAAAATGCTCGGCACAGCCTCGCATTTTATCCCTTTTCCTCAACTCGTTTAATAAATTCAATAATACATGAACACTCATGTAAGATCCTCTATATTGTTCATTGGAGCGGAACCGTTATTGCTATTTCCGCAAGGGATCACCCATGCAAGAATCCTGCGAAGTTGAATGAAACTGACCTAAGAGTATAGAAGAATATAAGAATCATAAACATGGGTGTGAGGGGTGGATGGAAAAATCCGTCCCGAGGGACACTGCCCGGCATCACGAGGCTTGCCGAGTGATGCCGGACAGTGATCCCGGAGACGGATTTTTCTGTCCGCCCCTCACACCCATATAGGATTCTTTTTCTTGAATACCTTCCATTCTATTGCGAATTTTTAATGCTGCTGTCACTTCGATTACCGACGTCCGACACAACAGGAATGTTTAGTGACGTCACGCATGACGACGCCGCGCACGAGGTTGTAATCAACCAGTGCATTTATCAAACACGCGATTATATTCGATTTGGGGTCGGAACACCAGGGTCAGAACATAAATTTCTATCCCAGGGTAAAATCACGGATTTCCTTGTCTGGTGTGCAAGAAGTAGTCTTGCAAGTGGTTGTTTTTACCTAGTTTTAGCTCTGGTGTCATCTAGTTCATTTGGGGCGGCACCGTTTTAGCTATTTTGGTAGAGGGTCATGTATAAGCAGCAATCCTGTGAAATTTGAATGAAACTGACCTAAGAGTATAGGAGTAGTCTTGTAAGTGTTTTCTGTTTTCTATTTTTAGCTCTGGTGGCCATCTTGTTCATTTGAACGGCACTGTTTTAGCTATTTTTGCAGAGGGCCACATAAGCAACATTCCTGTAAAGTTCGAATGAAATTGGGCCAAGTGTTGAGGAGGAGTAGTCTTTTAAAGCAATTGTTGAAGCCGCAAGAGGCACCCACAGATGCTTGGGGTCAGGTCTGATTAGCTTTCTAGCCCGACAGAACAGGCCTACTATTATCGATAGTAGGCCTGTTCTGTCGGGCTAGAAAGCTAATCAGACCTGACCCCAAGCATCTGTGGACGCATCATGCATCATAAAAGCTCAACATGAGCACTTCGCGCTCAGGTGAGCTAATGAAAGTATTAACAGCGCTGTGATGGAGTAAGGGGATACGCTTTATTGTGATTACACAGCACTTAGGGGAAATGGATACACCTGGCAGATTTTCCACGCCAATTTTTTCAAAGACAACTTTCGGGACTTTCTGTTCGCTGTTCTATAAACTATGTCCCATTGAAAAATGGGCCAACTCTTAAAGGAATGAATTTGCTCCTCGGGAGCAAATTATTTCCTTTAAGAGTCGACCCTTATTGATATAGGAAACAAAAATAATTTTGCATGAGTTGCCTCCCCTGAAGGTGTATCCATTCCTTTTCAGTTAGAACGTGTATTTCGTACTTGCTGACCAGTTAGGCACGACAAAATGTCAAATTTACGACGACCCCATGCAAAACATTTATGGGGACTATCCAGGGGTTTGGAGGAACAAGGAAACACGCCCATGTTACTTTCAGGGAGCAAGGGAACATTGGTTAATATTTAATGGGAGCAAGGGAACAAAGCAAGGATGGCATAAATTCTGAAAACACATGGGAACAAAGCGGCCCCGTCCATTGGGGCTTCAAGAAATAGATGGGCTGAAACCGACCACCCACAAGTACTGGTAAACTGCTTAGAGGACCTACGCCTGCCCAGGCAAAGCGGTGCAAGTCGGACAGTCCATGCTTATAAACCCTATTGGTTTTAGTGGACGACAGGGCTTGAGATGTCATTTCATCTCAATGTCGGGTAAAAGTCCCACATAATTGAAAGTAACGTCTCCAAAATGACATATACAGTGTTGACGGGGACGTTAAACCTAAAATCAAACAAACAAACAAAACATTGGAACAAAGGTACATGGCCGATTCTTTGCTATGGGTGCCAGTGATTGGCTGGTTTTGACCTAATTAAATCTTTTCTTGCGAATCTTACGTATTACTTAACTCATTTGGTTGGTTGATTTGAATTTCATCTGTCTCTTCAACACTATTAAGGATATTGACTGGTTGTATTGGGGTTAAACGACAAGTCAGCTTGTGGCAGCTGCCAGAGAGAAAGGGAAATGAGAGACAGAAGAAATAGATGGGCAGGGGAGAAAAAAAGAAACTTAAAGTGAAGAAACAGAAAAATTAGAAAAATTCCGTCTCTACCCTTATCTGCCACAATGATAACAGGCCTTGACCACATCACGAAAACGAGCCAATTTAAATGTTGACGCCCTTGAACCCCACTTTTGTATTGTAAAACTGGGGTTTACAGGGGTAAACCTTATTTTTCATCCTAAAATGTTCTTTTTTTTCGGCGGTAAAGTTTACAACGTATTTGTATAGGCTTGTTTTCGTTTGTTTGTTTGATTTGAGGTTTAACGTCGCCATCAACACTGTATAGGTCATTTTGGAGACGTTGACTCCAATTTTGTGGGACTTTTACCCGACATTGAGATGAAATGACATCTCAAGCCCTGCCGCCCAATGCAACCAATATGGTTTATAGGCATGGACGGGCCGACTCGCACCGCATTGCCTGGGCAGCCTTAGATCCTCTAAGCGGTTCACCAGTACTCGTGTATGGGCCAGATTCAGCTCTGCGTGGAAGCATCATGCAGCCCATTTATTTCTTCAAGCCCCGATGGGCGGGGGCCAGGCGTGTTTTCGTAATGAACAGTTGGACGCCCCGGTGACGTTGGATACTCGATACCTTCGCCACACCAAATCTCCCGAGACCATTAACGTCATGTTGAGCAGGCCTGTATACCTAACCACACTTCAACCTGGACAGTCTTATTTCAAAAGACGGACGGTACAAACAATGATACTATTATGATACTTAATTGCATAGGAGTCGCATTGAACAAAAATATGCCCTCCGTCAGGCTGGCTGTGTAAATACTCAGATCAGTCTGTGTTTCTTCTCACTCAGAATTCTTCCTTTCCTGGCTGCGTCAATAAGCTTTGAGTCCTTGGGCATCCTATAGAGCGCACAGCGAACACTCAGATCAGCCTGCGGCTGATCTGAGTCTTCGCTGTGTGCTTATGACCGAAGACACTTTTTCGCTTGGCGGGGTATGGTATTATCATAACCGAAGCACTTTTAGTAATAACCTGTCTTACTTATACCATTAAACTATCTTTAAAACTATGCGAGTTCATTGCTTGATTATCAGTCGTTTTTATCATGCCCTCGTTGTACCTGACAGGTCATGACGCAGGGCTAATGGCAATTTTTATTTTCATTATTATTCTGAATCAATAATGAAGCATTGTGCAAGTTTAAGTGTAAAACATTCCTTCGCTGGGCACATGCCGGTTAAAAAACGTCGAATTCATTCCATTCCATCGACGCCAATGTGACGCTGCCTAGAACAAGGTGGAATTCCGTTACTAAGACCAGCAAAAATTGGGCAGCAGGGCTTGTGATGTCATTTAATCGCAATGTCCAGTAAAAGTCCAACAAAATTGGAAGAAACGTCCCTAAAATGACCTAAATGATGTTGAGGGGCGTCTAATCTCAAGCCAAAATCAAGACTAATTCTTTTTAAACATATTTAAAAAGTTTCATTTTTTTAAGTTATGATAAAGTAGGTCGCAGGTCAAGGTCACAGGTCAAAATTTGAGTATCTTCTTGTCACAAGAAACTTACATGCTATGCATCTATGCTCAATCTCAAGCGGTTCAAAGATATGACATTGTAGGTCAATGGTCAAAGTCACAGGTCAAAATTTTGAATGAGTGGAAAAACCTTATCGCAAGGACCCTACTAGCCAAATATGCTCTATCTCAAACGGTTCAAAAGTTATGATAAAGGTCATCGGTCAAGGTCACAGGTAAAATTTTTGTATGAGAAAGTTGTCACAAGGAACCGACATGCCAAATATGATGGTTCCTTCTCAAACGGTACAAAAGTTATGAAAAAGTAGATCACATGTCAAGACCATCGATCAGAATATTTTATAATTGGGAACCAACATACCAAATATGAGGGCTGTATCTAAAACGGGTCAAAAGTGATGATGAAGAAGATCAAGGTCACAGGTCAACATTTTTGGGTTGACAAGGAAACTACATGCCAAATATGAAGGCACTATCTCAAACGGTTCAAACGTTATGAAAAAGTAGGTCACAGATTAAGGTCAAGGCCACAGGTCAAATTCATGTGAAATAATTTCAATATCCATTCACCGGTTTGGGAGCAGAGGTCATTTAAACGTTTTTCTATGTTAGCATGGTGGCCATCTTGTTCATCAAGTTGTAGCCGAATTGTTCGAGCAATTTTGACCAGCCAAGAAACATTTCTGTGAAATTATTTCAAAATCCATTCACAGGTTTCGGAGATGAAGACGTTTAAATGTTGTTGTTTTTTTCTATTTCTATTTTTAGCTCTGGCGGCCGTTGTTTTCATCCGAGCGGAACGGTTTGAGCAATTTTGGTAGAGGGTCACTCAAGAAATTATTTCAAAATCCATCCACTGGTTAAGATAATCATCTAAGGAACATTCCTGTAAAAATATTTCAAAGTCCGTTCACAGGTTTAGGAGGAGGTGTCTTTTAAGTATACTACTCAAAGTTTGATAGGGATCACTTTTTTAATGCAAAATAATTTTTGGATGAATTAATCAGCTGAATCCAAATTTGATACATAATGATAGGAAACGTATCCTTCCCAAAACCTAGTGATTAATTTTGTTAACTGGTACTGCATTCAAGCGTGACAACAGCAACCGTCTTGGTACCCCCAAAATTTGCCGTAACACGAAGGGATTTGGACAACTGATTTTTCACAAATTTCCAAATTTGTTTAGACAAACGTGCCTAATATCGTATATGACATCCTGGGGCATCAATTACAGTACGACATCGCCTGCGCATGCTCGTAATCCGAGTCTGTATCCGGTTTTGGGGAATCGGCTTTCATTCAGCAACCAGTGCATCTTTGACCTCCTGTAAAGTCCTCGGATGCACAGGTCGGGCTGAAACAGCACGCTGTAGCATATTCTGCGCATGCTCAATCGGATTAAAGTCCGGTGACCGAACAGGCCAGTCCATACGAACGATTGTCTCACGTTCCAGACAGGAATCAGTCATGTTGGCACGGTTGGGACGGGCATTATCGTCCAGCAGAATAAAGTCCGGGCCGATAGAATCTGCATATGGTCTCACAAACTCATCAAGAATATCATTACAGTACCTCACTGCCATTAACGTTCCGTTTTCAACGACGTACAAGTCAGTTTTACCGTTCACGCTTATCCCAGTCCCAGTCCAAACCATGACTGACCCCTTTCCATAGCGATCATGCTCTGCAACATTCAAGTCATAGAATCGCTCTTTAGACATTCGCCACACTAATTGACGTTTATTTGTGAAGTCTAGACAGAATCTGGACTCCTCAGTAAACAGGACTGGCGTCAAGTCACGAACCGTCCACCTGACGTGAGCTCTGGAAAAGTCCAACCGGTCTAGCACGTGCTGTCTCCTCAACGGAACACTTACAGAAGGCCTCATGGCATTAAGTCCGAACTCGTGGAGCCCGTTTCTGACAGTTTGTGTAGAAATTCGTACTCCAGTTCCGTTCCTAAGCTCGTTATGCAAACGCGTAGCGTTCAGGAACCGTTGACGTCGAGACTGAATCAACAAGAAACGGCCCTGACGTTGAGTTGTAGCCCTTTCTCGACTCCGCAGTGTCTGAGTGAAGGATTTCCGTGGGTAAGATGCCGACTCCACATTCGGGAAACTACGCTCTGAGACACATTCAGAATGCCAGCAACACGACGTTGAGAGACGCCAGATTCCAAAAGCTCATCCTGAGTATATATTATGGTCATTCTTGAGAGGTACACTAAGAGTTACCTTCCTTGTTGGAGACACCAATGCTAATTTTTAACAGAATCTTAAGGGGAATGGGAACACCTTCAGAGGAGACAACTCTTGCAAAAGTATTTTTGTCTCCCATGTCACTAAGGGTCAACTCTTAAAGGAAAGAATTTGCTCCTGAGGAGCAAATTCTTTCCTTTAAGAGTAGACCCCTTTTTCAGTGAGACTGAGCCTATAGAAAAGCTTTAGAGGTGCTGATGACAGCACACTAAGAGTTACCGTCCTTGTTGGAGACACCTAAGCTAATTTTTAACAGAATCTTAAGGGGATCCGAAACACCTTCAGGGGAGACAACTCTTGCAAAAGTATTTTTGTCTCCCATGTCAATAGGGGTCAACTCTTAAAGGAAAGATTTTGCTTCTGGGGATTCTTTCCTTTAAGAGTAGACCCCTTTTTCAGTAGGACTGAGCCTATAGAAAAGCGAACAGGAAGTCTCTAAAGTTGTCTCCCTTTGAAAAAATGGCGGAAACTGTGGTAGGTGTTCCCATTCCCCTTAAGGTACTATGAACATTAATTATGTTCTTGACTTATAGAAAATTACATTGAAACAATAACTACTTCATTCTATAGTATCTAGAAACTAATGTTAACTGCATTTAAAATCCCAAAATAATCAGGCCAATGATCCCACAGATACGCATTACACGTTCAGCGATTGGTTTTGATGGAAGGCATATAATGAATAGAACCATTCGAGCCTTTTGAACAAACAAATGGTGGGTGACCTGCACGATTCATCGAATAATCGATTAATTGTTCGATAAATTCCACAAAAATGATTATCATTACGGATTTGCTTGTAATCGATGATGTGATAAGAACAATTTACTACCCAACGTTGTGCCTAAAATAACCTAGTGAGTGGCAAACAGTGCAGATCCCGATGAGACGTTCTGTGGCGTCTTATCTGGGTCTACACAGTTTTCCCAGGCCTGCCTGTTGAAATAAATATGGTAAGAGTCATGCGCAGACAGAAAGCAAGACAGGTAAAATTATGACCAATCTTCAATGACTGTTGACCGATTATCGATCACAATGTCAGGACTGATAATCGATTATCTTTTCAGCTCTGATTAGCCAGCCCTACAGTTGTACCGTAGAAATGAGTTGTTGCTACGGTGGCCAAATGCCAAAAGTCTTGACGGATTGACAAACGGACAGATGAACGGACGGAAATCCGGACTCCTATATCGCGCCATGCTTAAAACAGGCGCAACAAAAAAGAATGCTTATGACTCACCTTTAACCAACTTCTTCAAGTAAGCACCATGTTGCACCAAATACTGTAGTCCCATCTTAGAATTCATTAAAGTTTTTATACATTCAACACTCTCTAGAAGCAGCAAAGCGTCAGACAACTGTGTCACACGTTTGTAACCCAATGTATCCACTAAGTCTAACAGAGCATCTGACCCTTGTAGCTCCAGAAATTCTTCATTCCATTCCTTATTATTTTGCTTAAGCCTCTTGTTTAGAGAAGACAGAAGCTTTAAGTTCGGTGCTTTTAGGAAGTCAATGCAAATAGCGGGGGTATACGAGTTAAAATTATGGTGAGACAACGCATCCATGATTTTACTCTGAATTCTAACAAGGGGATTTTTCTTCTTCTGCTTAGTGGGCGACTCCACTTTCGATTCAACTTCTTCATCTTTCTTTTCTTTTTCCTTGTCCGGGGTCATTTCAGAACTAGTGATATCGTTCTCGTTCCTTTTAGAGTCAGTCTTCATTTCTTTTTCCTTTTTCGAAGTTCTCTTTCGTTTCTTCTCTGTTTTATCATCTCTATTCTCATCAGATGAGGAATCTTCCGAAGAATCAGAAGACTCACTGGATGAAGTTGCAATATCTTCTTGTTGTTTATTAGCGTTAGCGTCAACACGAACACCATCTTCTTCAATGATCATCTCACTGTCAGTTTTCTCAATTGTAACGTCTTTTGTTGTATTTTGCCATTCTCCTTCTGTCTTACCAAAACCCTCAGTATTATTAGACTCTACAGTTGCTTCACTATTATCAGTTTTAACTCCATTGCTTATCGTCTCTTTGTTTTCATCTACATTAACACCATCATCTACTTTCTTAACAGCACTGTCGATTTCATCTGATAGAGATAATTTTTCATCCCCCACTTTCTTTTTATTTTTGTCTGTTAATTTACTTGATTCGTCTTCTTTATTTGGTTCCTGCTTATCAGCTATTTTTTCAATGCTTGCCGTACCTGACAGTAAACTCTTCGACTCCACTAGCCCCATGTCTTCAATTTTCTGTTTCTCAACTTTAGCTACCGGTTCGTCCCCAGTATCTCTTTCCTCGTCATTCAGACCACCACAAAGACAATTGTAGAATGAGCGTCTCTGTCGTTTCTTTAATTTCTTCTCTTTGCTTGACTTCTGAACATTCTTTCTGAAAGAGGTCGCCATGATTCCTGAAATAGAAGATAAATTGCGAGTTAAAGGCAAATAAACTGATCAACTTGTCTTTTTCCAATTATAGAAGAGAAAAGACCTTTTAATTATTTTACCACTTAGAAACTGAGGCGCGCTTTTAAATCATTTACTTTAGAGCCATTACATTTTTTTTTCAAATAGAGGTTTTAATCTAAACTTAACAATATAATGGACAAAAGTGTAGATCCAGATGAGCCGGCTCAGCCGGTTTATCTGGATTTACACTTTTGCCAAAGTACCTGTTACGGTCAGCCAGGCAAGAAAAAGGTTGAAATCCTGCGTCTCCGTTTGTTTGTTTGATTTGAGGTTTAACGTCCCCATCAACACTGTAAAAGTCATTTTGGAGACGTTGCTTCCAATTTTGTGGGACTTTTACCCGACATTGAGATGAAATGACATCTCAAGCTCTGTCGCCGTATGTAACCAATAGGTTTATTAGCATGGACGGTCTGCCTCGCACCGCGGTTCCTGGGCAGGCTTAGATCCTCTAAGCGGTTTACCAGTACTAGTGTGCGGGCCGGATTCAGCTCTGCGTGGAAGCATCATGCAGCCCATATATTTCTTCAAGCCCCTATGGGCGGGGGCCTTCCTGCGTCTCCGTAGAATTTGTCGTTATTACTAGTATTTAAATCTGTCTCACTTCTTTCAGCTGAGTATCATATAAATATGACATGAAAATAAAATAACTAATATACAGAATTTACTATGAAATTCCGCTAAAAATCTCAACCGATACTAGGAATTAAGAACCCCATTTACCAGTCCCAACTAGATATGTGAATACGAACTCTACTAACGTTAAGAAAACACGCCTATACAAATACACTGTCGATTTTACCGTCATAAAAATGAGAAAAAATATGATGAAAAATTGTGACATTTTTCTTATTTCTGCTCTAACATATAGATTGTGGGCACACGTTAGAACCGCCTCATCGAGGCGGTTCTAACGAGTACCCACAATCTATATGTTAGAGCAGAAATAAGAAAAATAAAGTTTACCCCTGTAAACTCCAGTTTTACTACATAAAAGTGAGGTTCAAGGGCAGGCATGTTTTGCGTAATGTAAGCCCAATTTCTGGACAGTCCCAAATATTGTCTTAATATAGGAAATCTACTGTACGTCGCATAATCAAGCTCACCAAATTTCAAGGCCTAACTTGTAATAACATTTAACAATGATATGAACATTTCCCCTTTTTTAATATTTCGCTTTCGTTCGCTTTCTCGTCATGTGAATACTGCTTGTTCTTTTAACCCATTTAATACCAGAAACCCCAAAACGGGTACCCTGGCAAACAGTGCAGGCCCAGATCAGACGCCGTTCTGCGGCGTCTGAACAGGGCCTCCACTGTTTGCTAAAAGTTCAGTCATTTTCCAAATAAATTTTGATGAAAAACACAACCTGATACCCCTAAATTTTGAAATGAACTCCTGCTATATAGAAGGAGGAAGATTCCATTTGGTACAAAAAGGGTTAAATTTGATCTTGACTTGTGAAACTGATTGTTTCAGTCAAGCCTAGGAAAAATCCCAGTAGAGTCATGATACATTTCTCAGAACTTCGCTATTTATATGACATGTTGGAAAAGGACAGGAAATTATGCCCTGTAAATCAAATCAAGATGCCAGTTGCCACTTGCAGGTCCTTCGGCTCTGACTGTATTGACAATTTGTCACAGACCTCTTCAAAACCAGACTGAATTGATTTAGAAGTGGGCAAAATACTTTAAAAAGTGTATACATGCATGTCTACACTTTATCTGGAGTAATGATTTTTTTTTTTTTTCAAATTCTTCCGCATAGGGTATATTTTCACTGGTTAAGGACACTTGAGGACTTGAATAGTTGAGCCTCGTCATAAAATAAGCCTCTTTTTGGTCGATTTTTTGTCAATCGACCCAAATTTTAAGGCGTATTAACTTTTCGCTGCTGAAGTCCATTCGACTATCACTGCATTACGAAAACACACCCATACAAATACATTGTAAACTTTATCACTGAAAAAAAATAGATGAAAAATTGTGACATTTTTCTTGTTACTGCTCTGAAATATAGATTGTGGGTATTCGTTAGAACCGCCTCGTCGAGGCGGTTCTAACGAGTACCCACAATCTATATTTCAGAGCAGAAATAAGAAAAAATAGCCATCGGAAGAGATGGCAAATCCCCCGACCAAAAGCCAATATGGCCTTAAGAAGATTGTTCACCAATAGAAAGTGCACCAGAATTAAACCAGCAATATATCGCAGCATAAGTATTGCAGTTTTGGCCATCACAAGATTATACTGTCAGGGGAGATAACTAAAAATCAGGGCACTCAGAAATGTGGTTCTTGCGAATGACATGCCTGCTTAAGCTCATGTATTACAGTACAAAGTACCATCAATATGTCTCAAAAGGTATTGGAGATATGGTGATCACAAGCTGGTCATACTGTTATATTGGAAGGGTAGATAACTCAAATACCACAGCAGCAACAGTTGTGGTTCTTGCACATGACATTCCTTCTGTACCTTGTATACAATTGTGCCAAGTTCCGTCAATATATCTCAAAGGGTGTTGGAGTTATGGCCATCACAAGGTTATATTGCCAGGGGAGATAATTATAAAACCAGAGCACCCAGAGTTGTAATTCTTGAGCATGACACACCTGCTTAACCTCATGTACATCTGCATCAAGTACCACAAATATGTCTCAAAGGGTATTGGAGATACGCTGATCACAAGGTTGTCATACGGTTATATTGGAAGGGGAGATAACTTAAATATCAAAGCACCCAGAGTTGTTGTTCTTAGGCATGAAGCGCTGTCTCAACATTGTATACAACTGTGCCAAGTACCATCAATATATCTCAAAGGGTATTGGAGTTATGGCCATCACAAGGTTATATTGTCAGAGAAGATAATTAAACAAGAGGGCCCAGAGGTCCCCGAATCGCTCACCTGAGAATTAGTGTCTCCAGTACATTCTAGGCCCAAGGGCTATAACTTGAACAAACTTGGTAATGGTCCACTAGATGAAGCTTCATACCAAATATCAAAGACCTGAGCCTTCTGGTTTCAGACAAGAAGATTTTTAAAGGTTTTCCCTATATAAGCCTATGAAAAACCAAAGGGTCCCGGGGTGGGGCATTTTTTGCCCCAGGGCTATAATTTGAACAATCTTAGTATAGGTCCACCAGGTAAAGCTTCACACAAAATATTTAAGACGTGGGCCTTGTGGTTTCAGAGAAGAAGATTTTTTAATGATTTTCCCAATATAAGCCTATGTAAAACCATAGGCCCCCGGGGCGGGGGGGGGGGGGGGCATTTTGGCCCCCTGTGCTATAATTTGAACAATCTTGGTAGAGGTCCACTAGATGAAGCTTCACACCAAATATCAAAGATCTGGGCCTTGCTGTTTCAGAGAAGAAGATTTTTAAAGATTTTCCATGTATAAGCCTATGTAAAACCAAAGGCCCCCGGGGTGGGGGCATTTTTGGCCCAAAGGCTATAATTTGAACAATCTTAGTAGAGGTCCACCAGGTAAAGCTTCACACCAAATATTAAAGACCTGGGCCTTGTGGTTTCAGAGAAGAAGATTTTTTAATGATTTTCCCTATATAAGCCTATGTAAAACCATAGGCCCCCGGGGCGGAGGCATTTTGGCCCCCAGGGCTTTAATTGGAACAATCTTGAAAGAGGTCCACTAGATGAAGCTTCACACCAAATATCAAAGATCTTGGCATTGCAGAAGAAGATTTTTCAAAGATTTTCCGTGAATAAGCCTATGTTAAACCAAAGGCCCCCGGGGCGGGGGCATTTTTGACCCAAAGGCTATAATTTGAACAATCTTAGTAGAGGTCCACCAGGTAAAGCTTCACACCAAATATTAAAGACCTGGGCCTTGTGGTTTCAGAGAAGAAGATTTTTAATGATTTTCCCAATATAAGCCCATGTAAAACCAAAGGCCCCCGGGGCGGGGACATTTTGGCCCCCAGGGCTATAATTTGAACAATCTTGGTAGAGGTCCACTAGATAAAGCTTCACACCAAATATCAAAGATCTGGGCCTTGCGGTTTCAGAGCAGAAGATTTTTCAAGATTTTCCCTGTATAAGTCTATGCAAAACCAAAGGCCCCCGGGATGAGGGCATTTTTGGCCCCAAGGCTATGATTTGAACAATCTTAGTAGAGGTCCACCAGGTAAAGCTTCACACAAAATATTAAAGATGAGGGCCTTGTGGTTTCAGAGAAGAAGATTTTTTAATGATTTTCCCTATATAAGCCTATGTAAAACCATAGGTCCCCCGGGGCGGGGGCATTTTGACCCCCAGGGCTATAATTTGAACAATCTTGAAAGAGGTCCACTAGATAAAGCTTCACACCAAATATCAATGATCTGGGCCATGCGGTTTCAGAGAAGAAGATTTTTAAAGATTTTCCCTGTATAAGCCTATGTAAAACGAAAGCCCCCCCGGGGCGGGGGCATTTTTGAACAATCTTAGTAGAGGTCCACCAGATAAAGCTTCACACCAAATATTAAAGACCTGGGCCTTGTGGTTTCAGAGAAGACGATTTTTTAATGATTTTCCCTATATAAGCCCATGTAAAACCAAAGGCCCCTGGGGCGGGGGCATTTTGGCCCCTAGGGCTATAATTTGAACAATCTTGGTAGAGGTCCACTAGATGAAGCTTCACACCAAATATCAAAGACCTGGGCCTTGCGGTTTCAGAGAAGAAGATTTTTTAAGTTTTTGTTTAAAAAATCTATTTCAGCTCCTGTGACCTAGATGTGCAATGGACCGGAACCATTTGAACAACTTTGAAAGGGGACCACCTAAGAATCATTCCTGTGAAGTTTGGTCAAAATCCGATCAGTGGTTTAGGAGGAGTTGTCATTTGAAGAAAAAGTTTACGCACACACGCACGCACACACGCACGCACTGACGACGGACGAAAAGTGATCACAAAAGCTCACCTTGTCACTACGTGACAGGTGAGCTAAAAACTAGGGCACCCAGAGTTGTGGTTCTTGCACGTGACACACCTGCTTAACCTCATGTACAACTGTACCAAGTATCATCAATATATCTCAAAGAGTGCTGGAGATGTGGCCATCACAAGGTAGTGATTCGATATTATTGGAAGGGGAGATAACTAAAAAACCATGGCACCCAGAGTTGTGGTTCTGGTGCATGACACACCGTCTCGGCCTTGCGAACAACTGAGGCAGTTATCATCAATATATACCAAAGGGTATTAAAGTTATGGCCATCACAAAGTAGTCATTCTATTTTATTAAAAGGGGAGATAACTAACAAAGTATGGCATCCAGAGTTCTGGTTCTTGCGCATGACACACCGTCTCATCCTTGTGAACAATTGTGCCAAGAACCATCAATGAATCTCAAAGGGAATAGGAGTTATGGCCATCACAAGGTTGTCACTCTATTTTATTGGAAGGGGAGATAACTCCAAAACCGTAGCAACCAGAGTTGTGGTTCTTGGGCATGACACGCCATCTCAGCCTTGTGAACAACTGTGCCAGGTACCATCAATATATCTTAAAAGGTATTGGAGTTATGGCCATCACAAAGCAGTCATTCTATTTTATTAAAAGGGGAGATAACTAAACAAGTATGGCATCCAGAGTTCTGGTTCTTGCACATGACACGCCGTCTCGGCCTTGTGAACAATTGTGCCAAGAACCATCAATGAATCTCAAAGGGTATAGGATTTATGGCCATCACAAGGTTGCGTCTACGGACGGACGGACGGACAGACGGACGGACAGACGGACGGACGCCAGGCTGATCGCTTTATCCCCCGAACCCGAAGTGGGGTTCAAGGAGGTCAAAATTAAATAGGCGTGTTTTCGGGATGAATTGTAGGGAAACCAGGTAACGGTTATTTATAGAAAATAGCCGCGCTATTCTTAGCACTGTGAGATCAGAGTGTTGCGTAAAATGGTTATCTGTAGTATCTGGACTGGAATCATAAGCTGGGTTTGGCAAACAGTGTAGACCCTGATCAGACGCCGCGTATTGCGTACTGTTTGGAAAACAGTGCAGTGCAGACCCTGATCAGACGCCGCAATACGCGGCGTCTGATCAGGGTCTTCACTGTTTGCTTAAAATACAGCGTCCAGTTGCTCAAAGCGTCATTAGCTTAACGAGCTCGTTAGTGGTCAAATTGTTAACTGTTTCAGTAAGTAGTACTCTGGTATTTTTGCTGAAAAGAATGCGAACAGCTTTTGCATTTTTTTTCTGAAAAATATTAGTTTCTATGCCATATTTAACCCATATATGCCTAGCGTCCCTTTTTGGGATGTAAGCATACAGTGAAGAAGCAGTCCTGAAGGAGCAGTCTGATCTGGGTCTGCACTGTTTGCTTAGGTCTATCCGACCCAATATTTAGGATCATTACGGTATTTGCTTAGTACAACACCGCTAGTTTCTAAATTTAAAATTTCAAGACTCTTACTTGTCTGTGTAGCTGAGTACACCAGTTTGTGTCTTACCTAGTTACAAAAACTGGGATTTACAGGGATATACAAGAGCAACATCTTGCCCCCGCCAATCAGGTAAGGTAAGGTCATTATGAAAGCACGCCTAAACAAATATATTGTAGCCTTTATCGCCGAAAAATGGAAGTTTAAAGAAGAAAAAATGTGATATTTTTCTTATTTCTGCTCAAAAATATGGATTGTGGGTACTCGTTAGAACCGCCTCAATTATTTTTCTTATTTCTGCTCAAAATATAAAGTGTTGGTACTCGATAGAACCGCCTCATTGAGGCGGTTCTAACGAGTACCCACAATCTATATTTTTGAGCAGAGATAAGAACAAGAGGGCCCAATGGCCCTATATCGCTCACCTGTTTGGACCCCAGGTGCATGATTGGCAGGAATTATGTAGGTGACCACTTGCCGTCGCTACATGCCAAATATCTAAGCTCTGGGCCCTGTGGTTTCAAAGAAGAAGATTTTTTAATCTTTTTTCCATTATGAGTCCATGGGAGCTAAGGGGCCCCGGGGCGTGGCCCATTTGGACCCCACGGGCATGATTGGCAGGATTTATGTAGGTGACCACTTGCCATTGCTACATGCTAAATATCTAAGCTCTGGGCCCTGTGGTTTCAGAGAAGAAGATTTTTGAAGCTTTTTTTTTCCATTATGAGGCTATAGGAGCTAAGGGGCCCCGGAGCGTGGCCCTTTTGGACCCCAGGGGCATGGTTGGCAGGAATTTTATA
This sequence comes from Lucinisca nassula, assembly GCA_963580285.1. NCBI lineage: Eukaryota > Metazoa > Mollusca > Bivalvia > Lucinida > Lucinidae > Lucinisca > Lucinisca nassula. Next base: position 49,886,877 of record OY757015.1, read on the forward strand.
GGTGACCACTTGCCGTTGCTACGTACTATATATCTAAGCTCTGGGCGATGTGATTTCAGAGAAGAAGATTTTTTAAGCTTTTTTCCATTATGAGTCTATAGGAGCTAAAGGGCCCCGGGGCGTGGCCCGTTTTGAACCCAGGGGCATGATTGGCAGGAATTATGTAGGTGACCATTTGCCGTCGCTACATGCTAAATATCTAAACTCTGGGCCCTGTGGTTTCAGAGAAGAAGATTTTTTAATCTTTTTTTCCATTATGAGTCTATGGGAGAAAAGGGGTCCCGGGGCGTGGCCCATTTGGACCCCACGGGCATGATTGGCAGGATTTATGTAGGTGACCACTTGCCATTGCTACATGCTAAATATCTAAGCTCTGGGCCCTGTGGTTTCAGAGAAGAAGATTTTTGAAGCCTTTTTCCATTATGAGTCTATAGGAGCTAAAGGGCCCCGGGGCGTTGCCCGTTTAGACCCCGGGGGCATGATTGGCAGGAATTATGTAGGTGACCACTTGCCGTTGCTACATGCTAAATATCTAAGCTCTGGGCCCTGTGGTTTCCGAGAAGAAGATTTTTGAAGCTTTTTGTTCCATTATGAGTCTATGGGAGCAAAGGGGCCCCGGGGCGTGGCCCATTTGGAACCCAGGGGCATGATTGGCAGGAATTATGTAGGTGACCACTGGCTGTTGGCTACATTCTAAATATCTAAGCTCTGGGCCCTGTGGTTTCAGAGAAGAAGATTTTTTAAGCTTTTTTTCCATTATGAGTCTATGGGAGCTAAGGGGCCCCGGGGTGTGGCCAATTTGGACCCCAGGGGCATGATTGGCAGGAATTATGTAGGTGACCACTTGCCGTTGCTACATGCCAAATATCTCAGCTCTGGGCCCTGTGGTTTCAGAGAAGAAGATTTTTGAAGCTTTTTTCTATTATGAGTCTATAGGAGCTAAAGAGCCCCGGGGCGTGTCCCGTTTTTACCCCAGGGGCATGATTGGCAGGAATTTTATAGGTGACCACTTGCTGTTGCTACATGCTAAATATCTAAGCTCTGGGCCCTGTGGTTTCTGAGAAGAAGATTTTTGAAGCTTTTTGTTCCATTATGAGTCTATGGGAGCGAAGGGGCCCCGGGGTGTGGCCAATTTGGACCCCAGGGGCATGATTGGCAGGAATTATGTAGGTGACCACTGGCCGTTAATACATGCTTAATATCTAAGCTCTGGGCCCTGTGGTTTCAGAGAAGAAGATATTTTAATTTTTTCCCATTGATAGTCTATGGGAGCTATATGTTGCCATGGCAACCAGAATTCCAATCTGATCAGCCCCAAAACCTTATGCAGCCTTTCCCCCTACCTGGTGATGCTTCCCATGAAATTTGATCAAGATTGACCATGGGGTATTAGAGATATACTTATTTGAAATTGTTTACGGACGCACGCACGCACGCACGGACGCACGGACGCACGCACGACGGACGACGGACAAAAAGTGATCACAAAAGCTCACCTTGTCACTACGTGACAGGTGAGCTAAAAATAAGGTTTACCCCTGCAAACCCCAGTTTTACTGTATAAATCTGGGGTTCAAGGGGGTCAAAATTATATAGGCGTGTTTTCGTGATGAATGTGCGTGTCTGTTCGAGTTTTACGTCCCACTAATAGCTAAGGTCATACGGAGACAGGACCTCGGTTTAAAGACTCATCTGAAAGTTTGGAGAAGCCCGGGATCGAACCCACAACCCCTGGTGTATGATGCGGGTAGCATAACCACTAGACCACGAAGGCTTCTAAAGGTAAGGTGAGGTGCGGTGGGGTGAGGTGAAGTAAGGTAAGGTAAGGTAAGGAAGTAAGTAAGTAAGTAAGCAAGCAAGCAAGCTGTTTTGGTAGAGTCATCTGGGCAACAATCCTTTTAAGTTTCAAAGGTATAGGAGAAATTAGCATTCTTTTTTAGCTCTGGCAGCCATTTTATATATTTAAGTAGAGCCGTTTTAGCAATTTTGAAGACGGTCACCTATACAATTTGAATACATTTGGTTTTGGTTTTACGGCCCTTTCAAGATTATTTCACTCATATCGAGCCGATCGTTAATCAGAGGTGGGCGAAAACCGGAGTACCCGGAGAAAAACCATCTGACCTTCCGTTGCAGAACTTGGCGTCTCACATATGACCCGAGCGAGGCTCGAACCACAGCGGTGAGAGACCTAATGATCAAGAGTCAGCGCTCTTAACCACTAGGCCACGGAGGCCCGTAACAATTTGAATACAATTAATTTTGTTTGGTTTGAGGTTTAACGTCCCCGTCAACACTGTATATGTCATTTTGGAGACGTTGCTTCCAATTTTGTGGGACTTTTACCCGACACCTAGATGAAATGTCATCTCAAGCTCTGTCGTCCAATGAAACTAATAGGGTTTATAAGCATGGACGGACCGCTTTTTCTTGCACACCAGACCAGGAAATCCGTGATTTTACCCTGGGATAGAAATTTATGTTCTGACCCTGGTGTTCCGACCCCAAATCGAATATAATCGCGTGTTTGATAAATGCACTGGTTGATTACAACCTCATGTGCGGCGTCGTCATGCGTGACGTCACTAAACATTCCTGTTGTGTCATCACAAAATGGCGGACGTCGGTAACCGAAGTGACAGCAGCATTAAAATTCGCAATGGAAATGGAAGGTATGCAAGAAAAAGAATCCAATATGGGTGTGAGGGGTGGATAGAAAAATCCGTCCCTCGGGATCACTGTCCGGCATCACTCGGCAAGCCTCGTAATGCCGGACAGTGTCCCTCGGGACGGATTTTTCCATCCACCCCTCACACCCATATAAGATTCTTATAGTCTCGGCAGGCTTAGATCCTCTAAGCGGTTTACCAGTACTCATGTGCGGTCGGTTTCAGCTCTGCCTCGAAGCACCATGTAGCCCGACTATTTCTTCAAGCCCCGATTGGCGGGGGCTGAAGAATGCAATTAAACCAAAGGTGTCGGAGAGAGTGTTATTTTTTTATATATTTTTTAATCTACTTTTAGCTCTGGCAGCCACCTTGTTTATTGAACTTATTATTATTATTATTATTGTAGAGTTTAACTGAAATTGTACAAAACGGAAAGACTGGCCCATTGGTCATTTAAAGTGCTTTATTTGTTTTTGTTTTTGTTTTCTATTTTGAGCTCTGGTGATCATCAGAAGAAAACGTTTTAGCTATTTTGGTAAAAGGTTACCTAAGCACCATTCTACGAAGTTTGAATGAAATTTGTCCATGAGTATAGAAGGAATTGTCGTTCAAAAACTTTTTTTTACATTTAGCTCTGGTGGCCATCTGTTCATCGGAGAGGAAATGTTTACCTATGTCGTTAAATGATCAAATAAGCAACACCCCTGTGAAGTTTGATTGAAAATTGCCAAAATATAGGAAATTTAAGAAACTGACAACTACCCTTCTTGAATCAGCGGAGAAAAGTGCAAGTGCCATTGTATGTATATGAATGTTGGCCAAAATCAGAATTGTTACAAGTGCACTCGCAACTGCTAGACCGGCTTCCAGCGCAGTTACCATTTTACTGGCACTTTTGTGGCAGGAGTTATCTTCTGGGATGAGGACAGAGTTGGTGGACCCCCGCCCATAGGGCTTGGAGAAATATATTGGGCTGCATTGTGCTTCCATGCAGAGTTGAAACCGACCGCACATGAGTACTGGTAAACCGCTTAGAGGGTCTAAGCCTGCCCACTCTGTTGCGAGTCCGATCGTCCCTACATATAAACCATATTGGTTTCATTGGGCGGCAGGGCTTGAGATGTGTCGGGTAAAAGTCCTACAAAATTGAAAGCAACATCTCCAAAATGACCTTAACAGTGTTGATCGGGACGTTAACCCTGATTTAGGGTTGGTAGATTGTAGGCCACACATAACTGCCCTACGTTACCTACAACACATTGGCCTGCATAATTTACGAATGCCGGTTAAATTAATGACGGATGTGCTAGTATGCAGTTGTCTGTTGTTTAATTTATAGGATGGCGTCGTCAGAGGCTGGGCCCGTACAGTGAAACTTCAATGATGCGAACACGGATGTCTCGTTTACCATGGCTTATTCGAACTCTTGAGCCCAGAAAGAATTCAATATCTTTAGATATCCATATATTAATGATAATTTCAGGTTTTCTTTCCTTAATTTTTCTTAAAAAGGTATGAGGCAATTCTAACAAATACATGGCTTCTGATCTTTGTCTACACAGTTTGTCAAGATTCCAGCTAAGATTCTACAGTTAACCCTCTTACGCAACACGCTGACCTAACAGCGATAAGTGTAGCGCGACTATTTTTCTACAAATAACTGTTACCTGGGTTTCCGACAAGTCAGTCATGGTCACGTAGACGTCAGCATTGAAAAGACTTTTTATCATATGACGTCGCGTCTGAGAGTGTAATAACGCCATGTAATATTTTCGATAATCCACTAGTGGATTAAATATGCAAATTAGCTAGATACGTCCCGTAACGTTACATGTACGACGTCCTCAACGGCGTCGCGTTTACTAATGGCGGAAAATTGACATTTTTTGTAAACAACCGTGAATAAAATGCGTTATAAATGTCATTTGATAAATAGAATCTTGCATTCGTGCTCATGTATTATTGAATTCATTAAACTCGTTGAGGAAAAGAGATAATATGCTCGACAAAGCCTCGCATTTTATCCCTTTTTCTCAACTCGTTTAATAAATTCAATAATACATGAACACTCATGTAAGATCCTCTATTTATAACTTTGGATCGATTGCTAAAACAATCTGAAACGAGCCAAAAATCTCTCAGATATCAGTGGTATCCTAGGAACCACAATGTAATGGGAACGAATACTTTTGATCAAAGGTAACACATTATAACAGGAGCGCCGCATCTTGGTCTACCCTCTTCGATAAGGATTCCTAATGTAACGGGCCGATCGTGTGGCTCGGTGTCTCAGTCGGTCAAGTGTTCGCACGGTATGCGAAAGGCCCTGGGTTCGAGTCCCGGTCGAATCGTGTTCTTTTTCTACCCATGTGACATTTGGTGGCCAGTGTGGGGGACAGCACGGCGTCTGAAGGCATGAAAGAGTATGAAAAATTAGTCTCGCAGCCGGACTGGATAGGACTTAGAGATTCGGGACGAATCTAATTAGGCAGGGGGAAAATGTAACGGCTCAGTAGCTCAGTCGGTAGAGAGTTCGCACGATATGAGAAAGGCCCAGGGTTCGAGTCACAGTCGAGTCATGTTTTTTGTCTACCCATGTGACACTTATTCTGTGAGCCAGGCATGAAAGGTTGAACATACTGGATCTCTGATTTCATTAAGTAAAAGTCTTTGTATAAAGAAAGGGTCAATTTATATTAAATTTGACAGCATGAGAGATAACTTGAAGATATAGATATATACATTTAATCAGTTTGAGGTTAGGGAAATGTCAAGTATTAGAAAAAGATGACAAGAACAGCTATATATGAACAAGAACATTTAATAGCGATATTAATGGTGCCGCGCTGCCGGAAAATCTGTTTCAAACTGACACGCGCAGACAGCGAAGACTCTGATAAGCCTGCGCATCTGCGCAGGCTGATCAGAGTCTTCGCCTCTGCCTATTATCACAGCGCAGAGTATATTTTCTGGTCCTCTGGACTCATTGATTTCATTGTGAAATTTTAAACATATTTAAGGGTCACTGATGAGGCTTAACTGGCCGAAACTAGCTAGCCTGGTCCAGAAAAAAGTTTGAACACTTCACAAGTTTCTGATCATCTCAAGTTCAAGGGCTGACCCATGTTTCTAATGGTAAGAGACCCAGTCCACCTCCCCCACCCCAACCCGGAAACAAGAACACATGTTATCAGACGACATTTTCAATGTACGCTAAAAGAAAACACGTTGTCCCTGTGAGGAATGACACTGGTTGTGTGTTTGGTCCGGATTTTAACCCATTTAGTACCAGAAACCCCTAAAGGTGCATGTACCTTGGGAAACAGTGCAGGCCCAGATCAGACGCCGCAGAACGCGGCGTCTGATCAAGGCCTCCACTGTTTGCTAAAAGTTCAGTCATTTTTTTTTTTCAAATAAATTTTGATGAACACACAACCTGAAACCCCTTAATTTCAAAATGCACTCCTACCATAGATAAGGTTGAAGATTCCATTTTGTACAACAAGAATTCCGCCGAATGCTATGTCGCGCCTGTGGGGGCGCAAAGTCAGCGAACTATGACATCTAGGCCAAGGTCAAACATAGATGCTTGCATAAAAGTTGCCATTCTTAAATGCAAGCTTGTACTAAGTATCATTAATTCAGTTGTAATAATTCTTGAGAGATGAACTTAACCATTAGGGTGAACCCTAGTGTGGTTGCAATATTTTACAAAGTCAGTGAATCATAAAATGTAGGTCAAGGTCAAACATGGATGCTTGCATTTAAGTTTCCATCTCGCGATACAAGTTTGTACCAAGTATCATTAATGGAGCTCTTATAGTTATTGAGAAATTAACTTGATCATTTAGGTGAACGCTAGGGTGGTCGCAATATCTAACAAAGTCAGTGAACAATGAAATGTAGGTCAAGGTCAAATATGGATGCTTGCATTTAAGTTGTCATACCGAGATACAAGTTTGTACCAAGTATCATTAATGAAGATCTTATAGTTCTTGAGAAATAAACTTGACCATTAGGGTGAACGCTAGGGTGGTCGCAATATTTCAAAAAGTCAGCGAACCATGAAATGTAGGTCAAGGTCAAATACGGATGGTTGCATTTAAGTTGCCATCCCCAGATTCAAGTTTGTACCAAATATCATTAATGAAGGTCTTATAGTTCTTGAGAAATAAACTTGAACCTAAGGGTGAACGCTTGGGTGGTCGCAAATGTTGACACCTTGACAAACGGACGGACGGACGGACGGACGAACGGAAAGACGAATGACGGAAAACCGGGCGCCTATATCGCGCCATGCTAATAGCAGGCGCGACAAAAAGGGTTAAAGACCAAGTCAATGCTATAAAGATCATATTCGGTCGGTCAGTGCTAGGCCACTCTTTTTCTGATCAGGATTATACCTATACGACAACTGCCATTTTTTTAAATCAGTGGGGTCAAAGGCATGAAAGAATTTGTCACACCTGGCGGGAATCGAACCCGCAACTTTCCGGTCAAAAGTTAGACGTAAATCCGACTGCCCTCCGGGACACAAGTAAATTGCGTATATCCAGTCCAGGCAAGAGGCAAAGTAGGTTTTCTATAAGCACATCATACCTGCATGATGTGTCTACACAAGTGTAGTACAAATAAATGTCATTATATTAATAAAATAAATCATAAATAAACAAGGTTTTGACACAACAAAACGACCAGCGCAAAGGGTGGGACTTCTAACCGACATTGAGATGAAATGTCATCTCAAGCCCTGTCGCCCAATGAAACCAATAGGGTTTATAAGCATGGACGGTCCAGCTCGCACCGCTTTGCCTGGGCAGGCTTAGATCCTCTAAGCGGTTATCAGTACTCGTGTGCTGTCAGTTTCAGCTCTGCATGGAACCATCATGCAGCCAATCTATTTCTTCAAGCCCCGATGCGCGGGGGCCGAAAACAATGTACGTAGCTGTCGATCATAACAAACCGTAACATTACGATAACACACCCGTGCGACATAGTGCATTTTTTCACATCTCCAAAATGGCCATTTTTCTGATGAAAATCCGTGATATTTTCTTATAAATACTGCAAACATAGGTTGTGGGTGCTCGTTAGAACCGCCTTATTGAGGCGGTTCTAACGAGTACCCACAACCTATGTCTTGGAGCAGAAATAAGAAAAATAATCTATACCCCCTTAAACCCCAGTTTTTTCTATATAAACTGGGGTGTAGTGGGGTCTTCATTTCACGGACTTGTACACGTGATGAGATATTCGCACGTTCGATTTACCCGAACTCGACATGCAAGGTTTACTTAGGCAGAAATCGACCTACAATCTGAACACTGCCATGCTCGATTTGCCCGAACTCGACCTAAATTCTTGACAATGTCAAGTTCGCTCCGCAAAAAATCAAGTTAAAATTTGAAGAATGCCAGATTCACTCACACGGGTGGTAATCAGGGGAACTAGCTCGAAAATGAGTCAATGGAAATTTGTTCCCTCGACAAATCCGGGAACTCTCGAGCTAGCTCCATCACCAAGAAACTCGTAAACAAAGGTAGGTCTCGAAGAGTTTTATCACCATTTTTTTTCTTTGTAAGCTATGTATAAAAAAATCCGGCAATGCAGTTCCACATAGAAATGATTTAACTTTGTACTCCGCTAGAATTTGCCATGGAAATTTGCAGCGCTGGAGTATGAATGAAACCCAAACTTTTTATCACGGACCGGAAAAATTGTCAATTTATGTCATTACGGAGATTTTGACCGAAGATTTTTCATTTTCCGTCAAAAGTACGCCCTTGGCACCCACAGAAACAACATCCCTGGTGAAATGAAACATGGAAAGTGTGAAATAAGCAAAAAAATATGGCAGTGATTACGTAACTTGCGAGTTATGACGAAATTACTGTCCGAGCTAGTCTTCTCGACAAGGAGCTAGTTCACTCGACATAAAAAAGAAAATGAAACGTTCATCAGATTTGATGTCTTTCTATGGTCCCACCCAGGTTATCCAACTGGTTTCTTTACCTCTGGCTAACAAAGGTAGGTCTCGAAGAGTTTTATCACCATTTTTTTTCTTTGTAAGCTATTTATAAAATAAATCCGGCAATGCAGTTCCACATAGAAATGATTTAACTTTGTACTCCGCTAGAATTTGCCATGGAAATTTGCAGCGCTGGAGTATGAATGAAAGTAAACTTTTTATTACGGACCTGAAAAATTGTTAATTAATGTCATTACGGAGATTTTGGCCGACGACTTTTCATTTTCCGTCAAAAGTACGCCCTTCACACCCATAGAAACAACATTCCTGGTGAAATAAAACAGAGTCTTATCATAAGGAACAATGATATATTTGGTTTAGGGGTTGGGAGCTGAATTATTTTCAAAATATTAGACATTTTGAGTTTTCCATACAAATGCCTATATGTCAATTTTACGTTTTATGTAATTTTACCCCAAGGCCCATCCAGGGGCAATTGTATCATGAACGGAAAGTTCTTTGGCTGAGTAAGTGTCATGCGAAATTTCAACTTTGTAGCATAACAGAAACGGGAATTATGGGCTCCAAGAGAAACGCGAACGTTAACTTTAACGTTTGTTAGACTCTGGTTAGGACTCTTGGGCAATGGCATCTGACACTCGGACACGCTCAGGAGCATGGCCCTGGGACAATCGTATCATGAACAGAAAGGTCACGGTCTGAGTAAGCGTCATACCGATTTTCAATTTTGTAGTATAACATAAATGGAAGTTATGGGCTCCAAGAGAAAGGCAGACGTAAACTTCGAAATTTGTTAGACTCTGTTTATGAACGCGACTTTCCATTGCAAAACTAGGACATCCATATATGACTCAAGAGAGGCTCGAACCACACCGACAGGATACCTAATCGACATAGATTCATGTTGTTAGGTGATTAGTTGCTTAATAGATCACTGTCTGTCGGGCACAAGTGCAGAGATCACTCGCGGTACGCGCCCGTGATCACTCGCGCTACGCGCTCATGATCTATTCACTATAACGACTGACTTCCAGTCTGTGATATATTAAGCAACTAATAAGCACCATCTTATCTTTCAACAATTTAGTCGAAAACTGTGTTGAGCATTTATGGGTATAGGGGAAACGATAGTTTGTTCGAGGCATCTGGGTCACATGACCAAGATGGTTACCATGCCATATATATGGTGAAACCATTAAAAATCTTCTCTAGAACCAGTGGGCTGATTTCAAGGAACTTGTAGTACCTAGGACTGCAGCACAACATAATTTGTATAAACGATGACTTTAGGTTTATTAAAAATAATCAGATCACCTGCGGGAACAATATGTGATTTCTGAGTGAAACAAAAATCATCAAAAAGATTACCGGTAGGAATCAAATACTTCATTTATTTAATCAAACCTTTACACGACACTGACATTTGTGTGCATATATATTTTCTCTCTTTTCCCATCCATCCTTCCATCCATCTACCCTACGACCCATCCATCCATCCGTCCGTCTGTCTGTCCGTCTATATGTTCGTTCGTCCATCCGTCCTCCAATTGACCAATCCTTCCAAATACCCACTCATCCCTTTCTATTGTGCACCCTTCCATCCATCCATCCATCAATCATTCCATCCATCCATCCATCCATCCATCCAACATCCATTGATCCGCTCCAAATGGGAGGGGGCGAAGCAACTAGGTGGGCGAAATGACTAAGGGGGGCGAAAAGACCAGGCTCTGTTGGCAAAACAGGGGTGTAAATTGGGGGCGAAACGAACAGGGAGAAACGACTGGGGGACGCCTTTGGGGCATAGCATCTTGTTACCCAACTAGCCAGAAGTAAAGAAACCAGTTGGATAACCTGGGTGGGACCATAGAAAGACATCGAATCTGATGAATGTTTCATTTTCTTTTTTATGTCGAGTGAACTAGCTCCTTGTCGAGAAGACTAGCTCGGACAGTAATTTCGTAATAAGTCGCAAGTTACGTAATCACGGCAAAAAATTTTTTTGCTAATTTCAAACTGTCCATGTTCCATTTCACCAGGGATGTTGTTTCTGTGGGTGTGAAGGGCGTACTTTTGACGGATAATGAAAAATCGTCGGCCAAAATCTCCGTAATGACATAAATTGACAATTTGTCCGGTCCGTGATAAAAAGTTTGGGTTTCATTCATACTCCAGCGCTGCAAATTTCCATGGCAAATTCTAGCGGAGTACAAAGTTAAATCATTTCTATGTGGAACTGCATTGACGGATTTTTTTATACATAGCTTACAAAGAAAAAAATGGTGATAAAACTCTTCGAGACCTACCTTTGTTTACGAGTTTCTTGGTGATGGAGCTAGCTCGAGAGTTCCCGGATTTGTCGAGGGAACAAATTTCCATTGACTCATTTTCGAGCTAGTTCCCCTGATTACCACCCGTGACTCAGCTCGAACTCGACTTAAAATGTCAAGCAACTGAACGTTGAAAACTGCCAAGTTCGATTCACCCAAAGTCGACCAAAAATCTCAACAATTCCACGTTCACTCAGCCAAAACTCGACCCTGTCATTTACCAACTTTGACGCGTGTATGCATATTAAATGAAATTTAGCATTGACACATCTGTTTAAATGCATTCAACTATTTAAATGAACAGTTAAAATGCTAAATCGAAACATCAGTCAGTGCAACTCTGTCTGTCTGTCTGTCTGTCTGTCTGTCTGTCTGTCTCTCTCTCTCTCTCTCTCTCTCTCTCTCTCTCTCTCTCTCTCTCTCTCTCTCTCTCTCTCTCTCTCTCTCTCTCTCTCTCTCTCTATCTCTCTCTCTCTCTCTCTCTCTCTCTCTCTCTCTCTCTCTCTCTCTCTCCAAAATTCTGTAAATGACTTCCTGCATGATGAAATTCTCAGTTTCCCTACAGAACATGACTTGCAAGCTGAAATTCATCGAAAAATTGGACTGGAAATCTTGTGCTCCTCTGTCACAGAGCCCTGTTAAATCATATATACCTTAAATCAATCAATCAAACAAACAAACAAACACCTAGGGACATTGGTAAAGGGTGTAGACACTGATCAGGGACTACACGAACTGCACAAAGCTTGGAAAAATTTGTAAACCCCTCGAAATGGAAATCGGTCTGTCGAAAACTGTTCAGTGGAATATTCTATCTGTCATGTATGGGCTAATTAACTATATAACTGACATCGTAGGTGCCTGTAGCCATTCGCCGGAAACAATGTCCTATTTTTGCAAATTGTAAAAAAGTCTGTAGGCTTTAAACGTGCCTAGCATTCTGAACGCCCAAGGGATATGATTCCTATCGACTGTTAGATTCACTTAGTTGATATCAGCACATCATGTGTGTTAGCTTGGCACTAGTGCACTTAAAATGATAGGAAAATACATTAATAACAATGAATAATACATGTTTTTGTTTGTCTCGGCGTCACGGCCCAGTCAACACAATAATGGACATATCGAGCAGTCCGTTTCGTTCCATGTGTTCACTCTGGTAACAGGTGCACAGCTGTAGCTTACAAACATTATGTTTGGAGTCCTGGTCACTGATAGCGGGTGCACAGCTGTAACTTACAGACATTATGTTTTGAGACCTGGTCCCTTGAAAAGAGATAACTTTAAACCACTAAGCCTCTGAGACCTCTCTTACTAACTACAGAAGCTTCAAGCCTGCTATTGTCCACGTGACTATCGCTGACCGGTTATTTAAAGCAGCGCTAGCCGTCTCCTTGTGACATCAGAGTGTTTTGTATAAAAAGTCAATTCGGGACTGGGCTCGTGTCCTGGTACACTAGCAAACAATGTAGAACGCAGTGTCTGGTCAGGGTCTGTACTTCCTCGCTGAGGCCCATTCTCCCAATCTACACTCAAAGACGATCAACCCATCAGTGCTGTCAGTGCTTTGATTAAAAAAGATCCCGTAGACCAGTTAACCCTTCTCTTGTGAATATTCAGTTTAGCCACGCCCATTTCTGACTTTGAACCAATCAGATTACTTGATGTTATTTATTCCTACAAATTCATAAACTGAATGTCAAACAGTGTAGATCCTGATCAGATGGCTTCTTCAGAAGCCATCTGATCTGGATCTACACTGTTTGCAAAGATAGGGGTTGTCGTGAACAGCAAGATAAGGGTTAACATGCACATCTGGTCAACTCCGTCAATGCACAATTTGAGCATTGACCGAGATGACCTAGGGTAACAGGATACTCTATTGACCAAACGCCCCAGTTACTAGATTTGATGCGTAAATGGAAATAATATTTCAACCGAAACATGAGCAATACCTGCATTTGACTGCCTCCCACTTGTGAGGCCACATCTGTGAGGAAGAGCTGTCAATGTACCTGCCGGCCTAAGTAGCTCGATCGGATGCGGTCTGACTGGTGATTAGGAGGACGCGGGTTCGATACCTGCCTGGCCGGCTGCATCCTTTCGTGGCGATTTAGAATGAACTATTTTCTACGATCATTATCTCCCAAGAACATAAGAGGAGCAGTTATCAGTTTCTGGCGTTTGTTTTTGTTTGATTTGAGGTTTAACGTCCCCGTCAACACTCTAAAGCTCATTTTGGAGACGTTGCTTCCAATTTTGTGGGACTTTTACCCGACATTGAGATGAAATGATATCTTAAGCCCTGTCGCCCAATGAAACCAATAGAGTTTATGAGCATGGCCCCGACACTCGCACCGCTTTGCCTGGGCAGGCTTAGATCCTCTAAGCAGTTTACCAGTACTCGTGTGCGGGTCGGTTTCAGCTCTGCTTGGAAGAATCATGCCGCCCATCTATTTCTTCAAGCTCCGATGGGCGGATTTTCTGACGTAAGAATGTGCACTCTACATGCCCGGGAAAAGTATGGTTATTAAAAACGAATCCTAGGGACTGACTTGCTTTGCGTTGACAACAACGGCAATAAGCAGACTGTGCCTTTGCCGGCTGTCAATGTTAGTAAGCCCATTGCCTAGGCACCCGGCTTATTGGGTGTGTCTTGTTGTTTATCTTTTATTTCCTTCAATCATACAGTTTCTGAAATGCATTTTGCTCGTTAAATCGTGCAACTTGCACAAAATACTGTGCACTTTAATTCAAAATATTTATATGCTACTGTGAATTATACAAACATATTTGGGCCAGCACATAAGAGAAAAAGGTACTTACAACACAGACGAGCAGCAAAGGGCCAGACAAGCCTGCGCATAAGCGCAGGCTTGTCTGGCCCTTCGCTCATCAAGACGGTCCTTGGGAGTAGCGTCATGCAAGGAACCACGTGTTTCTAGACTTACTAGCTTGCTGCGCACAATACAAAGGGTCATTTTACACGGGACGGCTCAACTGGTCGCAAATGAAGTGCCAATTTCATGACTGATAATGTTAGAATTGAGGTTTTACGTTCCAGTCAACACAATTTGGGTCATTTTAGAGACGTTGCTTCCAATTTTGGGGGACTTTTACCCACACTGCCCCTAGCCCATAGGGCTTATATATGCATTGAACGGTCCGGCTCACACTACTTTGGTCCTTCTATGCTGTACTCACATGTACAGTGCGTGGAAGTACCTTGCAGCCCAATCTATTTTCCAAGCCCCGACGGGCGGGGGCAGCATATCCATGCACTCTGTAATATTGTGTGAGTGAGTGATTGAGTGAGTTTTTCGTCCCACCAACAGCTAAGGTCATACGGAGACGGGACCTCAGTTTAAAGACTCCTCCGAAAGTCTGGAGAAGCCCGGGATCGATCCTGCGATCCCTGGTTTACTAGGCGAGTAGCGTAACCACCTGTAATATTGTGTATTCTGAGACATTAAAATTGTCGGGCTCAAGGTTGTTGAGTTTGAAACTTTAAAATACACAACTGCATAGCAATTATTTTGAGCCATGTGTCTTTTTACAGTGAGTGCGTTTGAGTTCTACGTCCCACCAACAGCTAAGATCATACGGAGGCGGGACCTCGGTTTAATGACTCATCTGCAAGTCTGGAGAAGCTCGGGATCGACCCTGCGACCCCTGGTTTACAAGGCGAGTAGCGTAACCACTACACCACGCAGGCTTCTCTGTCTTTTTACATGTATTTATGACCTAACTTAGCGTTCTTGTGTATCATTCGCTTTCATTTCCAGTTTCTTGTCAAATGTATTACATTAAGCAACACTTTTGCTTTAGAAAAAGACAATAGCAGTCTTCATCCTTTCACCCCTGAGTTTTTTTGAAGTCGTTTTTCCATCAACGGGTTTGGGATGCACCAATGTTTGCAAATATGTGTTTTGTTTGTTTGCTTGATTTGAAGTTTCACGTGCCCGTCAACACTGTAAAGGTCATTTTGGAGACGTTGCTTCCAATTTTGTGGGACTTTTACCCGACCTTGAGATGAAATGACATCTTAAGCGCTGACGCCCAATGAAATCAATAGGGTTTATTAGCATGGACGTGCCGACTCGCACCGCTTTGCCTGGGCAGGCTTAGATCCCCTAAGCGGTTTACCAGTACTCGTGTGTGGGTCGGTTTCAGCTCTGCGTGGAAGCATCATGCAGCCCATCTATTTCTTCAAGCCCCGGTGGGCGGGGGCCGAAATACGTGTTTAACATGTATCAGTAAAAAATGGAAAACAGTGAAAATTCTGATACGGAAACATGCCTTTATTATTCTGGTGAAAGGGTTAAATGTCTATCCCATTTTTGATACAGAATTTGCACTATAGAATCCATCCACACTTTCCTGGGCAGGCTTATACGTAAGGGGTTAACCAGTACGGTGCACATTCTTTCGCAAGAAGCTGACCACCGCCCTTCTTGAATCAGCGGAAGGGGGAATTCCACAGTCATTCTCACCCTTCCGCGGATACAAGAACAGTAGTTGTCAGTTTCTGGCGAAAGAATGGGCACTGTACTGGTTAACTGGTTAACCGCTTGCGTATAATATGTTCTATAAAAGGGGTATCCTTTGGAGGCAAGGAATACACCACAGAACTGAAAAATATGGAGTGTGCATGTTTTCTGGGCCAGACTAGCTAGTTTTGGCCAATTAGGCCTCATCAGTGACCCTCATATATTCTCAAAATTCCACAATGGAATCAATGATCCCAAAGGACAAGAAAATATAAACTACACTATGATGTAAGTGCCAGTGAAAGTGTGGATAGATAAACTGACCTGCCCAAAATGACCTAAAATAGTGTTGACTGGGCCGTTAAACTCCAATACAAACAAACAATAAGGCAAGGTGCCCATGATGTACTTTTTCCCCATGACTGAAAATCACCTTTGTCTCTCACAACGTTTTTTTTTTTTTTTTTTCACTTTTAAATCTTATTTCCCTTCAAATTTAGATTGTGGGTGCTCGTTAGAAACGCCTCAATGAGGCGGTTCTAACGAGTACCCACAATCTATGAGATAACGTATACAAAGGTCGAGCCAATTTTTGCTATATAAGGCGGGGTTTCATGTGTGTTTAATTCACCCATGCAGAATACACACAAAATTACCAGAACAAATGCTAAAATTAGAAAATTGTGGCATGTCAAACAATGACTTAAAAGGCAAGTAATGACAAAAATACATATTTACCATGGCGTTTTCTAAGCGTAAGCGATCCATCTTTATATCGATAAATTACTTCTTAAACTCCTACGAAATCACTCCTTTTCTATTTAATAAACGTCTAGACCATGCATGCGATAAATAACAAGTATCTTTTTGACTATAAATTTTCGAACAATATCCTGTTTGTTCAACGCAACAAAAATATTTCAAAAAGGTGCATATTTCTGCGTGCCCGCAAACATTTTTTGCGGGAGTGCTCAATAATGTACAATAATGAAAAACAAAAACTGTGATAGCTTGTCGATGTAGATAAAATAAATGAATGGATGAATGAATGAATAATGAGATTCAATGTTTGGGCCAGCTGATGGGAAAAGGCCCTATGTGTGATCGATTAAAGAGCACGCATATACGTACAGAAACGTACTGGGCCTAGATCCCTAGTTCATTTTCTTTTTCTTCCTTTTTTTTTTTTTTTTTTTTTGTCGTAAGCTTCATAATATACGCAGGTTTACGGTTCACCTAAGGTTGAGTTAGTATCTTTTTTTGACTCGGCCATGAAATGAATGATAGTGTCACTATAAGCAGATCAGAACCAGAATTAGGAGTTTAACGGCCCAGACAAAACTATTTAGGTCATGCCGAGCCGGCCAGTTCACCCAACCACATTTTTCCAGGGCAGGCTTATACATTAGCGGTTAACATTTTTCGCTAGCAACTGAAAAGTGCCATTCTTGATTTGATTTAAACATATTTTATTGCGTATAACATGACAAGATACAAACAAACGGGTGGGGTAATAAGTGATGGACAGTCTTATTAACTTTAACACAAAACTTTGACCCTGTGACAATATTCTATGTTTGTGACCTTGACCTGACGCCTACCGACATGGATGGCGGATATTAAAACGTTTGACCTATATCTACCATCATGGAAAAAAAAAAGAAAGCCATGAAAGGGTCTTTAAATTATTAGGTCTTGTAAACTTTAACGCAAAAACTTTGACACTTGTCCCACGAACGTGGCGGAAAGACGAACGAACGAACCAATGAGCGTGCGTACGAACGAACGGACGGACGAAAGGAAAGGCGAAAACAATATACGCCTCGGCACGGGGTATAATAACAGCATTCCCTCACTACTGCCGCAAGGACAGTTGGATGCCCACTGATAACATACCATCCATATTTTGTCGAGGGGACATAAATGAGGAAAGGGGCATAATCCTGGCGAGCAAAAATACGTGTCAGCTGTTTTTTTTTTTTTTTTTTTAGTTTTTCATGACAGATCTTTACACATGAAATTTCCAAACCCTACTAGCATGCATGGTTCAACAGTAAAGCCAAGCATTAGAAAGTATAGTAAACGGATGGAGGGACGGACGGGCAGACTGGCAGTCGAACAATCTACTCCCAAACAATATGCCCCTAAAAGTTCTGCAAAGTTGGCGGCAGCAGGATGAATAATTAAATTTGTAGTAGCTAGAACGGCCATAATAAATATACACTGCTCAAAACAATTAAAGGCTGTATAACATCACCCCTTGGCAATTTTCAAACTCAAGGAAAGACACTATTTTAAAGTGACATCTTTTAACAATGTTCATGATGATGATGATTTCGTGTTTAACGACGCGTCAACCCTCTTTGTGGGTCATAAGCGTCAAAATTTAACAATGTTCATGCAAACGTCAAGAAACAAGGTTCACGTGCAAAGCAAGACTGTGAACTACAGCATGGATACCCCTGTAAAACGGCTGAAATTCGGTATGCAGCGATCTGTTCAAAACTTGAGTTTGGGTCAGAAACATCATGCGTTATTTTGGGCTTCATAGTGACTTCATATGGTGTTAAGCGGTTCTTGGAAGAAGTTGAGGTCGCTCAAGCTGTCGCTTTGCTTGAAAGAGTGTACACCCAAAGGATCGTTGCTGAACGCTTTGATGTATCGAGAAGTGTTGTTGCCAGGCTATGGAGATGCTACCAGGAGACGGGCGAGTTTACTAGACGAGAAGGGCAAAGCCGACACCGCATGGCGTCGCAAAGAGAAGGTCAATATCTTCGAAATCTAGCGCTACGAAATCAGCAGTACACGACCAGATTTCCAGCATGCAACTGGTCAAAGGATATCCGATCAAACAATACGTAACAGGTTTCATGAAGGTGATCTAAGGGCCAAACGTCCGGCAAGAGGGCCTATTCTCACCCGGCAACATCGTGCACGGCGATATGAGTTTGCCCAAGAACATCAGAAGTGGCGATTGCAAGAATGGCGTACAGTTCTGTTCACGGATGAAAGCAGATTTCACCTGAGTGCATGTGCTCGACGTGTTCCGAGTCTGGAGACTACTCGGAGAACGATACGAGGACTGCAACATTGTGTAAACAGACATATATGGAAGGTGGTCAGTGATGGTATGGGGTGGAATTTCTTATGAAGGCCGAACGGACTTGTACGTGACTGCATTACGGTATGAAATTCTAGATCCTATTGTGAGGCCTTTCGCCGGGGCAATCGGTGACAATTTCATTCTGATGCAGGATAATGTGCGTACCCGTACTGCTAGAGTGTGCATGGATTACCTTAATCGTGCGACTACTGAAGTAATGGACTGGCCGGCACGTTCTCCTGACTTAACCCAACAACAGAACATGTGCGGGACATTCTATACAGACGTATCTCACAGGCCGATCATCCACCAATGACTATTCAAAAACTCACAAACATCCTAGATAGGAGTGGGAAACACTCGCTTTACAAACTGTTCAAACTTTGGTTCGTAGCATATCTCGGCGATGCCAGGAGTGTTGTGCTGCTCGAGGTGGTCATACACATTACTAACAGGAAAAAGTGACTGATTTGCGCATATCTATGACATTTGAAATAATTTGACGTAAAGATGGCGATTTCTCAAACATTTTTGCAAATTCTTCCTTAACAGGTTACAGGCCATAATTTGTGAACTGGTTGCCAATGTTTGCACGTCTATGCTTAAACGATACGGTCTAAGCGCATGCATGTGCTTGTAAAAGTTTTAAGGGGAATGGGAACACCTGGCAGATTCTTCCGCCTTTTTTCAAAGGGAGACAACTTTCGGGACTTCCTGTTCGCTTTTGTTCAAGCCTTGTCCCACTGAAAAAGGTGTTACTCTTAAAGGAAAGAATTTGCTCCCCAGGAGCAAATTCTTTGCTTTGAGAGTTGACCCCTATTTACATTGGAGACAAAATACTTTTGCAGGATTTGCCTCCCCTGAAGGTGGTCCCATTCCCCTTAAGAATACCGATACAGCATCACGTGTGCCTATAGAACCTTCCCATGGGATACACAGCGTGTTTGCAACGCCGTGCAACCATAGGCGCTTGTCCAATTTAAAGCGACAGAACTTCAAGCTCCTGTGGTGCAACTTCTTGACGTTGCATCGACATTGTTGCGACGCTTTAACATCATTTGGTCGATGGGTTTGATGACTTATGCATATCAAAAGCTACACAAGAAGAATTTGACTGTCGTATGCCGCTTAATATTGGAGTTTATTGATTACAGGTGCTTTACTTAAGGAACGCCGTGGCATAGTGGTTTGTTTGTTTGATTTAGAGTTCAACGGAGTAGGGTATATTATTATATACTGTAGGTTTAACGACCCCGTCAACACTGTAAAGGTCATTTTGGAGACGTTGTTTCCAATTTTGTGGGACTTTTTCCCGACATTGAGATGAAATGACATCTCAAGTCCTGTCGACCAATGAAACCAGTAGGGTTTATATGCATGGGCGGGCCGACTCGCACCGCTTTGCCTGGGCAGGCTTAGATCCTCTAAGCCGTGGCATAGTGGATAAGAGCGCTGACTCTTAATCATTAGGTCTCTCACAGCTGTGTTTCGAGCCTGACTCGAGTCACATGTGAGACGCCAAGTTCTGCAACGGAAAGTCATGTGGTTTTTTTCTCCGGGTACTCCGCTTTTCGCCAAGCTCTGATTAACGATAGGCTCGATATTAGTGAAATAATCTGGGAAGGGCCGTAAAACCACCCCCCCCCGCCCCGCCCCCCCCCCCCCCAAAAAAAAAAAAAGTTTTAAACGCGTTTCCTCAAATGTGTCTGCGTAAAACAAGCGTACATTTGGCGTTGAAATTGGGGTCTGAAGTTTCTAAACACTGAAGCAAAGGTATTTGAAAATACATTTAAATTAAAACCCCAGTTCAAAAGTTGAAACCATAATTTAAAGAGTTACTGTGCAAGTTTTCTTTGAAACCGAAGTTTGAAGTTTTCAAACCTTAGTTTGAAAAGCTCAAGTTCAAACCGTGGTTTAAAATTTTTTGTGCACTTGCCTTGCCATAGTTACACACCAAATATTAATGGTATGGGCCTTACGGTTCCAAACGAGAAAATTCCAAAGTTTTTCCCCACATGTAAACAAGTAGTCCCTGAGTGTTGCGTTATAGGGTTATCTATAGAATCTGGACTGGAATCATGTGTTGGGTTTGGCAAACAGTGTATAGCCAGATCAGACGCCGTGTAATCAGGGTCTACAATGTTTTTTTTTCCTTATATGAGAATGGTGGCCATATTGGTCATGTGACCAAACTCATATTAATTAATTTTCATTTTCTTGTTTCTGAAGGCTTTCAGATGAAATTTGGTTACAAATGGTCTAGTTGTTTCTGTGGAAAATACGTTTTAATTTTCATATCCCAATGACCTTTGCAGAAGGTCTAAGAACGACACTGACCTTGAATACTCACATAGTTTATTTTACTCCTTTAGATTACTGCATCTACCAATTACCAGATCACAGGCTGCAATAGTTTTTGAAACATACATAATGTTCACCTTTTTTCCATGCAAAAGCCTAAGTGAATAAATTTGACCTTGACGTAAAACGGGTCAAGGTCATCCTGAACTCATCATTTGAACAAACTATGTCTGACTCAAGTCCCCAATCATGCATAGCAAGTTTCATGATAATTGGCCACCTGGTTCCGGAGAAGAATATTTTTGAGGGTTTTTACCTTATGTAGGCATATCGGCCAACTTGGCCATGTGTGATAAAAACTCATATTTATTGATTTCCTTGTTCATATAATTATAATTCATTTCCTTGTCCCCAAAAACTTTTATATGAAATTTAATTACAATGGTTAAGTGATTTCTGAAAAAAAAAAAGTTTTAATTTTCATATCTGAATGACCTTGGGACAAGGTCCAAGAATGACCTTAACCCTGAATTCTCATGGGTATTCCGTATAAAAAGTATGTGACCAAATCTGACATTGGCGCAAAATAGGTCAAGGTCATCCATGTGTCTTCATTTGAACAAACTAACCAATGCTATATACCAGAGTTTTGAACGTTTTTTACCTTATAAGGACATGGCGGCCATCTTGGTCATTTGACCAAGTTCATTTTAATTAATTATCACGTCCTTGTTCATAAAAACGCTTATATGAAATTTTGTTACAAATGGCCCAGTGGTTTCTGAGAAAAATAAGTTAAAATTTTCATCTGGATGACCTTGGGCCAGGGTAAAAAAATGACCCTGACCTTTAATACTCATGTAGTTTCGTGTAGTCATTTAGCTACCTGATTCTACCAATTTTCAGATCACGGGTTGCAATAGTTTCCGAAAAAATACACAATTTTGACCTTTTCCAATACAAAAGTCTATATGACCAAATTTGACCTCGGCATAAAATAGGTCAAAGTCATCCGAGGTACATCATTTGAACAAAACATGATGGGCTTGAGTCCCGAATGCCACATACCAAGTTTCATGACAATCGGACAACAGGTTCCGAAAAAGATGTTTAAAATTTACCTTATATGGACATGGTGGCCATCTTGGACCAAACGCAAATTAATCAATCTACTTGTTCCTAAAGGCTTTCATATGAAATTTGGTTATAAATGGCCTACTGGTTTCTGTGAAAAACACGTTCTTATTTTCATATCTGAATGACCTTGGGCCAAGGTCAAGGAATGACCTTGACCTTGAATATTCCTATAGCTTCAGTCACTCATTTAGCAAACTCCAGCTACCAATTTTAAGATCAAAGGCTGCAACAGATTCCGAAAAATAATGCTCAGTTTTTACTTTTTCACACACAAAAGTCTATGTGTCCAAATTTGACCTCGGCGTAAAACAGATCAAGGTCATCCGATGGTCATCATTTGAACAAACTATGATGGCCCCGAGTCCCTGATGCTACATACCGATTTTCATGACAATCGGCCCACTTGTTCCAGAGAAGAAGAATTTTGAAGGGTTTATACCTTATATGGGCATGGCGGCCATGTGTCCTGGACTTCGCAAACAAACTTTCATTCCCCCATCTCATGGATGCTCCACATAAAATTTGACTTCAACCGGCCCAGATGTTTGAAAACGTTGACAGACAGACGACAGACAGACGACGGAGACACTATAGGTCATTCCCTTTCTTTAGACTTTGTTGTGATGAGTCAGATGGACAAGTCCATCTTCTTTAAGGTTGGCTGCTCATTGCATCAGATTACACACCATTTTTAGCTCACCGTCACGTAGTGACGAGGTGAGCTTTTGGGATCACTTTTCGTCCGTCGTGCGTCCGTCCGTGCGTCCGTGCGTGCGTCCGTCCGTAAACAATTCTTTAAACAACATCTCCTCCTAAACCACTGATCGGATTTTGACCAAACTTCACAGGAATGATCCTTAGGTGGTTCCCTTTCAAAGTTGTTCAAATGGTTCCGGTCCGATGCACATCTAGGTCATAGGAGCCAAAAATAGATTTTTTTCACCAAAAACTTAAAAAATCTTCTTCTCTGAAACCACAAGGCCCAGGTCTTAGATATTTGGTATGAAGCTTCATCTAGTGGACCTCTACCAAGATTGTTCAAATTAAAGTGCTCGGGCCAAAAATGCCCCCGCTCCGGGGCCCTTTGGTTTTACATGGGCTTATATAGGGAAAATCTTTAAAAATCTTCTTCTCTGAAACCGTAAGGCCCAGGTCTTTGATATTTGGTATGAAGCTTCATCTAGTGGACCCCTACCAAGATTGTTCAAATTATAGTGCTGAGTCCAAAAATGCCCCCGCTCTGGGGCCCTTTGGTTTTACATGAGCTTAGATAGGGAAACTCTTTAAAAATCTTCTTCTCTGAAACTGCATGGTCCAGGTCTTTGATATTTGGTATGAAGCTTCATCTAGTGGACCCCTACCAAGATTGTTCAAATTATAGTGCTGGGGCAAAAAATGCCCCCACTCCAGGGCCCTTTGGTTTTACATGGGCTTATATAGGGGAGAGCTTTAAAAATCTTCTTCTCTGAAACCGTAAGGCCCAGGTCTTTGATTTTTGGTTTGAAGCTTCATCTAGGGGACCCCTACCAAGTTTGTTCAAATTATAGGGCTTAGGCCAAAAATGTCCCCGCCCCGGGGCCCTTTGGTTTTACATGGGCTTATATCGGGAAAATCTTTAAAAATCTTTTTCTCTGAAACCGCAAGGCCTAGGTCTTTGATATTTGGTATGAAGCTTCATCTATTGGACCCTTACCAAGATTGTTCAAATTATAGTGCTGGGGTCAAATATGCCCCCGCTCCGGGGCCCTTTGGTTTTACATGAGCTTATATAGGGAAAATCTTTAAAAATCTTCTTCTCTGAAACCGCAAGGCCCAGGTCTTTGATATATGGTATGAATCTTCATCTAGTGGACCCCTACCAAGATTGTTCAAATTATAGTGCTGGGGCCAAAAATGACCACGCCCCGGGGCCCTTTGGTTTTACATGGGCTTATATAGGGAAAATCTTTAAAAATCTTCTTCTATGAAACCGCAAGGCCTAGGTCTTTGATATTTGGTATGAAGCTTCATCTAGTGGACCCCTTCGAAGATTGTTCAAATTATAGTGCTGGGGTCAAATATGCCCCCACTCTGGGGCCCTTTGGTTTAACACTGGCTTATATAGGGAAAATCTTTAAAAATTTTCTTCTCTGAAACAATAAGGCCCATGTCTTTGATATTTGGTATGAAGCTTCACCCCACAAGGCCCAGGTCCCCCCTGAGCCCTGGGCCTTTTGGTTTTACATGGGCTTATATAGGGAAAATCTTTAAAAATCTTCTTCTCTGAAACTGCATGGCCCAGGTCTTTGATATTTGGTATGAGGCTTCATCTTGTGGACCCCTACCAAGATTGTTCAAATTATAGTGCTGGGGCCAAAAATACCCCCGCCCCGGGGCCCTTTAGTTTTACATGGGCTTATATTGGAAAAATCTTTAAAAATCTTTTTCTCTGAAACCGCAAGGCCCAGATCTTTGTTATTTGGTATGAAGCTTCATTTAGTGGACCCTTCAAATTATAGTGCTGGGGCCAAAAATGCCCCCGCCCCGGGGCCCTTTGGTTTTACATGGGCTTATATAGGGAAAATCTTTAAAAATCTTCTTCTCTGAAACCGCAACACCCAGGTCTTTGATATTTGTAATGAAGCTTCATCTTGTGGATCTCTAACAAGATCGTTCAGATTATAGTCCTGGGGCCAAAAATGCCCCGTCCCTGGGGCCCTTTGGTTTTACATAGACTTATATAGGGAAAATCTTGAAAAATCTTCTTCTCTGAAACCATAAGGCCTAGGTCTTTGATATTTGGTATGAAGCTTCATCTAGTGGACCTCTACCAAGATTGTTCAAATTATAGTCATCGGGCCAAAATCCCCCTGCCTTTGGGCCCTTTGGTGTTACATAGGCTTATATAGTCAAAATCTTTAAACATCTTCTTCTGTGAAACCACAACGCCTAGGTCATTGATATTTGGTGTGAAATGTCATTTAGTGGGCCTCTATCAAGATTGTCCACATTATGGCCCTTGGGCCAAAAATGCCCCTGCCCGAGACCCATTGGTTTTATGTAAGACTTATATAGAGATAGTCTTTGAAAATCTGCACCTCTGAAACTGCAAGGCCCATGCTTTTGATATTTGGTATGTAGCTTCATCTAGTGGACCTCTACCCCGGGCCCTTTGGTTTTACATAGGCTTATAATATATAGAGATAATCTTTGAAAATCTTCTTCTCTGATACAGCAAGGCCCAGGTCTATTTGGTGTGAAGCTTCATCTAGTGGACCTAGCCCCGGGGCAATTTGGTTTTACATAGGCTTATGCAGGGAATATCTTAAAAAAAATCTTCTTCTCTGAAACTGCAAGGACCAGGGCCCAGGATTACAATGCGTACTTAAATTTTAAGTACGTACTTAACTAAGTATTTACTTAACTGTCGTATAAAGTGAACTTCAAAGAATTTCTTTCGTTTAAGTCGATACTTAAACAAAGGAAATTCTTGAATATTTAAGGTAACCCAGGTAGGTACCTCAACTGTTAAGATTTGACCTTGACACATGAATGTATATATCAACAACGGCAAACATGAGAGCTTTTATTTGCACGAAATCACCAGGCATACTCGGTAGCTCAGACGGTAGAGTGTTTGCGTCATATGCGAGAGGCCCTGGGTTCGGTCCCGGTCGAAGGCTACTTCTTTTTTTCTCCCTGGTGTGAAAGTCGACAGTATACTTCTGGGATGTATTTCTCCCTTGGTGTGTCAAAGTTTTCGACAAATAGAACTTTATAAAAACTTCCCTTTACATAATACTGTATAATACTGGGGACAGGGCAACAATTTATTGTTTGGTGTAGGAAGGTTCTTACAACCAAAAGCGAGTCTTAGACGACTTGTTTGTTTTTGTCAAGGTAGGTGTATGTATGTTTGATTGATTGATTTGGTGTTTAAAGCCCCCGTCAACTCTATACAGGTCATTTTTGAGACGTTGCTCCTATTTCGTGGGACTTTTACCCGACATTGAGATGAAATGACATCTCAAGCCCGTCGCGCAATGAAACCAATAGGGTTTATAAGCATGGACGGTCCGACTCGCTCAGCTTTTCCTGGGAAGGCTTAGATCCTGTAAGTGGGTAACCAGTACTCGTGTGTTCTGCGTGTAAGCGTAATGCAGCCCATTTATTTCTTCAAGCCCCGATGGGTGGGCGGGGGCCGACAGGTGTGTGTGGGGGGTAGAGGGAGGCTGGCGCATATCACTTTTGTCTGTTATTTAAAAACTGATCCTGTGGCACATCGGGTTCATGTTCCTACGCTTATGCATGTCCTGCTACTTTTACGCATACAATGTTCACAATGTTCATATGCCGCCTTTATATTCAGTGTGATGAAATAGTATGACGCCACGTGCATTTAAGAAATGACTTTTATTTTTCTGCTGTTCATGAAAGTATGAACGAACAGGGTCGCCTGCAAAGTAAATGAACTCCGAAGGGGTTCACATAAACTTTGCTAGCGACCCGCTATCGTTCATACCTTCATGAACATCGAAAAAATACACTCTTTTGTCCTCATCGCTGGGCGAAAAAATGCTGATAAGGCAAACTGTTAAACCTGAAAAACATTTACACGCTGTTTTTCTATAAAGAGTGGAACAGCACTGTCGTCGTCAATGCCCAATGAGATCAAAGAACTGGCGTCACTTGACGTCATTGAAAATCATGTGGCTCGATGTTTTCTATAAGTTTACATCAGGCTTTACACTTGAAATGTAAATAATTACTATTTTGGCGTGACCAACTGTAACGTATGTCAACGGTGTACTTTTGCTGGGCAAATGGTCATGGTAAAGGCAATAAAATCAAATTTAAAATCCAATGCGATGGCCCGTTTCGTAACTTTCATATGAAAGGACCATTTGTGCAAGATTCTCGATATCAAAATTTATGAAATTGTTTTTGTTTTTTTTTATTGATTTGATATTTAACGTCCTCGCAACACTATTTAGGTTTGATTTTGGAAGTGTTGCTTCCAGTTTTGTCGGACTTTTCCCCGACAGTAAAAACCAAAAAAAAAAAAAAAAAAGTTACGTTTGTTTGTTTCATTTGAGATTTAACGTCCCCGTCAACATTGTATCGGTCATTTTGGAGACGTTGCTTCCAATTTTGTGGGACTTTACCCGACATTGAGATGAAATTACATCTCAAGCCCTGTCGCCCAATGAAACCAACAAAATTTATATTCATGGTCGGCCCGACTTGCACCACTTTGCCTGGACAGGCTTAGACCTTCTAAGTGGTTTACTGGAGGCCGCGTGTGGTCGGCTTGTGCTGGTTGGTTGAGGCAAGGTGACGTATATCTTGCGTCACTGAGGCATCCAACTGATATTGGCCACAACCAATCATATGCTTCTTCTCCCTGCCTTGAAATGCTCAATAAAAAGAATTTGAGGCGTACCACCTCTCTTGTAAGCTCGGGCATGTGAGTGATTGAGTGTGTTTGTGAGGTGAGTGAGTGAGCGCTTTATGTCTCACCAACTGTAAGGTTATACGCAGATAAGGACCTCACTCATAAAAAATACGGGGAAATCCAAGATTTTTATATCCCATCCTTTTTTTTTTTTTTTTTACTCCGACTGGAGCTACGGTTTTCTCCGTGTTTGTCTGCATGATGTTTGATCTAGTCCTTAATGGCTATATGAACTACATACATGTATAATAATGACTTCCGAAATCAATATTGTAGCTGGGGTTAAGTGTGGGGTGGTTTCTGCGGGAGTCTTCCCTGTTCTTCACCATAGCGCAGAATATATTTATTTTCTTAATTATCGACTTGAATATTATGCAATAAGCCTAAGGCATGGGAAGGATTGAATCATGGACAGACTCCATAAAACCGATTCAGCCCCAGCCCTCGGGGCTTGAAGAAACAGATTTGGCTGCATGGTGTTTCCATGCAGAGCTGAAACTGACCACACTGGCACGAGTACTGGTAAACAGCTTAAAAGCACTAAGCCTGCCCAGGCAAAGTGGTGTGAGTCAGACCGTTCACTGCATATAAGCCTTTTGGGACCCCGTAGAAACAGCGTTTAAATATGTCTTGGTGCTACATTGTGACCACTGTTTGTCCGTACAAATCGAGATCGAGTGTGCCCTTCAATGAAACACGTTTTATAGTGTATAAAACATTTTTCATGGTTTATGTAGTGAAATGGCAACTAAACCATCATGTTTCCTATTGTTTCCATTCAATCAAGCAGAAGAAGTGATTTTTGACAGATCGCGGGAAATTTGTTGGGCCGCCAACATCAATGTGTAATTGAAACTTACGTGCTAATCTTCGTGAAAATTTCCGTCAAAATTACGACTTCATCCGAAGTTAAATTATTAGCTAAGTAAATGAAATAGGCGGCTTTCGAATGCACTTTTTAAGGAAATACTTTACTAAGATAAGAATTCCTCCTTTAATCGTTAAGTCGACCTTAACTTAAGTAACGATTGTAATCCTGGGCCCAGGTCATAGATATTACTGGACCTTTGCCAAGATTGTTCAATTTATAGCCTTTGTTGATATTTGGTATGAAGCTTCACCTTTTTAGACCTCCCTCAACATTATGCTCATTATAACCCTGGGGTCAATAATGGCCCTTTCCTGGGCCCACTTGTTACTCTATGGATCAGGTGAGCGATCCAGGGCCATCATGGCCCTCTTGTATCATGACTGACCACTCAGTGAACCACAAAATTACCCATTGTTGCAATATTTACCTGCAGGTAAGATCAACACATATACCTGTATACGTCTTACCTGAGTGAACAAAATAATGTACAATTGACTCCAATCATTCCATCCCTTGCTCAAAGCTCAAAATGTCCCTATACTATAGTGACTTATAATTGCGAGTATACACATTCCTATATTCATCCAGGTAAGGTATTTTAGGACATTGCCCATGCATTGTATGCAAAATCAAACAGGTGTGACCCCCCTTATTAGCTCACCTGAGCCGAAGGCTCATGTGAGGTATTAGTATGCCAATGATCCGGCATCCGTCGTCCGTCGTCCGTTCACATTTTCAACTAAGTATATCTTTAAAGCCAGTTGGCCAATCATGATTCGATTTCATGAGAAGCATTATCAGGTTGGGGGAAAAGATGCATTATGTTTTGGGGCAGATCAGATGGAAACTCTTGTTGCCATGGCAACATATAGCTCCCATAGACTTACAATGGAAAAAACTTAAAAAATCTTCTCTGCAACCAATAGGCCAAGAGCTTACATATATGGCATGTAGCAATGTCAAGTGGTCCCCTACATAAATTGTGCCAATCATGCCCCTGGGGTCTAAACTGGCCACGCCCCGGGGTCCCTTAACCCCCGATAGTAATAAAAGCTTAAAAAATCTACTTCTTTGAAACCGCTAGGCACAGAGCTTACACATTAAGCATGTAGCAATGTCAAGTGGTCCTCTACATAAATTGTGTCAATCATGCCCCTGGGGTCTAAACTGGCCACGCCCCGGGGCCCCTTAGCCCCCATAGACTTGTAATGGAAAAAAAGCTGAAAAATCTTCTTCTCTTAAACCACTAGGCCGTGAGCTTACATATGAAGCATGTAGCAATGCCAAGTGGTCCCCTACATAAATTGTGCCAATCATGCCCCTGGGGTCTAAACTGGCCACGCCCCGGGGTCCCTTAACCCCCATAGACTTATAATGGAAATAAAAGCTTAAAAATCTTCTTCTCTGAAACCGCTAGGCACAGAGCTTACATAGTAAGCATGTAGCAATGTCAAGTGGTCCCCTACATAAATTGTGCCAATCATGCCCCTGGGATCTAAACTGGCCACGCCCCGGGGCCCCTTTGCTCCCATAGACTTATAATGGAAAAAAAGCTTAAAAAGTCTTCTTCTCTGAAACCACTTGGCCCAGAGCTTACATATTAAGCATGTAGCAATGTCAAGTGGTCCCCTACATAAATTGTGCCAATCACGCCCCTGGGATCTAAACTGGCCACGCCCTGGTGCCCCTTAGCCCCCATAGACTTATAATGGAAAAAAAAGCTTAAAAAATCTTCTTCTCTGAAACCGCTAGGCACAGAGCTAACAGTTTAAGCATGTAGCAATGTCAAGTGGTCCTCTACATAAATTATGCCAATCATGCCCCTGGGGTCTAAACTGACCACGCCCCGGGGCCCCTTGCCCACCCCCCCCCCCCCCCCGTAGACTTATAATGAAAAAAACTAAAAAAAATCTTCGTCTCTGAAACGAATAGGCCGTGAGCTTACATATAAAGCATGTAGCAATGTCAAGTGGTCCTCTACATAAATTGTGCCAATCATGCCCCTGGGGCCTAAACTGGCCACGCCCGGGGTCCCTTAACCCCAAGACTTATAATGGAAATAAAAGCTTAAAAAATCTTCTTCTCTGAAACCGCTAGGCAAAGAGCTTACATATTAAGCATGTAGCAATGTCAAGTGGTCCTCTACATAAATTGTGCCAATCATGCCCCTGGAGTCTAAACTGGCCACGCCCCGGGGCCCCTTAGCGTCCATAGACTTATAATGGAAAAAAAAAGCTTAAAAAATCTGCCTCTCTGAAACCACTAGGCCCAGAGCTTACATATTAAGCATGTAGCAATGTCAAGTGGTCCACTACATAAATTGTGCCAATCATGCCCCTGGGATCTAAACTGGCCACGCCCTTGGGTCCCTTTACCCCATACACTTATAATGGAAAAAAACTTAAAAAATCTTCTTCTCTGAAACCGCTAGTATTATTAGCTCACTTGAGCCAAAGGCTCATGTGAGGTATTGGTATGCCAATGGTCCGACGTCCGTTTACATTTTCAAATAAGTATATCTTCTAAGCCACTTGGCCAATCATAATTAAATTTCATGAGAAGCATTATCCGATTCGGGGAGAAGATGCAGTATGTTTTGGGGTAATTCAGATTGAAACTGGTGTTGCCATGGCAACATATAGCTCCCATAGACTTACAATGGGACAAACTTAAAAAATTTTCTTCTCTGACACCACTAGGCCCAGAGCTTGCATATTAAGCATGTAGCAATGTCAAGTCGTCCCCTACATAAATTGTGTCAATCATGACCCTGGGGTCTAAACTGGCCACGCCCCGGGGCCCCTTAGCCACCATAGATTTATAATGGAAAAAAACAAACTTCAAAAATCAAATCTTCTCTGAAACCACTAGGCCCAGAGCTTACATATTAAGCATGTAGCAATGTCAAGTGGTCCCCTACATTAATCCTACCAAACCTGCCCCTAGGGTCCAAATTGACAATGCCGTGTTCCATTAGGAAGAGCTTAAAAAAATTATGCTCAAAGAGCATGAGTCAAACAGCTAACTAAAATGTTCCTCAGGTGAGTGGTTAGGCTCATTGAGCCTTTTGTTTAGTGAATAGGCCTGTACCACAACTAGACCGTGAAAGTAAAAACAAAGTCTAAAGATTGGTAAGAAGCTATACCCAGGTAGAAGAAAGTTGTATTATTCAAAGGCTGTCTTTAAAATTAAAGACTGTCTGTAAATTTAAAGACTTTTTAGTCTGTAAATTTAAAGGCTGACACAAATCAAAGTACTGAAAGTACTGAGGAAAGTTGATTTATGAGGAATAATTATTATATAACAATGTCAGTCGTAGATCAAGCAGTTATCTAGATATTTTGTTGAAAAAGTCTAGAATCACAGGTCCTGTGTATGAATGTCATTTGACGTGCCACCAGTAACAATTCTGATTCTAGTTCTGATTTGACAAGGTCACAGAGGGTTAAAAATTTCGACAAAGAAAAAACAAATGATTCATCGATTGTTTGAGTTTAACGATAGGTTAACCCTAGTGGATCATTTTTGTCTTCTCCAAGAGAAAGGGGGAAAAGAGATAGAAGCGACAGTAGAGGAGATGATTTTTTTGTTTGTTTGTTTGTTTGATTTGAGGTTTAACGTCCCCGTCTTCAATGTAATTTTGGAGACGTTGCTTTCCAATGTTGCGGGACTTTTACCCGACATTGAGATGAAATGACATCTCAAGCCCTGCCGCCCAATGAAACCAATAGAGTTTATAAGCATGGACGAGCCGACTCGCACCGCTTTGCCTGGGCAGGCTTAGATCCTCTAAGCAGTTTACCAGTACTCGTGTTCGGGTCGGTTTCAGCTCTGCATGGAAGCATCATGCAGCCCATATATTTCTTCAAGCCCCATATCAGCTGGACAAGATACACATCGCCATTGCCTCACTCAACTGCCCCCTCGAAGAAAAAACGGAAGAAAGAAAGATAAACGTGTCTGCCAATATCTTCATGGTCAAACCATAAATTTCTAATTTAGCTCCGTACATATCTGCTAATAATCTTACAGAGAAGTTCTCCTAGCGGGCACATGATGTCTTAGCAAAGTCGCATCAACGTCGCATTGATACGACGATGCACATACGTTGTGCAGCCGCTTGAAACTATGTTCCTTCGGGCGTCGGGACATAAAAAGGAGAATAACTTGACAAAAAAGATCATTTTTAAACAATTTGATTTAGACATTATAACCCTGATCAGACGCCACGTTTACCAAAGGCGAATTAAAATACGTTTATTCCAACCTGTACGGGGTCCTAAAAACATTAACCCAATATAAATGCCAATTAATTGTTTCAATATTGGGACATTCTGAAACAGTTAAGATAGATTAGAGGCCCCAGAATGTTGCGTCTGATCCGGTGTCTTCACTATTTGCTAAAGTACGGAACTTGCTTTAAAACTCACAGCTTACAACACCTGTTCTGTAATATTAGAGCTCTCGAAAGCAGGCGAAGTGTAGGTCAGTAAAGGATTATTTAGTTGGTCACTGATAAGCTAACCCTTTTAACCCTGTAGACCGGTGCAGACGCCGAGGTAGAAATACACTTTATCTATGCAAACCTTGTAGATCCTGATAAGACGGCACGTAGCTAGAACGTCTCGCCAGAATCTACATGTACACTGTTTGTCATCATGTCAGTGAACTAATCATAAATCCCTTTCTATAAGAATATATTTAAAGCGAGAAGAGTTCTGTTTAGAAACTCAGGGATGAAAGAGTAAAACATAAATATCATCGGAAAGCGCGTAGGAAAATAGTCCCAGAGTACTGTTTTATTTTCAGAATTCGTCTTTCTGTGCCAATTTATATTCAATCCGTATAAAGTCCAGAAAACCGAAATATTTTGAAAGATTGTAGAAATGCCTGCAAAATTAATTTTCAAGAGTTCATTTGGACTATTATATGCAGCGAACGAACAGCGGAAGTGGAGTAACGCGATCCAGTACCGGAAGTAGAAATGTAATGACATAGAAACTTGATTTTAAAAATCATCTTTCAATAAAATCATGGAAATGGTGTAAAACGGAAAAATCGCACTTTGCTGTTTATAGTAATTTGGCCGTTGTCTATGGAATATTTAATTATGCGTAACTGCAAATTATATAGTTGTCTCTATTTAATTAAATTTCTTCCACCACAATTGAAGAGTTCTCAGAAAAAACAGTTTTGTAATAAGATTCATACGTAAAATGAGCTCAGGAATGAATGTGTATAACGATTTTATCATTTTGTCAATATACGGACCACTCGCTTCGCCAGACAGATTTTCTGACAACTAAAATTGTTGAAAGTTTCTGACGGACTACTACAGTAAAATGTCCGAAAACGAAATGACGTCGGTACGAAACTCATCTTATGTTCGACCTTTGACAGATATGTCCTCCCTTACTGCGGAGTTTCACGGCATTTGTGGTCTAAGGGAAGGAACTGTGTTGTTTTATTTCTTAATTATTTTTAGCATTAAAACGATATTAGAAGACAATAAAATACACGCAGTCTTTAGCAAGGCACGTTTTATTAATGAGATGAATACTGAGGCTGCGTATGAGAATGCGATTTTTTCGTGTTACATCATTTTCATGATTTTCCGTTTTGTTACTCAGTGTTAGTCTTTAAATCTACAGACTGAAAAGTCTTTAAATTAACAGACAGTCTTTAAATAATAAAAAAAACTTTCTTCTATCTGATACCTGTACAGTAAAGGTAAGATTATAATGTTATTAATCAAGTAATTTCGTATTGGCCCAGGTACAGGTCCGAGATCTGCTGTATTGGCACGAGGCCGAAGGCCGAGGCCAATACAGCTGACCGAGGACCTGTAACTGGGCCAATACGAAATTACTTGATTAATGACAATTTTATTAATTGACGCAATTAAAAACATGATTAATAATTTTTGAATATTGGTTGACCTTGTGTAATATAGGATAATCAATTATTATTATTATTTTTTTTTTTTTTTGGGTTTGGGTTTTACGGCCCTTTCAAGATTATTTCACTCATATCGAGCCGATCGTTAATCAGAGGTGGGCGAAAACCGGAGTACCCGGAGAAAAACCACCTGACCTTCCATTGCAGAACTTGGCGTCTCACACGTGGCCCAAGCGAGGCTCGAACCTACGGCGGTGAGAGACCTAATGACTAAGAGTCAATCAATTAATAATATACAGTTAAACGACCATTTTTAATGACGTGCTTTAAAGGCATTTATTCTTGATTATTGAGGACTAACATTTCATTACATAATATTATGTAGCCCTCAGTGCTGACTAAAGAGAAGTCCTCAGTCTGCAACAGGTAAGGGGCCTGCTTGGGGAAAATCAATAATTGACTAACTGTTAAATACAGTGTACCTTATTGATTTTCCTCTTTAAAGCCTCAGTCAGGGGGTTCAACAGGAGCTACTAATCACCCTATTAAAGGCCGCCTTTGATCTGCTATAGACAGTATATCACAGGGGGCAATAAAACAAAATGTGTCCTACTGTCTAAGAATAAATGCCTTTAAGGTCCTATTTCGCATCACGAAAACACGCCTACCCTTATACAGTAAAACCGGGGTTAACGAGTATACATTATTTTTATTTTTGCTAAAAAAATAGATTGTGGGTACTCGTTAGAACTGCCTCGCCGAGGTGTTTCTAACGAGTACCCACAATCTATATGTTTTGAGCAGGAATATGATTTTTATTTGGAAGTTTTCATTTCTTTTTTTCTTTGAATATATTTTCGTAATGGGGACTCGGGATGTACAGCCAATAATGAACAACTTCCGGTTCTCGTAGGACCTTCAGTTGCATTCTGATCTGATTTAATTTGCACACAGATTAACTGTATTGGTCAGTAGCAGTCACGTGGACATCAGCAGTGTAACTGCTCTTGTATATATGACTGGATGGACAAATAATCGACTCATAAAGCATACAAACTGGCTAGTGACTTTCAGCATATTTACATCACGAAAACACGCCTATATAAAGGGGTTGGTTCATTAAGTGCCAAAAATGGCCCAACTTCAGAAATACTTGAAACTTTGGCTACATAACAATTCAAGCATGATATATAGTAAAATAAATTTGTTTTACTTTATTGGGGTCTGAGTGACGTCAAAATTTTGACGCAAAGTTGTAAGTATCGAAATATCTGTAATCCCTTTTGAATATATAACATACATTGTTTTTTGGCTTTATGTTAAATTAGGACTTCGTATACATTTGAAAACCAATTTAATAACTTCAGTTTGACTCTAATCACTGCCGGAGTCATGTAGAATGAACATGTAATCCATTTTTTTTTTAATTTTCAGAACCAAATGACATGCAGATTTACCCCACCCACATAGTATATAAGTGACCTATGACACTGGCAATGTTGAACATACACCTAAAAGTGTATAATTTGTTTCAGTTCAGAAGTTTGTGAATTAAAGACAATTCAGTTATACACTTATGTTTAACTAATACATTCATTACAGGGTGGAATCTCAGAAAATCATCATTACCATAGCAACTATAATCTAAGCAAAGCTACAGATTTAGTTCAATGATGACAGAAGTATATATATATATAGTTTCAAGTTGTACATAATAAGATGGTCAATAAAACTGAGTCAAACAAATACATTGTTTTCATTAATTGCATACATGTACCTCAGATAAATATATAAGATCGGTTGCCATGGCAACAGTAAGTGAACATACTAGGGCCATTTGGAGTATTAATAGTAGTTTGGGTAGATGAAACGTTGAAATACCTCAAATCACGCGGACAAATGACTTCGAGACATGTCATGTACTCTCTATTTTCGACTGAATTGTGGCCCGAGTACCAGTACCTGAGAACAAGAAAGTCACAGGATTATTTTTAGAAAAATTATTTCTGCTATATGGTAGATCACTATGTTGCAAAGCACCCACGTGCAGGGGTGCGTGGTCTTCATATTCTTAAGGACAACGGTACTGTACACAGATCAGCCGTTGGAGGAGTTGAACATTTAAACATTACCAGACCTTTCTCCCTGTGATTTCTTGCTCAACCCATATATTTAAACTTGTAATACTGCAAAGGAGTCTCCAGGCTTTTGATTGAACAGTGCCAGCGCAATTATTATACCCCATCAGCAAAATTATATACCCCTCTCGCGCTTGTCTTCGCTGAATTGTGATGTCCACCATCTTGGATTTACTGCAGTTGATAAAAATATAAGCAAATTAATTTTTATAAACCACAATAAAATTGAAAAATAACTTTTCGTTATTTTGATTCTTGATGGTTATTCCCCGCCTGAAGGCGACATTTGTCCCCGCCTAACAGCTCGGGCAAATATCGCTCTCGGGCGGAGAATATGATCCCATGCTCCCCGTCAAGAATCAAAATAACTTATAATGTCTGCGAGGATATCCTTTTGAAAGCTGTCATGCCCAGGGCAGTTCGTTGTTCCAGTTTAAAGGGACTTCTGTCAGTGGATCAAAAGACTGGAAAAGTGTGTACAGGTTAAGGAAGAATACTTTGAATAGTTAGTTTTGACCAGGTGTCCCGTATATTCATCCACTACTAATATTTTCTAAACGCCCCTCGTACACATCAGGGCCCAGGATTACAATCGTTCCTTAAGTTAAGGTCGACTTAACGATTTAAGGAGGAATTCTTATCTTAGTAGAGTATTTCCTTAAAAAGTGCATTCGAAAGCCACCTATTTCATTTACTTAGCTAAGTATTTATTTTCGGATGAAGTCGTAATTTTGACGGAAATTTTCACGAAGATTAGCACGTAAGTTTCAATTACACATTGATGTAGGCGGCCCACTACTTTCCCGCGATCTGTCAAAAATGTCTGCTTCAGCTTGAATGGATGGAGACAATAGAAAATATGATGGTTTTGTTTTCATTTCACTGCATAAACCATGAAAAATGTTTTATATACTATAAAACTTGTGTAATTGAAGGATCACACTCGATCTCAAATTGTGCGGGCAGCATTGGTCACAAAGTAGCACCACGACATGTTCAAAACGCTGTTTCTATGGGGTCCCTTCAGAAACAAGAACTCATACAATATTTGAATATGCAAAGCTCAGTTTTATGGAGTCTTATTTGAATTGAGGTTTAACGTCCCTGTATGCAGGTCATTTTGGAGACGTTGCTTCCAATTTTGTGGGACGTTTATCGACTCGGAGATGAAATGAAACCTCAAGCCCTGTCGCCCAATGAAACCAAAAGGCTTATATGCAGTGGACGGTGTGACTCACACCACTTTGCCTGGGCAGGCTTAGTCCTTCCAAGCTGTTTACAAGTACTAGGGCATCGGGAAAATACGCTTATATAATTCTGACCCCATTGAACCCCACTTTTATTTTGTAACACTGGGGTTTAGGGGGAGGGGTCGACCTTTTTTTTTTTCTTATTTCCGCTCTAAAATATAGAATGTGTGTACCGGTTAGAACCGCCTAACGTGTACCAAAGGCCTATATTTTGAGCAGAAATAAGAACAAGAGGGCCATGATGGCCCTGGATCGCTCACCTGATCCATATTGTACAAATGGAATTGTGGGTAATATATGGTGGTGTGGAGGGTTTGAGCAATTTTGGTTGGACCCAAAGACCATTTCTGTGCAATTAATTCAAAATCAGTCTGCCTGTTTAGGAGCAGAAGTCATTTTGAGAAGTACATGTAGAAGTCATTTTGATGAAATGACATCTCAATCCCTGCCGCCCAATGAAACCAATGGGGTTTAAATGCACAGATGGTTCCACTCGCACCTCTTTGCCTGGACAGGCTAAGACCTTCAAAGTGGTTTACCAATACTCCTGTAGAAGCACCTTGCAGCCAAGGTGGGTGGGGGCCAAACCTTTCAAAAGCCATCTGTCTCTAAAAGGAAGCAATTTTATAGGAATGTTCCATGAGTGACCCTCTAACAAAACTGCTCAAAATATTTTGCTTAACTGAGCATGATGGCCACCACAGCTAAAAACCTCAAACCTCATTCCTGTCAAATAATTGCCTAATCCATCCACTAGTCAAGGAGAAGAAGTCGTTTAAAGGTTTTTTTTTTCTATTTTTAGCTCTGGCAGCCTATCTTGTTCACCAGAGCGGAACGGTTTGAGCAATTTTGGTAGAGGGTCACCCAAGGAACATTCCTGTGAAGTAATTTCAAAATCCATCCACTGGTTAAGGAGAAGTCGTTTAAAGGTTTTTCTATTTTTAGCTCTTGCAGCCATCTTGTTCACCAGAGCGGAATGGTTTGAGCAATTTTGGTAAAGGGTCACCCAAGGAACATTCCAGTGAAATAATTTCAAAATCCATCCACTGGTTAAGGAGAAAAAGTGGTTTAAAGGTTATTCTATTTTTAGCTCTGGTGGCCATCTTGTTCACCCGAGCAGAACGGTTTGAGCAATTTTGGTAGAGGGTCACCCAAGGAACATTCCTGTGAAGTAATTTCAAAATCCATCCACTAGTTAAGGAGAAGAAGTCGTTTAAAGGTGTTTCTGTTTTTTAGCTCTGGCAGCCATCTTGTTCACCAGAGAGGAACATTTTGAGCAATTTTGGTAAAGGGTCACCCAAGGAACATTCCAGTGAAATAATTTCAAAATCCATCCACTGGTTAAGGAGAAAAAGTCGTTTAAAGGTTATTCTATTTTTAGCTCTGGCGGCCATCTTGTTCACGCGAGCAGAACGGTTTGAGTAATTTTGGTAGAGGGTCACCCAAGGAACATTCCTGTGAAGTAATTTAAAAATACATCCACTAGTTAAGGAGAAGAAGTGGTTTAAAGGTTTTTCTATTTTTAGCTCTGGCGGCCATCTTGTTCACCCGATCGGAACATTTTGAGCAATTTTGGTAGAGGGTCACCCAAGGAACTTTCCTGTGAAGTAATTTCGAAATCCATCCACTGGTTAAGGAGAAGAAGTCGTTTAAAGGTTTTTCTATTTTTAGCTCTGGTGGCTATTTTGTTCACCCGAGTAAAACGGTTTGAGCAATTTTAGTTGAGGGGTACCCAAGGAACATTCCTGTGCAATAATTTCAAAATCCATCCACTGGTTAAGGAGAAAAAGTCGTTTAAAGGTTTTTCTATTTTTAGCTCTGGTGGCCATCTTGTTCACCTGAGCAGAACGATTTGAGCAATTTTGGTAGAGGGTCACCCAAGAAATCTTCCTGTGAAATTATATCAAAATCCTTGCACTGGTTAAGGAGGAGAAGTCGTTTATAGGTTTTTCTATTTTTAGCTCTGGCTGCCATCTTGTTCACACGAGCGGAACGATTTGAGCAAGTTTGGTAGAGGGTCACCCAAGGAATATTCCTGTGGAATTATTTCAAAATCTGTCCAGCAGTTTTGGAGAAGAAGTTGTTTAAAGCAAAAGTTGACGACGGATGGACGCACGCACGCACGCACGGACGACGGACGACGGACGACGGACAAAGACCGATCACAAAAGCTCACCTTGAGCACTTCGTGCTCAGGTGAGCTAAAAATACCACAACTTTTCATCTTAAAAATTTCCTTTTTTGGAGGTTATATTTATAATGTATTTGTATAGGCGTGTTTACGTCATGTGTGGTCAGTTTCAGCTCTGCATGGAAGCACCATGCAGCCCAATCTGTTTCTTCAAGCCCCGAGGGGCGGGGGGGGGGCGGAATCGGTTTTATGGAGTCTGTCCATGATTCAACCCTTTTAATGTCGTTAGTCGTATTGAATAATATTCAAAACAATCTGGTAGAGTCGATAATTAAGAAAATAAACATATTCTGCGCTATGGTGAAGAACAGGGAAGACTCCGACACTTTACCCCAGCTACGATATTGTTTTCGGATGTCATCATTACATGTATGTAGCTGACATAGTCATTAAGGACACGATCAAACATCATACAGACAAACACGGAGAAAACCGTAGCTCCAGTCGGAGTAAAAACAACAATAACAACAACAACAAAAAACATGAATACAAAATCACTGTACATTCGATCTTGGATCCCCCCGTCTTTTTATGAGTGAGGTGAGACATAAAGCGCTCACTAACTCACAAACACACTTATTTACTCACATGCACGAGCTTTCAAAGGGAGGTGGAACGCCTAAAACTCATTTTTATTGAGCATTTCCAGGCAGAGAGAAGAGGCAAATGATTGGATGTGCATAAACAGAAGAAATAACAACATTCCCCTCTACCATTACCTGCTGCTAGGTAAGCAGGCCTTGTCACAATCAGCTGGACGCTCCGGTGACGCAAGATACACGTCACCTTCGCCTCACCCAACCAGTACACAACGACCACACGCGACCTGCAGTAACCACATAGAAGGTCTAAGCCTGCCAAGGCAAAAAGGTGCAAGTCGGGCCGTCCATGCATATAAATCTTGTTGGTTTCATTGGGCGACAGGGCTTGAGATGTAATTTCATCTCAATGTCGGGTAACAGTCCGACAAAACTGGAATCAACACTTCCAAAATCAAACCTAAATAGTGTTGCGAGGACGTTAAATCTCAAATAAATCAATCAATCAATCAATCAATCAATCAATCAAAAAAAAAAAACTTCCTTGTATTTCATTAATTTTGATATCGAGAATCTTACACAAATGGTCATTTCATAAGTTACGAAACGGGCCTTCGAATTGGATTCTAAATAGGATTTTATTGCCTTTACCTTGACCATTTGCCCAACAAATGTACATCGTTGACATACGTGACAGTTGTTCACGCCAAAATAGTTAATTTTTACATTTCAAGTGTAAAACCTATTGTAAACCTATACGCCTGTTCATATTTCCATGAACGCATCGAATTGACGTCAAGTGTCGCAAGTCTACACCCAAACCATGGTTCTCTATGATCTCAATGGGCGTTGACGACGACAATGCTGTTCCGCTCTTTGTAGAAAAAAAACAGCGGGTAAATGTTTTTCAGCTTTAACAGTTTGCCTTATAAGATTTTTTTCGCCGAGTGATGAGGAAAAAAAGAATGTAAATATATCAAATATTTTTTCGGATGTTCATGAAGGTATGAACGACAGCGAGTCGCTAGCAAAATTTATATGAACCCCTTCAGAGTTCATTTACTTTGCAGGCGACCCTGTCCGTTTATACTTTCATGGACAGCAGAAAAAAAAGTCATTTCATAAATGCAGGTGGCGTCATACTATTTCATGAGAATGAATATAAAGACGGCATATGAACGTTGTGAACAGTGTATGCGTTAAACTAGCAGGGCATAAGCGTAGGAACATGGACCCGATGTGCCACAGGATCAGTTTTTAACTAACAGACAAAAGTGATATGCGCCGAACCCCCCCCCCCCGCACACACACACATACACACACACACGCACGTACGCACGCACGCACACACACACACACACACACACACACACCCTGACAAAAACAACCAAGTCATTTAGGATCCCCTCTCATGTATAATAACCTTCTAGCACCAAACAATTAATTATTGCCCTGTCACCAGTATTATATAGAGGGTCTTACACGAGTGGTCATTCCATATGAAATTTATGAAACGAGCCTTTGGTGAGTTTCATAAAATTCATATGAAGTGACCACGAGTGTAAGATTCTGTTTATCATATGGCCACTTGAAATTAGATTTTATCGCCATTAAATTTGACACTTTTCTTCACAGAAAATGCATAGTTGACACGGACGTCGTCATGACGTTACGTAACTCCGCCAAAGTGTTATTACACGTGTGGTCATAGGATTTTTATTACACGACCTTATCCACTGCTTATCAATAACGTCATATGATAAACAGTATTATGTAAAAGGAAGTTTTTACACAGCTCTGTCCGTCGCACACTTTGACACATCAAGGGAGAAATACATCCCAGTACCTATATGGCAAGTAGACTTGCCCCACAGGGAGGAAAAAAATGGCCCGACCGGGACTAGAACTCCGGACCTCTCACATATCAAGAAAACACTTTACCGTTTGAGCTACCGAGCATCACTGGTGATCTCGAACAAATAAAAGCCCTAAGGTTTGCCGTTATTGATATATACATTCGTGTGTCAAGGTCAAATCTTAAAAGTTAAGGTACCTACCCGGGTTACCTTAAATATTTAAGTATTTTCTTTGGATAAGGATCGACTTAAACGAACGGATTTCTTTGTAGTTCACTTTATACGCCAGTTAAGTAAATACTTAGTTTAAGTAGGTACTTAAAATTTAAGTACGCATTGTAATCCTGGGCCCAGGTATTTGTTAAGATTTTTAACTGCACCACTGGTGCAAAGGAGCATTACATGGCATTCAAGATTCCGTTTAATGAACAACCAAGTAAAAACCATACTACATATATAAATGTGCAAAGCAAAAATATATAGAGGATCTTACAAAAGTGATCATTCCATATGACATTAATGTAACGAGTCTTTGACGAGCATCATAAATTTCATGAGTGTGGGATTCTGTTTATAATATCACATTATAAAATTGGATTTAATGGCAATTTGTTTGATTTGATGTTTAACGTCCCCGTCAACACTATGTAGGTCATTTTGGAGATGTGGTTTCCACTTTTGTGGGACTTTTACCCGACATTGAGATGAAATGACATCTCAAGCCCTGTCGCCCAATGAAACCAATAGGGTTTATAAGCATGGAAGGTCCGACTCGCATCGCATTGCCTGGGCAGGCTTAGATCCTCTAAGCGGTTTACCTGTTCTCGTGTGCCGTCGGGATTCAACTCTGCGTGGAAGCATCATGCAGCCCCTTTATTTCTTCAAGCCCCAATGGGCGGGGGCCGTGGATTTAATGACAAACAGATTTCAATAGAAACCCTAGGGTTATCACGGACGGTGTAATGACGTTACACGCCGTAACCATGTGTTATTTCACATTTGCTCATAAGATTTTTTTTTATGACATTAGAGTTAAACAGTTTTCAGAATTTCCTTGCCTTTTTTCCTAACCATAGAAAAATGGTACTGTTTATAACATGCAGTGTGCTCAAACATTATGGCCCGATCGGATAAACATAATCTTTTGTCAGACAGTCGGCATGCATGTAGGATAATTCACAGTTGTGAAACTCAGTCTTTAATGATTGAGTAAAATCCGGGGCTTCAAGAATTCTTTCGACACCCATGAACTCCTAATTATTTGGTTATGGAATTGGGAAGAAGGCTCTCAAATGGATAAATTCCTTTCTTTGCTATAGAAAACAGCGCATTGTTGTAACGGTGAATCTTAGAATGGGCTCCAGTTTGTCTGGGGTCCCACAAGGGACTGTTCTTGGCCCACTGTTATTCTCCCTGTATACATTAATAATATTCCACTATCACTGGCTCAGAAATAAGACTGTTCGCAGATGACTGTGTTTGCTACTGGGAAAGTTAGAGATACAGAGGACTCGCTGAAACCTCAGAATGATATAGATAGATTAGGATGTTGGGCACAAAAATGGGGCATGAGATTTCAGCCCGTTAAATGCAATATTATTCAGATAACTAGGAAGAGAACCAATAAAATTGAGGCTTCATACATTTTAGAGGAAACGGTCCTCAAGAATGAATACCTTTGTGTGACAATCACATGCTATTTGAGATAGAATACACACATTAGCAACATGTGTACTAAGGCAAACAGAACGCTGGGTTTCCTGAGGCGAACAACAAAACCCGTGTTCAATTCATAAAAACTCACATGCTGTTTGAAAACATGGATTTCGAACGATTTAACCCCCCCCCCCCCCCCCCCCCGGTGGAATTCGTTTCCACTGACCGTTCCAAGGCGGTTCTTCTGTCGCGGTTTATTTTTGTTATGGTTTGTCTTTGGGTGTTTGTGATGCTTATATTATTTTATTTTGGATAGCCTATTGGCCATTTTGTGGGAAAGTAACTGTCCTTTTGGCTTTCCGCTATTGATGTTTCCATTAGGTCTGTTGTTTCATGTTTGTCATTCTTTCCCTTTGGTGTCTCTGATGGGAGCTGTGGGTTGATTGTATCGATTCCTGATCATTGATTTCACTTCTATTTTGATATCACAAGATGGGCCTTTCTTTGTTTACGTTACGTTGAGCCCTGAAGATTGATTTTAGAATGCTATGCTGACGTCAGAAGGTCAATGCTTAACTGGCGTCATTGTAGACAACATTCTGAACAAGCCGCCATGTTGGTTTGCCGGTCGCACTGGAACAGTTTGATGACGAGTTTCTATGGCGCTTTATTGCGTTTTCGTCACCATTTGCCGTTGGACTCAAAGGTTATGCATGAAAACAAAAATTACAATCACCCATGGGTATTACAATTACATTTGCAGAATCC
Organism: Lucinisca nassula; assembly: GCA_963580285.1. Classification (NCBI taxonomy): domain Eukaryota; kingdom Metazoa; phylum Mollusca; class Bivalvia; order Lucinida; family Lucinidae; genus Lucinisca; species Lucinisca nassula. The sequence goes on from OY757015.1 coordinate 49,931,497, forward strand.
CTCGGAATAAATCTGAACACTCGACCTAACTGCCTAATGTTTAAACGTATTTAGCTGCCTCGTGTATGAAAAAAACAACAACAAAAAACATTACTGTTCCTATATTGAAATGTTCAAACATGGATTTAACGGTGAGTGGCTGCTGGGAATTCTACTACACTGCTAGCCGTGGAATCTGTATCCGAGCTGTCTATTGTCTCAGGCAAGTCATTGGCAAACTGATGCAAACTGGACTTTTTTTTTTGTTGTTGTTGTTGAGGTTTAACGTCCCCGCCAACACTGTATAGGTCATTTTGGAGACGTTGCTTCCAATTCTGTTGGACTTTTACCCGACATTGAGATGAAATGACATCTCAAGCCATGTCGCCCAATAAAACCAAAAGGGTTTATAAGCATGGACGGCCCGACTCGCACCATTTTGCCTGGGCAGGCTTAGATCCTCCAAGCGGTTTACCGGTACTCGTGTGCTGTCGGAATCAGCTCTGCATGGAAGCATCCTGCAGTCCATCTATTTCTTCAAGCCACTGGACTCGATCCCGGGCTTCTCCAGACTTTCGGATCAGTCTTAAACCGAAGTCCCTTCTGGGTATGACCTTAGCTGTTGGTGGGACGTAAAACTCAAACACTCACTCAAGCCACTGGACCGTACTTTAAAGCTTATTGGTTTCTTTTGGCCATAGGGCTTGAGACGTCATTTCTTTCATCTTAATGGCTGGTAAAAGTCCCACAAAATTGGAAGCAACGTCTCTAAAATGAACCAATAGTGTTGATGAGGACGTAAAACCTTAAATAAAATCACAGTCATCAGGTCTGGGTGTTTTTAAATCACTGGAAAGCAAACGCAGTAACTAAATCCGTTTTCGCTTGTGAGAAAGTTGGCCAAAAGATAAGAAAAATGATATGTTTCATTGTTGCAAATGGATAAGAATTAGAAAGCAAAAAAAAAAAAAAAAAAAAAAAATACACACAAGAATCGAAGGTGGGTCTCCGGCGTGGTAGACGACGTCGTTGCCATTCGCGCTAATACGTCTTTTCCGTTAACACAGCGTTTCATTATAACTATTATCAAAATGTAAGACGTGACCGTGATTTTTACTATAAAAAAAAGCCTTAGATGTTCTTAATTTGCCTGGAGATCAGATTAAAACATTAAATCGATTGCTTGCAGTCTGGTCAAACTTAGAATTCTGGTGAATACCGGGATTAAATATCGAGGCAGCTTCATTGTTTACGTAGCAGACATGGCAACGGTGTCAAAGTAAATTTTAACCGGGCCGTTTAATTGTCCTGAAAACTTTTGCTCTAGTGATTGAGAAGTGGCAGAACTGGCCTTACCTACTTTAATCACAGTTTGATGTCAGTCAAATGAAAATTCAAGGTCCACATTTCGCAAATAAAACCGTTTCTATGATGTTCTTGGACATATGACTTCCATTGCTTTGCATGCAAGATCACGTACATCAAAACATATTTTTAAAGATCTCACCACCAGCACAGCTGTCGATAATCATAAGATTTTTCTGTCTTAACAAAAACAAGTTTAGGGAAAACATTTTGTATTTTTATGGGCTGCATGATGCTTCCACGCAGAGCTGAAACCGACCCGCACACGAGAACTGGTAAACCGGTTAGAGGATCTAAGCCTGCCCAGGCAAAGCGGTGCGGGTCGGTCCGACCATGCTTATAAACCCTATTGGTTTCATTGGGCGACGGGGCTTGAGATGTCATTTCATCTCAATGTCGGGTAAAAATCCCACAAAATTGGAAACAACGTCTCCAGAATGACCTATACTGTGTTCACGGGGACGTTAAACCTCAAAGCAGTCAAACAAACAAACAAACAAACAACTTAGATCCTCTAAACGGTTTACACGTCATCATGTGCGATCGTTTTCAGCTCTGCGTGAAAGCGCCATGCAGCCCAATCTCTTTCTCAAAGCCCCGATGGGCTGGGGTGAAAATCCACGGGCTACCGCAATAATTAAAATTAACTGCGCTGCAGCCAAATGTTAGCAATTTTACCGTTTTTACAGCGTGTATGCATAAAAAATACAGCGTGCAAGTGCGTGCGTACACGAATCATTCGCACAAGTTTTTGTTTGATGAGCCAGTGCGCAAGTGGCCGTGACAACGCAATGCAAGGGAAATAACTCAATTGTTAGGATTATGTCATCACTGAAGTAGTTGTCTCCTGTGGCCATTTTCACTAAAACAAGAGGGCCAACTGTCCCTGTAGCGCTCACCTGTGTACCAGAACATCATTAGTAATGCCCATCAGAGCTTAAAGTAATAGATTGGGCTACATGGTGCTTCCACGCAGAGCTGAAACCGAACGCAGATGAGTACTGGTAAACAGCTTAGAGGTTCTAAGCCTGCCCAGGAAAGGTGGTTCCAGTTGAACCGGCCATGCATTTAAACCCTATTGCTTCCATTTGGCTGCAGGGCTTAAGATGTCATTTCATCTCAATGTAGTGTAAAATTCCCACAAATCTGGAAGCAATGTCTTCAAAATGATCTACACAGTGTTGACGGGGATGTTAAACCTCAAACCAATCAAAAATCGAGGCCCTGGTGTTTCAGAAAAGAAGATTTTTGAAGTTAATCCAATATAAGTCTACTGGAGTTAAGGAGCCCTGGGACATGGCCAATTCGGACTCCAGGGGAATGGTTGACAGGATTTATGTAGGAGACCACTTGACATTGCTACATACTAAATATCTAAGCTCTGGGCCTCATGGTTTCGGAAAAGGAGATTTTTGAAGTTTTTTTTTTTTTTTTTTTTTTTTTTTTTCAGTATAAGTCTATAGGAGCTAATGAGCCCTGGGGCGTTGCAAATTTTGACCCAAAGGGCATGGTTGGCATGATTTATGTAGGTGACCATTATTATAGTTTATTGGAGTTAAGAGGCCACATGATTTGGCCAATTTGGACCCTAGGGGCATGATTGGCAGGATTCATGTAGGCAACCACTCGACGTTGCTACATGCTAAATACCTAAGCGCTCGGCCTTATGGTTTTAGAGAAGAACATTTTTTAAGTTTGTTTTTCTTTTTAAGTTGTACATTTCAAGTCTATGGTAGGTAATGGGCCCATGGGCGTGGCCAGTTTGACCCAAGGGGCATGGTTGGCAGGATTTATGTAGGTGACCATTTCATGTCGCTCCAAATCGCTCCATACTAAATATCTAACCTTGGGGACTTATGGTTTCCGAGGAGAAGATTTTTTGAAGTTTTTGTTTCATTAAAAGTCTATGGGAGCTAATGGGCCCATGGGCGTGGCCAATTTTACCAAAGGAGCATGGTTGAGAGGATTTATGTTAGTTACCACTTGCCGTTGCTACATGCTAAATATCTAAGCTCTGGGCCCTGTGGTTTCAGAGAAGACGATTTTTGAAGCTTTTTTTCCATTATGAGTCTATGGGAGCTAAGGGGCCAGGGGCGTGGCCCATTTGAACCCCAGGGGCATGATTGGCAGGATTTATGTATGTGACCACTTGCCGTTGCTACATGCTAAATACCTTAGCTCTGGGCCCTGTTGTTTCAGAGATGAAGATTTTTGAAGCTATTTAACCAATATGAGTCTATGGTAGCTAAGGGACCGCGGGGCATTGCCCATTTGGACCCCAGGGGCATGATTGGCAGGATTTATGCAGGTAACCACTTGCCGTTGCTACACGCTAAATATCTAAGCTCTGGGTCCTGTTGTTTCAGAGAAGAAGATTTTTTAAGCTTATATCCATTATGAGTCTATGGGAGATAAGGGGCCCCGGGGCGTGGCCCATTTGGACCCAAGGGGCGTGATTGGCAGGATTTATGTAGGTGACCACTTGCCGTTGCTACATGCTAAATAGCTAAGTACTGAGCCTAGTGGTTTCAGAGGAGAAGATCTTTGAAGCTTTTTTCCATTATGAGTCCATGGGAGCTAAGGGGCCCCGAGGCGTGGCCCATTTGGAACCCGGGGCATGATTGGCAGGATTTATGCAGGTGACCACTTGCCGTTGCTACATGCTAAATATCTAAGCTCTGGGCCCTGTGGTTTCAGAGAAGAAGCTTTTTGAAGTTTTTTTTTTTTTTCATTATAAGTCTATGGGAGCTAATGGGCTCCATGGTGTGGTCAACTTTGACCCCTGGGGCATGATTGGCAGGATTTGTGTAGGTGACCACTTGACATTGTTACAAGCTAAATATCTAAGCTCTGTGCCCTGTGGTTTCAGAGAAGAAGATTTTTTTTTTTAATTTTTCCCATTGTTAGTCTATGGTAGCTATATGTTGATATGTTGCCATAGCAACCAGAATTCCAATCTGATCAGCGCAAAAACCTTATGCAGCCTTTCCACCTATCTGATCGTGATGATGCTTCTCGTGAACTTTGATAAAGATTTGGCCATGGGGTATTTGAGAAATACTTATTTGAAATCGTTTACGGATGCACGGACGCACGGACGAACTTAAGCATGCACGACGGACGACGGACAAATGTGATCACAAAATCTCATCTTGGCACTACGTGACAGGTGAGCTTAAAGTGTTAAAACCCCACCCCCTGCCATTCGAAGCACAGTGGAAAGGTCATATACAGTTGCCCCTGTCCGTCCGTCCATCCGGCAGTCCGTCCGTGCGTGCGTCCGACACTTAAACGCAGTCAATAACTTTCTTATTTGTGGATGGATTTTGAAATTATTTTTGCAGAAATGTTAACCATCATGAGACGGCCGATGTGTCAGGCGCATTACCCAGGTCCGTGCATCCAAGGTCAATGTCATACTTAGAGGTCAAAGGTGAAAAATGGGCCCGAAACTTAAACCAACTTCCTTATTTCTGAATGGATTTTGTATTTTACTTGGCAGAAAAGTCCATCATCATGAGACAATGTTTCATGCGCAAAACCCAGACCCATTCATCCAAGGTCAAGGTCGTACTTAGAGGTCAAAGCCGGCCTCAGTGGCTCAGTCGGATGCGCGTCTGACTGGTGATCAGGAGGACGCGGGTTCGACTCCCGCCGGGGTCGGCAACATTCTTTCGTGGAGAATGATCATGAAATCTTTTCTACGGTCATTCTCTCCCTTCCGCTGATTCAAGAAGGGCAGTTGTCAGTTTCTGGCGAAAGAATGTGCACTGTACTGGTTAACCGCTTACGTATAAGCCTGCCCAGGAAAGTGTTGATAGGTAAACTGACCGGCTCAAAAATGACCTAAATAGTGTTGACTGGGCCGTAAAACTCCAATACAAACAAACAAACAAACTTAGAGGTCAAAGTCAAAACATGGGTCCTAAACTTAAACAATTTCAATAACTTTCTTATTTCTAGATGGATTTTGAAATTACTTGGCAGAAATATTCACCATCATGAAACAAAGGTGAAAAAGGGTCCAGAACTTAAACACAGTCAATAACTTTCTTATTTATGTATGGTTTTTGAAATTACTCTGCAGAAATGTTAACCATCATGAGACGATGTGTCAGGCGCAAAACACATGGCCATACCTCCAAGGTCAAGGTCATACTTAGAGGTCAAATATAAAAAAGGGTCCAAAACTTAACACGGTCAATAAATTTCTATTGATTAATACCAACATTAACATATTTTCAGGCGGGGCATCCGTGTCCTGTGGATGAATTTCTAGTTTCATAAAGTATCGTGTTATCTTAGGTCACCAACATCACGTGAACAAGTCCGTGATATAGAGACCCCGCTAAACCCCAGTTTATATAGGGAAAACCGGGGTTTACGGGGTGGGTCAACATTATTTTCCTTATTTCTGTTCCAAGACATAGGCGGTTCTAACGAGCACACAAAACCTATGTTTGGAGCAGAAATAAGAAAAATATCAAAAATTTTCATCAGAAAAAATCTGTTTTGAGGTTTGAAAAATGCACTATATCACACGGATGTACACGGATGTGTTATCGTAATGGAGGCGTTCGACTGATTTCGGTTTATAGATGTCCTTGAAGCAGGAAAGGACAGCGAGGTAAATGTTGTTATTTCTTCTGTTTCAACTTTCATACATTGTTTCTTTCATTAATTCCCTGTCCCTCTCTACCGTCTCCTCCAATAGCTCTATTATCTCTTTGCTCCCTTTCTATGGGAGACGAAACGAAATGACCCACCAATTTGTTTTGTTTGATTTGATGTTTAACGTCCCCGTCAACACTGTAAATGTCAATTTGGAGACGTTGCTTCCAATTTTGTAGTACTTTTACCCGACATTGAGGTGAATGACATCTCAAGCCCTGTCGCCCAATGAAACCAATAGGGGGGTATAAGCATGGACAGTCCGACTCGTGCGCACCGCTTTGCCTGGACAGGCTTAGCTCCTCTAAGCGGTTTACCAGTACTCCTGTGTGGGTCGGATTCAGCTCTGCGTGGAAGCATCATGCAGCCCATATATTTCTTCAAGCCCCGATGGGCGGGGGCCGAAATGATCCTTCAAGGATTGGCGTTCAGTTAAACCCAAAATATTTGAACACGAAAACACGCCTATATAATTCTGACCAACTTTTATTTTATATAGTAAAACCGGAGTTAACAGGGTCATTGTTTTTCATATTTCTGCTCCAAAACATAGATTGCGGGTACCAGTTAAAACTGCCCTACCGAGAAGGTTCCCACGCGGCGGTTCTACTGACCACAATCTATGTATTGAGCAGGAATATATATATATATATATAAACAGATTTTTTTGCCTGAAATTTTTCTTTTCTTTTTTTTTTTTTTTTTTGTATTTGAATAGACTTGTCAGGTTTTGTAATGACAGCTTTTTCTGTATGAAGGAGCCATCCACAAAGTAGTGCGAAGACTCTGATCAAAACTGGACCTTCGTTGTTCGCGCATGTCTCAAAGGCATGTCGCGGCTAAAAAATAGCTCACGTGTTCTTAAGGTGAGATCACGTGCATCTAAGTGATCAAGCTGAGAGTCTGCAGGAAGTCCTGCTTGTTCTATGGCAAATGCGCTTGAAATATATTAAGAACGCACCAAATGCCGACAGTAACAGATTCCTTCTTGTTTGTTTGAATTGAGGCTTTATATCCCCGTCAAGACTATCTAGGCCATATAAGAGACGTTGCTTTCAATTTTGTGGGGCGTTTACCCGACATTGATATGAAATAACACCAACCAAACCATTAGGGCTTATATGCATGGACGGTCCGACTTGCACCACTTTGAATGGACCGGCGTAGACGGTCTAAGTAGTTTACCAGTTGTACGAACGGTTTCAATCCATTTCTCCGGGGGCCCAGAAATGTGCTGTCATCTCGAAAGATAGTTGGTAGTGGGTCACCGAGTGTTAGGTGTATTTGTTTGAATTGAGGATTAACGTCCCCCTCAACACTATTAAGGCGGCCCCGCCCATCAAGGCTTGAAGAAATAGATGTGCTGCATGTTGCTTCCACGCAGAGCTGAAACCGACCACACACGAGTACTGGTAAACCGCTTAGAGGATCTAAACCTGCCCAGGCCATGCTTATAAACCCTATTGGTTTCATTGGACGACAGGGCTTTCTTTCTTTCTTTTTTCCATCTATACTGCGATCGGTCACATCTGACCATTACTCACAGGTGTACATTACATACACACCCGATTTGCAGGATGCCAATGGAGAGGGTTCGGACGCCGAAATTTTATCGCCGCTGCCGGGGATCGATTCCGGGACCTCTAGCATCAGAGGCAAGTGTACTAATCACTGAGCTATCACGCTATGTCATTTCATCTCAATGTCGGGTAAAAGTCGCACAAATTGTAAGCATCGTCTCCAAAATGACCTATACAGTGTTCACGGGGACTTTAAACCTCAAATCAAACAAACAAACAAAAACGCTATTTCGGTCATTTTTAGACTGCTTCCAATTTTGTGGGACTTTTACCCGACACTGAGATGAATGACATCTCAAGCCCTGCCGCCCAATGAAACCAAAAGGCTTATATGCATTGGATGGGCTGACTCACATCACTTTGCCTGCGCAGGCTTAATCCTTCTAAGTGGTTTACCAGTACTCATGTGTGGTCAGATGTGAAAGTGATATATGATATGGGTATTATGGCAGAAAAACGGAAATCCCGATCTACCAGAACACAAAATGGGTACATTTTATCTGTCTATATACAGACATACAGACATAGCTATGCTTTCTCAAATAGGATCTGTTGAACACACGACTTACCTTTATTTTTGTCACAAAATCCAGTTGTAAACAAACAGTCTCCAAACCATATCTTTCTTTACACAAGCTCTTCAAAATATCAGTTTATGAGCAATTACAGTATATGTTCATTTTCTGACATACAGAAATGTCCCCATTTATCTCTAATACTTCTCAGGTAAATAATTTTAGCTGGGGCACAGCATTTCATGCAATTTACGTGTGCGCTCGGACGAAGACTTAGATCAGCCTGCGCATCCGCGCACTCTGATCAGAGTCTTCGTTTTGGGCTCTATGGATAGCTAAGGTCCCAATGCTCCTTCATGCAGCAAGAAAAGTCTCTGGTCGGTCTATATGGATGCGCAGGCTTATCTGACTCTTCGCTGGGCGCACATGTAAATTGTAGGAAATGCGGTGTTTCGGCTCAATTACAGTATACAGGTGCGAAAATACAGCGCAGTTCAATTAGATTTTCATTCACTGCCGGTTGCACATGAGCTAATTAGCGTATGACTATGCAAGGCGGGGGATAATTTCCACGACATGTGCGTATCATCATCGACGTAGATACTTAAACACAGCCTTGTAGTAGTGAAAGAAGTCAATCCAAGGACTTATAAAAATACATTCTGTAGATTTGCAGGGATGAATGTCAAAAATGTGCGCCGTCCTTCGGATCGGGACGTTAACTGGAGGCCCCCCTGTGCAGGGGGAGCAATCCCCTGTGCAGGTTAGAAAACCCTACCGTAATTACATGGTTACTGTGCAGGCTTTTATCCTGCAAAACTGGAGTGTATGTAAAACACACCGTCTGTGTACCCCACCCCTGGGGTTAAGGCGAAATTGGAAGAAAGATTTGTGTGTTTGTTTGATTTTAGGTTTAACGTCCCCGTCAGCACTGTAAAGGTCATTTTGGAGACGTTGCTTCCCATTTTGTGGGACTTTTACCCGACATTAAGATGAAATTACATCTCAAGCCTGCCGCCCAATGAAACCAATAGGGTTAATAAGCATGGACGGGCCGACTCGCACCGCTTTGCCTTGGCATGCTTAGATCCTCTAAGCGGTTTACCAGTACTCGTGTGTGGTCGGAATCAGCTCTGCGTGGAAGCATCACGCAGCCCATCTATTTCTCCAAGCCCGGATGGGCGGGGGCCGCGAAATAGGAAGAACGAAGAAAGAAAGAAAGTTTGGTCGTTCATTTCTTTAACTTCTCTGAAGTGGACACTTTGAATTTGATCACTTCCACTGATGTTAATGGAAATGGGAACACCTGGCAGATTTTTTCCGCCATTTTTCAAACGGAAACAACTTTCGTAACTTCCTGTTTGCTTTTCTATAAGCTCTATTCCACGGAAAAAGGGGTCCAACTCTTAAAGAAAAGAATTTGCTCCTGAGGAGCAAATTCTTTCCTTTAAGAGTTAACCCCTAGTGACATGGGAGACAAAAATACTTTTGCAGGAGTTGCCTCCCCCTGAAGGTGTTCAGGAATGTTTTCTAAAAAAAACTAAAAATAAAAATAATAATAATAATACCAATAAAAAGGAACAGGATGGCAATCAGTGGTGGTCCATATCAGAGCCGTCTGATCAGGATCTACACTGTTTTTGCATATGATTCTGAACTGAAAGTTGAACAAAATAGAAAATAAATGTTGTTAAGGGACTGCCTCTCATGAAAGAGATCTCATAAATGTAACCGCATCACGATGGGCATTGACATTTCACTCAAACGTGCAGATCTACATTCGTTCTAGGACAAGGTCACTCACTCTTTATCTGAAGATGTCTAATGTCAAATGAACAGCAAGTTCACAATGTTAACTTAACTCTGATAACACATTGAAACAACGCTACTATCTATAAGTATTGTTCAAACTTGGAACGAACGTTACGTACCAGTAGGGGTGAGCATACCAACCTACCAGAGCTTTCGACTTTTTGGTCGATTGTTTGTCAATCTACCCAAAGTAACTAACCTCTATATAAAACTCTTCAGCGCTAAAGTCCATGTGACTACCACTCATTTGTAGGAAATCCAGGTAACTTATTTATAGAAAATAGCTGTGTTAATTTTATCGCAATGAGATTAGCATGTTGCCGAATGGGGTTATCTATAGAATCTGTACTGGAGTCACGAGTTGGGCTTAGCAAACGGTATAGACCCAGATCAGACACCACACTGTAAAAAAATTAATGGAAACATTACACCAAAACTGGTGGCAGCTGAGCTGCCACAGTTTTGGTGTAAGTTATCCCCATTGTATGCTCGGTATTTTTTCACCGAATAGTCGGCTAATAATCTAGAAAACTGGCGTAATTACGCACCTGAAAATCGACGGAAAGTTTACACCATAGTGGAGCTGATCTTCATTACCAGTGTAAATGTGCCATCATATTTTGAAGGAAACGTTTCCGGGTGTAATGTTTCCTTCATTCAGTTGGTGTAACATTACACCAATAATTAAGACTGGCTACACCACAGTGTACATTTGTGTAGTGTAATTATTTATTACTTTTTTGTTTTTCATTGGTGTAGAACTTATCATACTCTAATACCACTTTCTTAGGGTACCTTTGATACACTTCTTAAAGGGTATCAGTTACCATTTTTCAATGGTAATGTTAGAGCTTCCGTAAAATGCTGGAGTAAAGATCTGCTTTTTTCCATTAGATTTTGTATACATTCTTTATAAAAAAGAAATTGTGTTTACACTGAAATGGACTTTACCTCATATCAATCTTATTTAGCAGGATTTTCATTACGCATGAAACAGCCCTGTAATCAATATTAATAATTATATAATTTGTATGATATTTATGCTGTTTTGAGCTTTATGACACGAAAGAGGAACAAAATAACATATGTCGTACATATAACGCATCTTATACGACTAGTTACACGATTCGACGAGAAACGTTTACTTACGTTACGATGAAACAAAACACCAGTATTGGTGCAGCAAAGCACCGATAAGCTGGAGAGATAACGCTTTCAGAGTGTAATTACTTTTTTACACTGAACATAAAATAGTATCCACCATTTGAAGAAATATTACACCGATACTTAGTTACACTGAAAAATGTGTAATGTTCACAGTTACACCGCCTTTCAAAAATGTTACCCTCTATTATGATTAAAATTACCCTATTTAGTAGCAAACCTTACACCATAAATAGTGTAATTATTTCAAACACCAATTGATACGAAACGTAACACTTGTTTTACATAATCGTTACACCAAACACCAAATTTTCAGCGCTACTCCAAAATCTGATCAGGGTTTACACTGTTTGCTTAAAAACTGGGATTTAAGGGTTAAACGAAAAAGTTCAATTCTCAGCCCAGGACTATTTACCCAGCATGCAATCGACCAACCAGTACTCCCAATGCTTTTGTTGCATAATTTCAAGAAGAACCTGTCTAGAATGCAAGTTTTACCATTAGTACAAGTGTGTCTTGGGTTAGACCAAAAATCGCTAATCAATCTATGCTACATTACACAAACACACCTATAGAAAAACACAGTAATTTTTTCGCTGAAAAAAAATGAAGATTTTATGATGAAAAATTGTGATATTTTTCTTATTTCTGCTCAAGATATAGATTGTTGGTACACGTTAGAACCGCCTCATCGAGGCGGTTCTAACGTGTACCCACAATCTATATTTTAGAGCAGAAATAAGAAAAATAAGGAATATCCCTGATAACCCCAGTTTTACTATATGAAATAGAGGTTCAAGGGGGTCAAAATTATGTAGGCATGTTCGTGATGATATTGCTTATGACCACGTGACTATCGCTGACCAAGAACTTGTGCAAAAATCCAGGTATTGTTATTTATAGCCGCGCTAGTCTAGTCGCTGTTACGTCAGAATTCTGTGTCAGGAGGGTTATCTCTAAAGCCTGGACTGAAGTGGTGTGCTGGGCTAGGCTAACAGTGTAGACCCAGATCTGACGCCACAGAAAGCGAACAGAATCAACACTGTTTGCTTAAAGGCCTGGGACCAGTTGTTCAAACAACTGTTAGCTTAACAAGCTCGTTTGTGGTCATATTGTTAACTTTTCTAGCAAGTTCAATATCTAAAAGTTTTGTATTTTTGTTGTAAAATGTGAGCAACTTTTGCATTTGCAAAAGCTGCTCACATTTTTTCAGCAAAAATTTACCACATTTGTCATAATAAATGATGAAAATTTCAATGCTATGTTAACAAATGACATCGTTAACGTTATATAGTTTTGAATAACTGGCCCCAGGAATTGAATGGTCTAGTCTTAGTCCCCGTCCAGGACCATTTTCCCATCCTACTCTCTGAGACAATCGATCCACCATTGCTGTCTGAAAGACCACTTTTGAACAGTCCCAAAGGTGGTCCCTTAACAGGAGACAATACGTGTAGAAAACACAAAGAAGGAATAACTGAAACATTATCAATAGGCTTTTAAAAGCAGATTGGGTCTTAATTTTAGCTGGTCTTAATAGCGGAATTTTATTGTATGTCGCAGCAGGAAAACGGTTAATTATAAAAGGTGGGAAGAATGCCACCTTTTCGCGTTCCATAGCTTTTGCCTGCCCTGAAAACGTGATGCGAGTCGGACTATTGGTTTCATTGGGCGGCGGGCTTGAAGTGTCATTTCACCTCAATGTCGGCCGCGGGTAAAAGTCCCACAAAATTGGAAGCAACGTTTCCAAAATGACCAAAACAGTGTTGACGGGGAGGTTAAAGTTCAAATCAAAGAAATCTACAAACGCATGCTAGGCAAAACTGGGATGTTTCTCATACGTATAGTTACACCTTATTGAAGTGGCTCAACGTACTTGTTGCAAGTTTTGTTCAGAAACAAGAGGGCCATAATAGTCCTTTATAGCCTGCCCAGGCAAAGTGGTGGGAGTTGGACCGCCCCTACACAAAGTCCTTTTGTTTTGTTTGGGAGGAAGGGCTTGAGATGTCATTCCATCTCAAAGTCGGATAAAAGTCACACAGAATTGGAAGCCACGTCTAGAAAATGACCTAAATAGTGTTGACGGGGACGTAAAACTTCAATTCAAACAAACAAAACCATAATACTGAAGTTTCCGCTTTTAGACTTTGTATATGTTCAAGAATTTAGCCCAAGGGCTATAATTTGAACATTCTTGGAATACGTCCACTAGATGTAGCTATGTACCAAATATCAAAGGCCTGAGCTTTCAGTTATATGCGTCTATGTAAAATAAGTGACCCCTTGGGCGGTGCCAGTTTTGACACCAGGGGTTTTATTTGAACAATCTTGGTAGATGTCCACTAAGCTCAGCTACGAGCCAAATAACAAATGCCAGGGCCTTCTGGTTTTAGAACGAACGGTTTTTTAGGTTTGCTCTATATAAGTATGTGTAAAATAAGTGGGCCCCGGGCTTTCCTATATAAGTTTGTGTAAAACAAGTTGGTCGCGGGCGGGGCCATCTTTGGTCACAGAGCTAAAATTTGACTAATCTTAGTAGAAGTCCAGTAGATGAAGCTACGTACCAAATATCAAAGGACAGGGCTTTCTGGTTTCAGACAAGAATACTTTTAAAGGTTTTCCTGCATAAGGATATGCAAAACAAATCGACCCCCGATGGGACCGTTTCGGTCCCAGGGCTATAAGTTGAATAATCTTGGCAGACGTACACTAGACGAATTTAAATGTCATTTATCAACTGCCTGTGCTTCCTGCTTCAGACAAGAACATTTTTAAAGATTTTCCGTATATTGGTGAATGTAATAAAAACATTTGGGACCCCTTGGCGGGGCCAGTTTTGGCTCATGGGTTACAATTTAAACGACATTGGTAGAAATCAACTAGATGAAGCTACATACCAAACTTCAATAAAAGCCTCAGGCCAAGTTTGAAATGTCAGTATGTTGTGAATATGTTCTTAAGAATGTATTGAGTTTTTACAACCCTTTCAACAGACTATTTTTTTAATTTTCCTAAATGTTTACTAAACAAAAAAAAGATCTCCAAAATTGTAAATAATAATTATTTAAGGTGAATTAGGGGTTGCAGATGGCAACGTGACTAAAACTAACAAGGGGTCGTAAATCTTACAAAACTTCAGGTCATGGGAACAATAACTGAAAACTGTAAGAAGTGTTTCAGGGCCAAAACTCCATATATAATTAAAAAAATGGCAAAATCAGTCAAACATGACCTGGATAAAATATGACCATCTTCAGATCACGGACACAATATCTGGAAAATTTCATCAAAATCTTTTGAATACTGTCGGAGCAGTTGCGGAGACAAGAATAGACTGTCAGACAGACTGATGGACTGACAAACCGGCGGACGGTGATCTCGGAAAAATATGATCCTCGTCAGGTCATGAAACAATAACTGGAAAATCAAAAGTAGGAGGAGTTGCGGAGACGAGAATTTCTGTTCATAAAATGGCTAAAACTGACAAAGTGCTGTAAGTCTGGAAAAAGACGTCAAGCATGACCTCGGTATAATATGATTCTCTTCAGGTCATGGGAACAATGACTGGAAGTTTTCACTAAAGTCCACTGAAAACTGCAAGAGGAGTTGCAGAGACAAGACACTGTTGATAAAATGGCTTAAACTGACAAAGGGCCATTACTCTGGCAAAAATCAGTCGAGCATGACCTCCATAAATTATGATCATCTTCAGGTCATGGGAACAGTAACAATAACTGGATAGTTTCTTGCTTGCTTGCTTGATTTGAGGTTTAGCGTCTGGGTCAACACTGTATAGGTAATTTTCGTGACGTTGCTTCCAATTTTGTGGGACTTTTAACCGACACTGAGATGAAATGATATCTCAAGCCCTGTCGCCCACTGAAACCAATAGGGTTTATAAGCACATGGACGGTCTGACTCGCACCGCTTTGCCTGGGCAGGCTTAGAACCTTTAAGCGGTTTACCAATACTCGTGTGCGGTCAGATTCAGTTTCATCAAAGTTCATTGAGAGGAGTTGTGGAGACAAGAGCTTCTATTGATAAAATTGCAAATTAAAATAAAAAATGAGTTCCTTTAAGAGCAATGAAAACATTTATAAGAAAGAAGATGGGTCATACTACGTAGTTTCGGCTAATAAAGCCTCATCAGTGACCCTGTAATGATCCGACAAATAAAGCCAGAGGAAACATACTGCAATTTTACGAATTTCGAATAGGCAGTTGATTCAAAGACTGATATAAATCAAAATGTGGTCCAAGTAATTAAAAACCTGTCTAGAATATGAGTCTAAACCAATAATTTATTTCTGATTTCTCAGAATATTTACGCTGATCTCAAAGGACCAAAAGTAAAATATAAACTGCACTATGGTTGATGTACGAGGAGACGATTTACGGCCGCCACACGGCACAACACTAGCTGCAGTGAAGGCAAATTAAAATAAAAAATGAGTTCCTTTAAGAGCAATGAAAACATTTATAAGAAAGAAGATGGGTCAAAGTCTGAAAAGGGGCCATAACTCTGGTAAAAGTCAGTCAAGCATAATCTTGATAAGATATTATCATCTTTAGGTCATTGGAACAACAACTGGAAAGCTTTATCAAAATCCCTTGAGGAATGTAGGACGAGTTGCGGAGGCAAGAACTTCTGTTAATAAAATGGCACAAACTGGCAAAGGACCATAACTCTGGCAAAAATCAGTCGAGCATAAGCTCGATAACATACGATCATCTTCAGAACATTGGAACAATAACTGGAAAGTTTCATCAAAATCCTTTGAAAACTGGAGGAGGAGTTGCGAGACAAGATCTTATGTTGACAAAATGGCTAAAACTGTCAAAGGGTCATTATTCTGGTGAAGATCAGTCAACCGTGACCTCGGTGTAATATGATCCTCTTCAGGACATGGGAACACTATATGGAAGGTTTCACTAAAGTCCACAGAAAAGAAGAGACAAGACTTACTGTTAAAAATGGCCAAAGAGCCAGTCGATCATTGCCTCGATAAAATATGATTATCATAAGGTCATGGGAACAATAACAGGAACGTTTCATCAAAATCTCTTGAAAACTGAAGGAGGAGTTGCGGAGTCAAAATTGTGTCTACGGACGGATTTACGTCGGGATACAAATACGCGGGGCAAGTAGATTTTAAAGGTTTTCCCTTTAATATATAAGTCTATGTAAAACATGTGGGACCTGAGGCGGGGCCATTTTAGTCCCAAAGCTATAAGATGGTAAGAAGTCTACCAGATAAAGGGCCGCTCCGGCCCATCGGGGCTTGAAGAAATAGTTGGGCTGCATGATGCTTCCACGCAGAGCTGAATCCTACCACACACACACGAGTACTGGTAAACCGCTTAGCGGATCTAAGCCTGCCCAGGCAAAGCGGTTTGAATCGGACCGTCCATGCTTATAAATCATATTGGTTTAATTGAGCGACAGGGCTTGAGACGTCATTTCATCTCAATGTCGGGTAAAAATCTCACAAAATTGAGGCAACGTCTCCAAAATGATCTATACAGTGTCGACGGGGACGTTAAACCTCAAATCAAACAAACAGACAAACAGAACTTAAAACTGACAAAAAAAGAAAAAAAAAACAAAACAAAAAAAAAAAAACGCTTTAATTAATCAAGAGAGAAATGTGCACGATAGGATATTCTTCTATTATTTTTAGCTCACCAGAGCCGAAGGCTCCGGGAGAGCTATTGTGATCGGTCAATATCCGTCGTTTTCCGTCCGTCAGGAACGATTTCTTTAAATGACGTCGCCCAATGAAACCAACAGGGTTTATAAGCATGGACGGTCCGACTCACACCACTCTGCCTGGGAAGGCTAAGATCCTCTAAGCGTTTTACCAGTACTCGTGTGCTGTCGGTTTCAGCTCTGCGTGGAAGCATCAAGCAGCCCATCTATTTCTTCAAGCCCCGATGTGCGGGGGCCGGGTCAATTTAAGTCCATAACTTTTTATGAATCCATAAAAGTACATATGAGCCAGTGCACAACAAAATCTACACTAGGACCTGGTCGACCAGCTAAGACTCAGATCAGCCTGCGCATCCGCGCAGTCTGATCAAAGTCTTCGCTGTTCGCACGAGCCTTCTGTAGCCTCTGGACAAGAGAATGCTTCTACCAGGCTGACCTGACGGGTCGGCTGTACTGGGTCTTCGACTATAACACGGGCTTTGTCATGCACCGGCTCATATTTAATAGTTCAACCCTTTCATCCCTGTGTTTCCGAAGTGGACACTTCCATCATTGACTTTGGACATGACTTGACTTGTAAATGGCGAGTTTGGGCAAACTCATTATTAAGGGCGGCAAATGGTGTAGATCTCGTTATGGGCCGTCTCTTCTGGATCTAGACTGTTTGCCTAGGTGTCAGAAACATATGTTGTCGGTGCTCATCTTGAGCACCCACAATCTATTTTGGATATATTGAAGAACACTTTTCGGTTCTTGCGGGTCTTTCATTTTCATTGTACTCTGCCTATTACAACTAGAACGCGCATTCGATGGCACGACATCGCAAATCCCCACGCTTTCTTCACAGGGACTAAGATTGCCCCGCCCATTGGGGCTTGAAGAAATAGATGGGCTGCATGATGCTTCCACGCAGAGCTGAAACCAACCGCACACGAGTACTGGTAAACCGCTTAGAGAATCTAAGCCTGCCAAGGCAAACTAGTGTGAGTCGGACCGTTCATGTGGTTTCATTGGGCGACAGGGCTTGATATGTCATTTCATCGCAATGTCGGGTAAACGTCCCACAAAATTGGAAGCAACGTCTCCAAAATGACCATATATGCAGTGTTGACGGGGACATTAAACCTCAAATCAAGCAAACAAACAAAACAGGGACTATTAAGTATCAAATAATAACATACTTCAAAAGTACATTTTTCATATTCCATTACTCATTACCTGCAAAGTTTGACACCAAAATCTATAAATTGACTTTGTAATTGGATTTTGACCTTTTGACTCCTCCCCAGTGCCCCTGGGGGCGGGGCCAAAAATAAATACACTCTTGTACACCCCTATCATATAAGCAACCCACACACTAAATTTCGTTGGATTTCGATTAACGGTTAAAGGGGAGATAGCATAACAGACGGACGGACGGAGGCGATTTTAATACCATCGACGTTTTATTTAAAAAAGCGTGGGGATAGTAAAATTGCTATGTTAAGACCACTTTTGAACATTCCCAAAGGTGGTCTCTGAGCAGAGGACACAGTGTGCAGAAGATACAAAGAATTAATGACTAGGCTTTAGAATAAGTCTTAATTTTAGTTGGTCTTGAGCGGAATTTCATTGCATGTGACAAGAATTGCAGAAATCTTTAATTTTCGCACGGGTTTTACTTAACCGGTCAGTGAAAATCACGTGGACCACGACAGTGTAAGCGTTGGAGTATTATTAACTTTGGGTCGATTGACAAACAACAAGCCTCGCATGCATTTTCTTATTTTCTCATGGGGCCCGTTCTAACGGCCCAGAATCTATATATTTTCTGAGAAAAACGCCATTTCATAGTCGTGAATGGTATGATTGCATATCATCACGAAAACACGTCTATATAATTTTGAACCCCTTGAACCCCAATTTTATATGAGCCCCGCCAAGCGAATTTGTGTCTTCGAGCATTCCGTCATGACAAATTTTAACTGCGCATGCCCAGTCATTCAGAGGGGCCAGGGATATGGCTTTCTGTCTGCAGGTTCCTCTTGATTCACTGCTTGTATGAGCGAGCAGCGAAGGTTCTGGCGAGACTGCGCGGATGCGCAGGCTCGCCTGAACCTTCGCTGCTCGCATAGGCGATAAGAACCAAAATCGCTTGGCGGAGCCCATATAGTAAAACTGGGGTTTCCGTGGGTATACCTTATTTTTCTTATTTCTGCTCTAAAATATAGATTGTGGGTACTCGTTAGAACCGCCTCGATGAGGCGGTTCTAACGAGTGCCCACAATCTATATTTTGAGCAGAAAAAAGAAAAATATTACAATTTTTCATCATAAAATTTTCATTTTTTCGGCGATAGAGATGGCAATGTAATTGCGTTATGTGACGTCGCCAGATTCTGCATGTAGCCACACAGATTTGATTGATAACGGTATATTACTAATTAGGTATAGATTAAACTATCTCCGGAATGTCTAAAAACGGTACACTTGTCCATTTTGACTTGTTTCAAGGACTTAACTTATGGTGGCTTAAGATGTTCAGTCCGAGAGGGCAGCAGGTCTTGTCCAACTGTAAGCCAATATCAGTCGGATGCCCCCGTGACGAAAGTTCTTTCAAAAACATATTAAATAATAATACTATTTAAAGAGGGAAAAACTTACTAATCTTCCCTGTGACCCTCTTTTTCCTGGTTAGGAACCAGTACTAAAGTCTCTTGCTGAAAGAAACAACACGTGGCGCTTACGGGGATCAAACCGGCTGTTTTGATAATCACCAGTTTTCATGTATGGTGTTCTGTGACGTTTCCAAGGCATTTGACAGGGTGTGGCATAAAGGCCTGATATTTAAACTTAGACAATATGGCATTAGGGGCGAATTTCTTAACTGGCTGACAGATTACATCCAGGGTAGACAACAGAAAGTAATAATCAAAGGTTGTACTTCGGACTTTAAAAGTGTCACAGCCGGTGTCCCACAAGGCTCTGTGTTAGGCCCTTTGCTATTTTTAGTGTATGTCAATGACATTGCTGATTCTCTCCTAAGCCTAACGCGACTTTTTGCTGACGACAGTTCCCTGTACTACTCTGCGTCATCTCTTGATGATATCCAAGGCATAATAAACCATGACTTAAGAGTTCTTACAGAATGGGCAAAACGATGGCTTGTTACGTTCAATCCCATTAAAACAGAAGCGATTCTCTTTACCCTTAGAAATCCAGACTTTATGCCACTTCTTGAATTCGACTGTACAAATATAAAGTTTGTAGAACATCATAAACACCTGGGCTTAACCTTTTCTCATAATGGCCAATGGACCGAGCACATACGTAACATTCAAGTTTCCGCAGCAAAACTTCTGGGCATTATGCGTAAGTTGAAATTTTCGCTCAGTCGAAGTGCACTAAACCAGATCTATTTCTCTTATCTATTACCTATACTGGAGTATGGATCGGTCGTCTAGGATGGCTGCACTTTGCAGAACTCTGATATTCTTGACAAAGTTCAAAATGAGGCAGCCCGAATAGTAACAGGTTTAACAAGGTCAGTCTCTTTGGACAGATTATACACAGAATGTGGATGGCTTCGATTATCTGTAAGACGACAACAACAAAAATTAAGCTTTATGTTCAAAGTCAACCACGGCCTAGTTCCGAAGTAGATCACTGACTTAATACCACCTTTGGTGAGGGACGTTTCAAACTACCCTTTAAGAAACATGAACGATTACTCAATTCCATATGCACGCACTGAAATTTTCAAAAAGTCTTGTATTCCATCAGCAGTATCTTGCTGGAACAATGCTGATAACAGTCTTAAAAATTTGAATACCTTTTCGTCTTTTAAGTATCATTTAAAACGCTCAAACGAAAACTATTATACAGAACCTAAATATTATTTTTCTGGTGAAAGAC
This sequence comes from Lucinisca nassula, assembly GCA_963580285.1. NCBI lineage: Eukaryota > Metazoa > Mollusca > Bivalvia > Lucinida > Lucinidae > Lucinisca > Lucinisca nassula. The sequence goes on from OY757015.1 coordinate 49,952,186, forward strand.
GTTTGGCAGTTCTGCACGCAAGAATCCATAATTATTGCAGTAATCTGAATGATGACCTGTATAACAACTTCTTATGCCCAGATCCTACTTGTAGCTGTTTAGTTGAAATGGAAAATGCAGAACACTTTTTCTTTCATTGTAACAAATATATCAACCAACGTTTGGCTTTATTTAACTCTCTGCGAACTTTCCAGCTACTTAGTGTTGAACTATTGATGTTTGGAAATCCTAACCTTAACACTGAAGGCAACAATTTCATATTTGCATCCGTTCAACGTTTTATCAAAAGTTCTGACCGATTTACGTAAATAGCATCGATTGATACGAATCTGTTAAGTATAAGTGTACCAACCCCCAGCAAGCGTCCTTGTCATGTTTTTTCATCCTTTCCAATGTTCATCATAACATCCACCTACTATCCGTTTATGTATTATGCTCATATGTCTTGATAATGACGTGATCGCTATTATTTGCTTAATGCTCTGTTTGTGTGTTGTAGGGGAAGGGCCGTAACTAATGTTGAGATAACTTGTGGCCCGACCCCTTGCTTGCAAATATAAGCAATAAATATGTTTAATCTAAACCGGCTGCCTCTCAATCCATTACGAAAACACGCCTATACAAATACATTGCCACGAAAAAATGAAAATTTTATCATGAAAATTTGTGATATTTTTTTCTTATTTCGATGAGGCGGTTCTAACGAGTACCCACACTCTATATTTAAGAGCAGAAATAAGAAAAATAAGTTATATAGGCGTGTTTTCGTGATGTCAAATCCGATGCTTTATCACTGCACCACAGCGCTCCACAGAAGTTAATATGTAGTCACTCACCAGCATCGAAAAGTTTTGCCAACTGCTATGGTGTCCTGTTTTGATGCAGATATCAGCACTTCAAATACAGATATCTCTTATATTACAGATATCTGTATTTTCATGTAATTAGAGATATATGTAATTGAAATGCAGATATCTGTATTTAACTTTAAAGTACAGATATCTCTACTTATCAGTTACCGCCTATATATATTGCATTAGCACGTACTGACCTGATAAAGATATGCTATCTCAGAACAAGTGAGCTTTATCACATCAACGTGACATTGCACTTTTATAAATGAACCGGACTACTGGAAAAATGACAAAATTGTCATTGTTACTGTAAAAAAAAAAAGGGAAAAAAATACTTGAAAAAAAAATATCATAGGAAAATATGGTCAGCTGATACTAAATATATCGCCCGCAAGAATGCTGGGACGCACTGAGGACCATCTATAACTGATCGTAAATTGTTAATTTAAGAGTGTACAAGGGGATAAACTGATAAATAGAATACCAGATTCATGTCATTTGATATCAAGTTTATCAGGCTCGGCTTCGAGAACGCATGTAGAATCGCTCGGCAAGCCTCGCGATTCTACAAGCGTTCTCGAAGCCTTGCCTGATAAACTTGATATCAAAAGACACGAACCAGGTATTCTCTATTTAATGCACTTATGGAAAGATGATTATTACATACGCACTATTCATTGGTGTTTACATACATAACACCAGTGCGGCCTCCATTCAAATCTAAATTGCGCCAATTACAGTCGAACTTCAATGGCTCGAACACATTTGGGACCACGATAATCTGTTCGAGACAGGGGTAGTTCGAGCCACTGAGGGTTACTGCCAGGAGAAATAATGGGGTCAATTTTGGGACATCTTTTTGGTGTTCTATGATAAAAATGTATGCTGTGTGTACTCATTAGAATCGCCTCATGTATGCTGTGTGTACTCATTAGAATCGCCTCATCGAGGCGATTCTAATGAGTACACACAACATATATTTGCAAAATAAAAGTCGAAAATCTTCTTCATTATCCCGCACAACTTCTTAGGGAATTCCCTAGGGACTCAAGAACGGGTTCGACTCAGCCATGGTAAACGAGGCATCGGTGTTCGAGCGATCGAAATTCTAGTGTATGTCGACAAATAACCCATAATAAAAATCCAAACCGCTCATTAGGTTGTATTTAATTCTTATGAAAAATCAAGTTGTCAGGAAGCACGGTTATGCAATATTTATCAAGCATGGTTACTGTCACGATATGCTGTTCTAAAATTCCCTACCCCATGGGCACATGGCTCTAATTAATCTAGTTAAATCGACATTGAAACAGCGTTTTCAGCGTTCTTTCGAAAATAACATGACACACAAATAGAGATATCTGCTTTTCAAATACAGATATCTGCATTTCAATTACAGCTGCCACTAATTAAGCTTAAATGCATATATCTATAATTCAAATGCAGATTGAAATTCGGATATCTCTATTTAATAACAAAATATATATATCTACATTCAAATATAGATATCTGCTCTTACATTCGGCCCCCGCCCATAGGGGCTTGACGAAATAGATGAGCTGCATGATGCTTCCACGCAGAGCTGAAACCGACCGCACACGAGTACTGGTTAACCCCTTCGTGGATCTAAGCCTGCACAGGCAACGTGAGGCGAGTCGGACTGCCCATGCTTATAAACGCTTTTGGTTACATTCGGCGACAGGACTTTAGATGTGATTTCATCTCAATGTCGGGTAAAAGTCCCACAAAATTGGAAGCAACGTCTGCAAAATGACCTATACAGTGTTGACGGGGAGGTTAAACCTCAAATCAAACAGACAAACTAGGCAAAACCGGGGCGTTTCTGATACATATGGTTGCACCTTATTGGAGTGGCTCAGCATACTTGTTGCAAACTTTGTTCAGAAACAAGAGGACCACGATGGTCCTATATCGCTCGCCTGAGCTAAGAGATTTACGTACATAATACAGAAGGACGAAATAGATGGGCTGCATGATGCTTCCACGCTGAGCTGAAACCGACCGCACACGACTACTGGTAAACCGCTTAGATGATCTAAGCCTGCCCAGGCAAAGCGGTGCGAGTCGGACCGTCCGTACTGGTTCCATGGGCGACAGGGCTTGAGATATCATTTCATCTCAATGTCGGGTAAAAGTCCCACAAAATTGGAAGCAACGTCTCCAAAATGACCTATACAGTGTTGACGAGGACTTTAAACCTCAAATCAAACAAACAAAACATAGACTCAGCGTGGAAGCCCTTGGTTAGCGCACTTGCCTCTGATGCTAGAGGCTACCGATTCGATCCCCAGCAGCGGTGATAAATTCAGTGTCCAAAGACGTTCCATTGGCACCATTTGCAGGGAAGACCCCCTTCGGCAATTACATGATTACTGTGTAAGCGTTCATCCTGCAAATCTAGAGTGTATATATCGATCAGGTACACCGCCCTGTCCCCTTCTGGGTTTTAGGCGAACTGGAAGAAAGAAAGAAAAAAGAAAGCTTGAAATCTTTGCTACATGTATATAGAAAGTGCAGGCAGAAGCGAATACAAATATGCCGATTAGACTGTGGTGTTGCGCAGGCTTATCTTCTGCAAAAATATGAAGACGATTTCACGTGCATCGTATAGATCTTGATCGTTATAAAGTCAGATCTAGGAGACAGCCGTGGTTTCCAGACATACACGCACGCGCGCATGCGGGGCCGCCACTGTCCGTAGTACCATTTCTGTTATAATTTGTTTTTCTTCCCGTCTGATCTGCTCTGCTTCATAGTACAGTCAAACCTGTTATAGTGGCCACCTCTATTAAGCAAACAACCTGTCTTAAGCAAGCAGGCTCTCAGTTCCACAAAAAGTAAAAAGTATTAAAATTAACCCGTGTTAAGCAAGCTCCTGTCTTAAGCAAGCACATTTTGATTATCCCATATGTGCTTGCTTAATACAGGTTGGACTGTAGTTCATAATGAAAATATCAGTGTAGAAGCCTCCGTGGTGTAGTGGTTACGCTTTCGCCTTGAAAACCAGGGGTCGCAGGATCGATCCCGGTCTTCTCCAGACTTTCGGATAAGTCTTTAAACTGAGGTCCCGTCTCTGTATGACCTTAGCTGTTGGTGGGACGTAAAACTTACGTAAAACTTAAACACTCACTCATAACAAGTATAGCTTTTACAAAAAGCTAGGTCTACGCTTAGCACATATTAAATGTGAATGTCTAGAGTTATATCCCAGAAATGTGTTTTATACAATTAACTATCTTTGGCAATATTCTAATTGCCATCCTGCCGAGTGAAGTATAATGTCTAAAAATGCTGTAATATTGTGAAAAAATTACTTTTTCATCTTTAAAAAGGCACATGTATGCTTGTGACATCTTTCAAATTGAATGCTTGAAAACTGAGAAGTTAGACTTTAAAGAAGACTAATTGAAGATTAAACCTAAAAGTTTGCTAACGGCGTAGGCCTAGTCAGTTTTTTTTTAGCTCACCAAAGCCGAAGGCTGCTGAGTAGCTTAGAGGATAAGCAGTGGTCCATCGTGATCGAGAGTTTCTAGATGTATATTTTTTTGTATAAGCCTGTACAATATGACAGCAAATATAGGCTTGTACAAATGTAATAGCAATTCTGTGCCAGAACTCTGCCCGCCGGTCTCTTTTTGTGTGAAAGCTTACACTTGTTATGGGCTACTTTTTTCTTCTTGTTGTTGTGTTGCATAAGAGAATGGAAAGGTCAACCGGCACTGTGGGTAATTAATGGCTGTACTTCCGTGTTAAACTCAATCTCTATAATGTCTACGTCCATGGGCGTAGTCAAAAATCAGTGAAATCACCGGTAAAGTGAAAAAACATCTCCCGTCTCTGTATGTTTTTCTTCCCGTTCGACTGAGTAGTTCTTAGTGCTTCTTAGCAGTTCTTAGTGGTTCTAAGTTTGCTTACTGCTTCTTAGTAGTTCTTAGTGGTATTTACCATGACCGAAATATGCAAATTGGATAGCTACGCCCCGTAACATTAAACGTACAACGTCCTTAACAACTTTAACTAGCGATATTCTTAGTTTTGAACAACTGGCCATATATATCTAATGGCTCCCAGCTTGCACATTGTCAATATTGGAAAAACAGGTAGCCAGACCCCCTGATAACCTACAGACTATGAACCGGCAGACAATGCAAATAAGGTGAATAGGAACGGCAAAGACTCTGATTAGACTGATGCAGGTGTTCGAGGTCCCGTCTCCGTATGACCTTAGTTGTTGGTGAGGCGTAAAACCTACACACTCACTTCTTGCAGGTGTTAATCCTTTTTGTACCGAATGGAATCTTCCTCCTTATGTATAACAGGGGTCCATTTCAAAATTTAGGGGTGTCAGGTTGTGTTTTCTTCAAAATTGATTAGGAAAATGGCTTAACATTTTGCAAACAGTGTAGGCCCTGATCAGACGCCGCGATCTGGGCCTGCATTGTTTGCCAGGGTACCCATTTTGGGGTTTCTGGTACTAAATGGGTTAACAATATTATTGTGCTTTGGTCTGTACCATGACCTTTTTAAAATTCTGAAACTTGTCTGCCCTTAATTCGTCTCTTCGGGATTCTCTCCCTTACAATTTAAACTTTCGCCTAATTTCTGTTAACCCCTTCCAACTCGACAATCTTTACCGTATAAAAGAATTACGTATTATATGTAATAGATATATACGTAGGCCCTATTTCAATCAATTACACCCGTTTAAAATTCTTTCAGCATAATCAGTAACTAATCAAGATTTCGGATGTCACTAAAATATAATGAATTTAGCTTTGAACCACAACTGCAAAATTATAACATTGAACCGTTTAATTCCGTGCGTTGAGTGCGCTCCGGCGCGAAAATGCCAATACAGTCAGCGGGGTCCTTAACTCGGTCTCCTCTGCAATACTTTTGTCGGCTTTTCATGCCGTACTTTAATCGAAACACCGAAAATACTGATGAGTCTAGAGTCTATGTGTTAGACTTGGGTTGGCCATAGATAGGGGGAGTTTAGCACACTATGATTTTATGAAACTCTATCGAGAGCTTAACGCAAAACTATTGAATCTGCATTTTCAAGATTTTTCAGGAGAAACAAAAAACATTCCTATGTTCTGGATAGAAGCCTCCGTGGAATAGTGGTTACGCTACTCGCCTTGTAAACCAGGGATCGCAGGATCGATCCCGGGCTTCACCAGACTTTCCTTTGATTCTTTAATCCGAGGTCCCGTCTCGGTATGACCTTAGCTGTTGGTGGGACGTAAAACCTCAAACACTCACTCACTATTTTCTTGATATTATGGCAATACTTTAGATCTTTACATATTTTGAAGGCTAAAAGGTGTTTATTTGAACCAAGGCAGTTTTATACAAATCTAACACTTAACCAGTGCTTCAGCTGAAGTGCACGACCCGCCGGATGCTTTTAGCTTTATGAGTGTTACCATATATGGGTATGGCGGCCATTTTGGTAATGTGACCTGGACCTAAAACGGTTCCCCCAATAAATGCGCCTTATCGTAAGGAGCAAAAATATACCTTATACTTTAGTACTGTATTCTGGATCGTTTGCAGGATAAAATACATTCTCACTTTGTCAATACAAAAGCGCATATGTGTCAAAGTTTGACCTAGGCACAAAGAAGGTCAAGGTCAACCCAGGGTTACCATCTTAGCAATTTATGATGGACCTACGTCCCAGATGCTATTTATCAAGTTTCGTGGAAGTCTGCCCAGTGGTTCTGGAGAAGACTATTTTTGAAGGGTTTTTACCATATATGGCTTGGCGGCCATTTTGGTCATGTGACCTGGACCCTATGAGCAAATTTTTGTTTCCCCCTTCCCATAGAGGCTCCATATGAAATTAGACTTCAATCGGCCCAACGGTTTCCGAGGAGAAGCAGTTCGAAAATGTTCACATTTTTCGCCTCGGCGAGGCTATACTAAATGGAATGTAATATTTCTCAAGTTCATTGGTAAGATCTCATTGATATCTATCAGTATGCCAAAAAAAGTTTAAATATTCCAAGCGGTTAAGTCACTATCACCAATTTTCACAAACGGGTTACGGACGGACAGACAGACAATATATGGCTTGGCGGCCATTTTGGTCATGTGACCTGAACCCCATGAGCAAATTTTGGTTTCCCCCATCCCATAGAGGCTTCATATGAAATTTGATTTCAATCGGCCCAACGGTTTCCGAGGAGAACCAGTTCGAAAATTTTCACATTTTTCTTCCTCGGCGAGGCTATACTAAATGGAATGTAATATTTCGCAAGTTCATTGGTAAGATCTCATTGATATCTATCAGTATGCCAAAAATTGTTTAAATATTCCAAGCGGTTAAGTCACTATCACCAATTTTCACAAACGGGTTACGGACGGACCCAAAGAAGATCAAGGTCAACCCAGGGTCACCATTTTAGCAAATTATGATGGGCCTACGTCCCAGATGCTATTTATCAAGTTTCGTGGAAATCTGCCCAGTGGTTCTGGAGAAGACTATTTTTGAAGGCTTTTTACCATATATTGCTTGGCGGCCATTTTGGTCATGTGACCTGGACCCCATGAGGAAATTTTGATTTCCCTATCCCATAGAGGCTCCATATGAAATTTGACTTCAATCGGCCCAACGGTTTCCGAGGAGAAGCAGTTCGAAAATTTTCACATTTTTTCGCCTCGGCGAGGCTATACTAAATGGAATGTAATATATCGCAACTTCATTGGTTAGATCTCATTGATATCTATCAGTATGCCAAAAATTGTTTTAATATTCCAAGCGGTTAAGTCACCATCACCAATTTTCACAAACGGGTTACGGACGGACAGACAGACAGACCATATATGGCTTGGCGGCCATTTTGGTCATGTGACCTGGACCCCATTAGCAAATTTTGATTTCCCCCATCCCATAGAGGCTCCATATGAAATTTGAATTCAATCGGCCCAACGGTTTCCGAGGAGAAGCAGTTCGAAAATTTTCACATTTTTCTTCCTCGGCGAGGCTATACTAGATGGAATGTAATATTTCGCAAGTTCATTGGGTAGATCTCATTGATATCTATCAGTATGCCAAAAATTGTTTAAATATTCCAAGCGGTTAAGTCACTATCACCAATTTTCACAAACGGGTTACGGACGGACAGACGGACAGACGGACAGACTGACAGAATGACCGAATGACAGAATGACACGGTGATTTTAGGGCACTCTTAGAAATCAACCGACTTCAGTCGGTTGCTTTTTCTGCGGGTCGTGCAATAAAGGAGACCTTGACCTTTCGTTCAGTTACAATAGTTTTGCATGCAAAAACCTAACTTTTGTATACAGATTTTTAGGTGCAAAACTATTGTATCTGCAGTTACAATAGTTTTGCACTTAAAATGTTAAGATTGTGATGTAAATATTGTGTAAATAATGTAGATACAATAGTTTTGCACCAATTCAGTAGCATAGGGATGCACCAATAAAGCTTTCAGAACCATGGAATTTTATATATATATATATATATATAGACAAATGAATTAGCGCATAAAAATCGGTCGCACCGCAACCGGGACTCAAACCACGGATCTCCTGCATTCCGGGCAGACGTGCTAACCATTACACCACCGCGATCTTCCGACGTTGTACGCCAATTTTAACATTTATAAACCTTTAACGTCATTAGCGCTATTTAGAGACCTTTCATTTACCGCCATAGGCGACCCTATCATTTTCGGTTCTTTTTTAACCTACGGACGGCGGCCATTTTATTCTATTTATTTATTTATTTATTAGATTTACAAATGTTCTACTGTATCGGAGTAAGTATATGAAAATCAAGGTAAAGCTCGTGCTATAAATGTTAAAATTGGCGTATAATGTCGAAAGGCCGCGGTGGTGTAATGGTTAGCACGTCTGCCCGGAATGCAGGAGATCCGTGGTTCGAGTTGCGGTGCGACCGATTTTTGTGCGTTTGTCTATTTAATTGCCTGTATCGTGCTTTACTTTGATTTCCATATATATATATATATATATATATATATATATAACAAGTATAGCTTTTACAAAAAGCTAGGTCTACGCTTAGCACATATTAAATGTGAATGTCTAGAGTTATATCTCAGTCGAAAGGGAAGGAGGAGCCGACAAAAGAAAACCCAGAAATGTGTTTGTTTTTATTTGCAAATAACCGTCTTTGCCTTTGCATAAATTTAAATTGCCAGTCTGCACCCAGGATCCTGCCGATTGAAGATTCAATAATGTCAAAGTTGCAAATGGTGTACGGTAATTTTGTCAAAAAGTTCTTTTTTATCTTTCAACAGGCACATGTGCAACTTCGATCAATATGCTTGTAACAAAAACTGTTGGGGATGTTAAGTAAACAACTTTCCTACACTTTAAAGAAGACTAATTGAATATTATCCCAAAACTTTTGCTAACGTTGAGGCAAGTTTTTTAGATCGCCAGAGCTGAAGGCTCCTGAGGAGATTATAGGACAGGCAGTAGTCCATCTTGGTCAAGAGTTTGTAGATGTATTTTTGTATTAGCCTGTACAAATATGACAGTAAATATGGGTTTGCACAAATGTGATAGCAATTCTGTGCCAGGGGCATATTTTTGTATGAAAGCTTATACTTGTTATGGACCGCTTTCTTCTTCTTGTGAAAGCTTATACTGGTTAAAGGTCAACCTGCATTGTGGGTTACTAATGGCTGTACTTGCGTGATAAACCCAACGTCTATATTGTCTCCGCCCATGGGCACAGACAATAAGTTAAACCAATACAATCACACAAAATGGATCATTCAGAATAATATTGGGTGACCATATCCTACCATATTTAATACCAACCTGTCTAGCCTAACCTTAGCTTACCTTACCATACCATACCCTAAAGTAGGACCTACCCTCGGTACACAGGGCATTCTAGGCTAAGGAAGGGTACCCCTCCCCACCCCACTACCATAAGTAGGAGAATGACATTACTTTACCTATCCTATTCCACACCACACTGCTTACAACTTAGCCTACCCTACCCCACCCCTACCTACCATAGTGTAAGCTTGGTGAGGAAGGATAGCCTACCACTATCCTAACCAAGAAAAAGAATGTACATACAGTATCCCACACCACTCTGGCTACTGGGGTAAGGTATGGGAGGAGAGCCCTACTTAACCCTAACCTAGCAGTGCCTAAAGTTTAAACTAGCCTACTATATCCTACCTTACCTATCCTACCCTAAGGTAGAGACTAACATACCTACTTTTCCATACCTTACTGGTTTGTTAAGTGTTCCCTACCCTCACCAGTAGGGTGGCCATACCCCACCCCACCCCATTTTACCCTTCCCCTTTTGAGTTACCTACCCTCACCTAGCCTAGGGTAAGATAGGCTGTCTAGGCTAGGTTACCCTACATCTTACACTAACCAGTAGGGTGACCATACCCTATTCCTGCCTACCAGCTACACTCCATTGCTATCTCCCGTTAATTTTATAACTTAAATAAAGATGTAAATCTAGATTCTTACCATAATCATATCTTTGATATTTACTGATCAAACAAACATTCAACATGGCAGCGTTTTTTTTTTTTTGTGTCTGTCTTGTTACTTTGCTACGTCATGGTTGCGAGATAATATGTCGTCAAACCTAGCCCAGTAAGTGATGTCACATTGACATATGCTATATTTTCTGTCGGCCACGTCACAGAGCGCTGCCGAATAAAAATGGCCCATGAGTGAGTATTTATTATAATTGTTTGCTCGAGGTCTTATGACTGAGGAGAATATCGGCATAATTATTTTGACTAGGGTAGACCAGCCTACCCTTAGCCTATCCTACCCTACCCTACCTCCATATATGAATATACCCTACCTTTTTCAACATCTGCCTACCAGGAAGGGTAGGCTAGCTTATCATTAACCTATCATGCCCTAGTAACCCTACTCTAACCAACCTTACCCTACCCCTAATTAGGGTAAGGCCAATCTTACCATTACATACGGTACAATAGTGTAGACTAGGATAGGGAAGGGTATCCTACCCGGAGGGTGACTGTTCCAACTCTAATACTAGCCTTCTTTTCAGGCTAGCCTGGCCTGGCTAGGACAGCCTTGCCTACCATATCCCACCTTAAACTATCCTACCCTAAGATAGGGCCTACCAAACTGGTTCAGGTAATGGTAGGGTACTCTTCCTTACCCTATTGGCTTACCCTATGCTTTCCTAGGTAGGGCGGGAATAGGCTAAGCCTACCCTACCCTAGGGTTGGATACAGTCTGCCTACTTGTTAGGGTAGGTTACAATCGCTAACCAGTTTGGGAGGCCGTACCCTAGCGTAAGATATGTTAAGGAAGGATATGGTAAGCTAGGCTAAGCTAGGGTTAAGCAAGGTTGTGTTTGATAGAGTAGGTAAAGTCATTCTTTGCGTTAGAGTAGTGGAAGGCTACACTTCCTTAGCCTAGCCTACACTATGGCACAAAATGGCCCTACAATGGTTAGGGTAGGGTAAGGTAGGGTCCATCTATGGAAGGGTCACCCCTACAATATCCTATTAGTTAGGATAGACTAAGGGTTGGCTAGCCTGTCTTACCTTGTAGACAGGATGGTGTTGCAAAGGGTAGGGTATGGTCACCGTACTGATTAGGATAGGGTGTAAGGTACCCAAGCCTAGTTAGCCAGGTAAGGGTAGGTATGTAACTGTAAGATTTGGTAGAGCAGGTCCTACCCTACTGTAGGGTAAGGTGGAGTATGTTCACCCTACTGGTAATGATATAGGTAGGGTACCCTACCCTAACCTATGGACTACTCTACACTAGAGTACCACTGGGCAGGCTAGGCTATGGAAGGGTATCCTACTACTAGCCTAACTGGGAGGATGACTATCCCTATCCTACACCACAATGCCTACCCCTTACCATACCCTATCCCACCCAAGAGTAGGGACTACCCTACTCTGTGGTGCCATAGTGTAGGCTCAGTAATGGAAGGGCGCCCTAACTAGGAGAAAGACTACCTGTTAGGATAGGGTAGTGTAGCTAACCTCAATATTAGCACTACCTTACCTAGCCTACTTTATCATACCTTACCTATCCTACCCTAAGGTAAATTTGTTTGTTTGCGTTGGGGTTTAATACGGCCCAATCAAGACTATTTTAGGTCATTTTTGAGCCAGTCAGTTTACCTATCCACACTTTTCCTGGGCAGGCTTATACATAAGCGGTTAACCAGTACAGTGCACATTCTTTTGCCAGAAACTGACAAGTGCCCTTCTTGAAACAGCGGAAGAGAGAGAATGACCATAGAAAAGATTTCATGATCAATCTCGACGAAAGAATGTTGCTGGCTCCGGCAGGCATTGAATCCGCGTCTTCCTGATCCCCAGTCAGACGCGCATCCGACTGAGCTACCGAGGCCAGCACCCTAAGGTATAGCCTACCATACATGCTTTACTGTACTCTGCTGGTGAGGGAAGGGTACCCTACCCTCTCCAGTAAGGTGACCATACCCCACCTTACACTAACCTACAGTACCTACTCTACCAAATTTTACAGTTACCTACCCTAACATAGCTTAAGGTAGGGTAGACTAGGCTAGGGTACTTTACACCCTACACTAACCAGTACTGCGACCATACCTTACCTTTTTCAATACCATCATGCCTACCCTTGGTGTATCAGAACCTACAGTGTTGACGGGTACGTTAAACCTCAAATCTGTATGCTGAAAGCAGTACTATTTCCTACTTCAGATATTCCCCAGAAGCGCAGCAAAGTCCTGCATAATTTTAGAACTGACCTAAGTAAAATTATAAATAACCACTGTTTCATTATTTTCCTTCATTTAGTTATTTGATTAGTGTTTTGTTTTGTTTGATTTGAAGTTTTAACGTCCCCGTCAACACAGTAAAGGTCATTTTGGAGACGTTGCTTCCAATTTTAAGAACTTTTACCAGACATCGAGATGAAATGACATCTCAAGGCCTGCCGCCCAATTAAACCAATAGGTTTATAAGCATGGATGGACCGACTCGAACCGCATTGTCTGGGCAGGCTTAGATCCGCTTAGCGGTTAACCAGAATTCGTGTGCGGGTCGGTTTCAGCTCTGCGTGGAAGCATCATGCAGCCCATCTATTTCTTCAAGCCCCATTTGATAAGTGTATTTGCTTAAAATGACAGAATTTCAAGCCAAGGATTTATTTGTTTGATTTGAGGTTTAATATCCCCGTCATAAAATTATAAATAACCACTGTTTCATTATTTTCCTTCATTTAGTTATTTGATTAGTGTTTTGTTTTGTTTGATTTGAAGTTTTAACGTCCCCGTCAACACAGTAAAGGTCAATTTGGAGACGTTGCTTTCAATTTTGTGGGAATTTTACCCGACATTGAGATGAAATGACATCTCAATGTCCTGCCGCCCAATGAAATCAATAAGGTTCATAAGCACGAACGGTCCGACCCGCAACACTTTCCCTGGGCAGGTTTAGATCCTCTAAGCGGTTTACCAGTACTAGTGTGCGTTCAGTTTCAGCTCTGCGTGGAAGCATCATGCAGCCCATCTAGCCAAGGACCACAATTTCTTGAAATAAATACAGAAAACTGAAATTGTTGTATACTACAGCTTATTTGTATCCATTAATTTGGCTTAAATCAGACTTTTGTAACTTTAAATGGTGCAGCCATGTGCTTTTCATTCGGTGCAAAACTATTGTATCTGCAGGTTTTGCTTGAGAAACCTGGCATTGTTGGGTAATTTTTAGTGCAAAACAACTGTAACTGCAGTTACAATAGGGTTGCGCCAACTCCTAACGGCCTTTGCAGATACAATATTTTGAATATTTTTAATAACTCCAGAACGGAATGGAATATGTATACAACTCTTTGGTGACAGATGCAAATCAATATATGCAATTAAAATATAGGAAAAACTGAAAATGGTCAAAATGTCAGTAACAATAGTTTTGCGCTCAGCCCTCGATATTATATGACACAAAATGAATGAGGACTGGGGCGTATGAACGTAACGTCAATTTTACGTACGTTAGTCTAATTTCAACATTGAAATCTCCTAACGGCATTCATTTGTAAATATTTGCATGTTGTTCCCCCTTTAAGCACTAAAAGTAAGTCAATGAATCCTTCTAAAGGATTAACCTGATTCCATCGTAACATACGTCACAAAATGTAAACAAAATAACCCTCAAATAAACGTCATTTCACGTAACAGTTCCCTGTAAGTCGGATTCAAGAAGAAATAATTAATATTATCAGTGTTAACGGACTAAAGGCTTAAATGGCCTTAGACTACCAAAAATTTTTATGCCCCTTTTCAGCGTCGTGCCTAATATATAATGGGCCGTCACACGAGATTTTGGCACTTATTGTCGTCCGTAACAGTGTTACATGTGGGTTTACGGCGTTCCGCAAACCCCCATGCTGACAAGACACCCGAGCGTGATCTCTGACAGGTGTACGGGCAGCTGTGGGGTAAGGCACAAGAAAGATATTAGATGAATGACATGAATTATTTACAGTATCTACATTTAACACTTATTAACACAAAACATCACAAATTGATGCTTCTGTAGCCAACTCACGACGTCCGCTCCGAAGGCAAAACAATGTTCTGTGCTCGGAACGGGTGACGTGAATACCTACAGAAGCAAACAACAAAAACAACAACAAAAACAAAAAAAGAAACAACACAAGACGCGACTGGCCAGTTTATAACTTAGGGTGAATCCCCCTCTCGCGTCAAACTTCCTCTCGCGAACTAGTGCAAACTGCAAACTAGTCTATCGACATAGTTGCCGATCACAGGTTTAGCGATCACAGGTTTAGCGATCACAGGTTTAGCAATCACAGGTTTAGCGATCACAGGTTTGCCGATCACAGGTTTAGCGACCGTCCGAATCACCTGCAGCTTAGTTGACCTCTTCCATGGTCTCACATTTGTTGACAATGAACAATGATTCTGATTCTGATTCTGGTATGCGCTGATTACGGCCGTCTGTCCGCCCTTGCTGGACCCTAACCCCCAGCGTCGTACCAGTACCTGCTGCTATGAAGCAGGGAGCAGCAGGTCACACATTGTTGTGCCTGCAAATTACGATAACTGGACTAAGACACGAGTCACAAAACATACATGCTATATCATGATCCCCCTCCCGGAGAAGTAAGAATATGTTCATGCATATACCGTTATTGCGCATGCGCCGACCAGACATACAGGCTGATTAGTGCATGCGACAAATAACCGTACAGCAGAACTCAACTTGACTGTGCATCAAATTATCAGCACCCAGCGCTTGACACAATAATACTCAAAGTTCATGTTTCCTTACTGAGCACTACAGAAATCAATTAATGCTCACTACTACTGAGCATAATACTCATCAAATTTGTGCTCACTACATTATCACAAGTAAAAGGCAATTGAACAGACCACGCCTTTGCGCTACCTGGTCAGCCGCCAATTACAGGAAACATAACAATCTCTATTTCATATCCTTCTCCGCGACACGGCTCACAAATATAGCTATTCACAAGTTCATTACATTAATAACAGATAGAAACTACAAACAGAAGATTTTCATCTATAATCCACAACATTTGTTAGTGTCTCATAAGGGCCAACACTGTTTGCCGTAAATTCTCTCTGTATTTGGTAGGCACCCCGTCACAACCGTCCTCGCGACGCCGATGACGCAGCTGACGTCATCCCCGCCGCTCAGGCCGTTATGACGTGTGGCGACCAAATACTCCCATCTATCATCATCATCATCACGTTCTTTATATCTACATACATGCACAAACTGAGTTATCAGACAAAAACGGCATCATTACAAAATGAACTCGTAATTCTTCTTGAACAAAATTATTTCTAATCAACGTGAACATGCTTGTAAAATAAAATTCATTACGGTTCATCATCACGGATAACCCGACAGGCTCTTGTAAGAGTTTGCCCTGATGATGAAGATATGGTTAAACCCGTCTTAAGTTTACGTCCCCTCTACACCTAATATCATATTGGGACGGAACCACGGTTTTCTAACCACAGCTAGTCAAAAGTCATGGTTCAAACAAGTGACCCGGCGTTTATTAATTACATTCTACAAAAGTGGTCTAAAAACCTAAATGAATCTAGAATGAGCGGGTGTCCAAACTTTACGTCTCACCAACATCTAGGGTCAGAATGAGACAGGACCTCACTTAGAAAGACTCATTCTACTAATGGAGAAGCCTGGGATTAATCCTGCGACGTCTAGCTGGCAAAGCTAGTAGCCTAATCACTACAGGCCTCAACAGTGAATTCAGAATAGGCTTCAGAAAGTTGGGGTATACTAGAAGTAAACCCTCAAAAACCTACAAGCATGTTCATACAAAAATAATACTAAACATAGATTTAACTTACCTTTCAATATACTTTCTATTTCCCGACACAATGTTGTAGGTACACGTTACAACTTGACCTGCTGCTAAAGTGTTCGCTTTTCTCAGGGTTGATATATCTATGAATACTACCAGAAAATCATGCCTACTCATATTACCTTGCTTAAATCGTGGCGAGGTGGAGATACCGGCCACAAATGAAGCCAGATAGTAAAATCGAGTAGATAATGGATTTGCGTTCAAATAGTATATTTCCCATAGGGAAAATTGATGAAACGACCCTATAAATCAATGCCATGACTCCTGTCAAAACGAACACCCACACAACACGTGACGGGAATGAAAATCATATATGGCACAATTTGGCGGTTGGCGATTTTTAGGCAAATTTTATAGAACTCAGCCTTATAGCGGCCCCCTGTATTGTAAAAACAGATCTCCATAAACCACTCATGCATACATCGTATGATATGTGCATGACTTGTTCATGGAGCAGCACAGTTTGCGTACCATATTTCACCTAAAATATTTCACTCGCACCGCCCTACCATATATCTACTAAAATAATTTAGATGTGCATAAGCACCAGAGGGGTTTCCTATTCCATCTCGCAACAAACAGTTATCTTAAAATGCGCATACCCAGTCATCTGTTGGAGCTAGATGTCTGATTTTGGACTAAACCTTGGTCTACTTCTATCCTACTTGTGTGTGGGCAGTGAAGGCCCTGGCAGGTCTGTGCAGATAAGCAGTCGCGCCTGTGCCTTTTATGGCCGCATATGCGATAAGTACCGAAATCGCATGTGCTGGCTTATATGTAGAGCAGAGCTTCATACTTATGACTTAGGAGTATTCATGTTCTATTGATAGTCATTTGCATCATTTTGTCCATACATTTGAAACGGGCAACCATTTTGAGTACCACCATGGAAGCAATACTGACAACACCTCCCGGGACGTACATTGTAATGCCGTCAAACAGCGGTCTAATCTGGGTTTCTCAATGTACTGAATTCGAAGCGTTGTGTTTTCTGGCGATGTCACAAGGCGGTAAAAGCGAACAGCTGACGTTTGCTGGATAGACGTACTTCGTGTCACTCCACTTTGTTGTTTTAATATTTGCTTGCACAATTTTACGCTTTACATAACCTTAGTCCGGCTCAACTTTTAATATGTTCTATAAAAGGGTTATCCTTTTGAAGCAAGGCATACACCACAGAAGTGAAAAATATGAAGTGGACATGTTTTCTGGGCCAGACTAGCTAGTTGCGGCCAATAAGGCCTCATCAGTGACCCTCAGATATTTTCAAAATTCCACAATGGAATCAATGATCCCAAAGGACAAGAAAATATAATCTACACTATGATACCTTAGTTCTATAATTTCAGTTATAATCAGCAATCATTTCTGCCAATCTATCTAAATTTGTTTCTATCTTGTTTATAATTTCCATTACGAAAACTTGCCTATACAAATACATTGTAAACCTTACCACCGAAAAGACGCAAATTTTAAGATGTAAAATTGGAATATTTTTCTTATTTCTGCTCAAAATATAGATTCTGGGTGCTCGTTAGAACCGCCATAGTCATTATTTTAGAGCAGAAATAAGAAAAATAAAGTTAACCCAGTTTTACTATATAAAAGTGGAGTTCAAGGGGGTCAAAATTATATAGGCATGCTTTCGTGATGTATCTATCTTTCCCATAATTTAAATTAGCCTTGTTATAATAATTTCAATTAATCTGTTGCATCAGTTTATTTTATCTTCTCTATTATTTCAATCAATCTTGTCTTTATTTCATTCCATGGCCCTTACGTTTTTTCTAAGATGGAACAACCAATATCTTTGAAGAAAAATCAAAGGATACCACCAAGCACAGCGGTGGAAGGTGTTGCATTATTCATTTCGCTAGCACCGTTGAAGAAAACATCACGCCTGTTACAAAACAGGGCTTCAGTTAAATCTCAGATATTGGATAAAAGAGGCTCACATTCTCGGAAGCGACACATAAACTGCCCGACATTTCGGGAAACTATACCCGATACATTTAATGAAATGAGACATGGGTACCACAGACGATGTTACCAGTTCTTCACCCGACTACCGAAGGCTGGGAAGCGCAAGGTCAGTTCAACAGTAGACGACGATGAGGTCCCAAGTACTTCAAAAAGAAGCAGAGTTTCTTCAGCAGCATCGTCTGCCATGTCCAGGGCGCCGTTTCCTGCTGACAAATGCTTGTGCTGTGATAGGCAGTTTATTAAACTTAATCAGGAAAAACATACACTGATTAAATGTGTAACACCTACAGCAGAGGCCTCAATCAAGAAAGCTGACGAGGCTTAGGGTGCCGAAAAACGGCTCTGTAAAGTACGCGACCAGGTAATGAGAGCCAGGGAAGCTTGGTATCACGAGCAAACGCAGTAGAAAAAGGCACAAAAAAGAATAGAGACATTGAGTCGTCTCAGTCTCAAGCCGCACATATTGCTGTATTGCAATATATTATCAGTTATATTGAAGAGCATATATTGATAGGTGGAAAGGTGGAAATACTTTCTATGATCGGAGAAAGATACTTAAAGGCCAGGGGCCAAGTATAAAAGCCAAGGGGTCTGAAAAATGGCCAGTGCTTTCCCTAGTTCACATACAGTCAACATGTAGCTTTCATCACAGAAAATCCAAAAATGCAAAGCACTGACCACATAAAAAATTATGAAACTTGGCACATTACTTTTTTAAGACATATACATTAATTTAATACGAGAATTGAAATGAAATTCCATTCCATAGTTTGTTTTTCAGAAAACTTTTTTTTTTGCTGTCTGCTACAAAATTCAAATTTACCACCAGATATAATTGATAGCAAGTGGGAGGGCTTATCAGAGTTCATAACCTCTACTGCAGCAGCTGAGAAGTGTAGCTCTTTACACAAACACACACACACACACACAAACTCACACACACAAACACACATACACACACACACAAAATCCAATAAAATTACTGGTTACAAAGCCAAAGATTCAAACTGTTAACTGTGTAGTGAGACAATAAGCCCATCTCAATTGCCACATTGGCTTAATTGCTGACCGGTAGGATATTTTGCTGTTTGATACCTGACAAACAGCCTAAATTGTACAATGAACAATACAAAACCTACAAATTAAAAGACAAAAATTGTAAACATTGGCTTTCTGGCAGCCGCGCAAGAAAGCGGAGTTAGTATATGCCGCTGATATAGGCGGGTAGGCTGTTGAGGCTGCATTTGAATTATCGGCTTCAGATGATAAGCGTCTGAATTAAAAGTGCAAATATCATTAGGTGCCCTATAAAAGAAACCAAATTAGAGACTGAACCAATGCCATGGCCTACATCAGCATATTACATAGACCGTCTGTGTCCCCTCCTTTAAGGCGAAATTGGAAGAAAGGAAGAGAAAGAAAACCAATAAAATTGAAGCTGGCCCAGAAAACATGTACACTTCGTATTTTCCATTTCTGTGGTGTATTGATAACCCTTTTATAGAACATATTTGGCGTCACTACAGCTGGTGTCTGGGAATGTGTGGCGGCCGTAAAAAGTCTCCCTGTCCTAAATTATAGTGTAGTTTATATTTTCTTGTCCTTTGGGATCATTGATTCCATTGTGGAATTCTGAAAATATTTGAGGGTCACTGGTGAGTCCTAATTGGCCGAAACTAGCTAGTCTGGCCCAGAAAACATGTGCACTTCATATTTTCCATTTCTGTTGTGTATTCCTTGCTTCCAAAGGATAACCCTTTTATAGAACATAATCTTACACCTTCGAGGGAACGGTCCTCGAGAATGTGGGTTCCATTAAATTTATTATACCATGGTATGACAATCACACACGAGTTTAGATGGAATACACACATTAGCAACATATTAGCAACATGCGTACTATTGCAGACAGAACGAATGATGTCATGGTGAAGGAGGCATCATATAACGGACTTGTTCGCCCAATCTCGGAATATGGTTGTTGTATCAGTGGTCCGTAATGAAGAAATTGAAAAAAAAAAAACTTTTTGTACCGAATGGAATCTTCCTCCTTATGTATAACAGGGGTCCATTTCAAAATTTAGGGGCGTCAGGTTGTGTTTTCTTCAAAATTGATTTGGAAAATGGCTTAACATTTTGCAAACAGTGTTGGCCCTGATCAGGCGCCGCGTGATCTGGGCCTGCACTGTTTGCCATGGTACCCATTTTTGGGTTTCTGGTACTGAATTGGTTAACAATTCTTAGTTTTGAACAACTGGCCCTTGGCCCTGGAAGACTGATTTTAGACTTCGTTGGTTGCACATGTCTTCTCGCAGGTGTTCGAGATCCCGTCTCCGTATGACCTTAGCTGTTGGTGAGGCGTAAAACTCAAATACTCACTTCTTGGAGGTGTTAACTAACCCTTATCTTGCTGAATATTAATTTAAGCCAAACACATTTCTGTCTATCAATCAATCAAATTACTTGATGCAATTAATTCTACAAATTCATAAAATGGATGCCAAACAGTGTAGATCCTGATCAGACGGCTTCTTCAGAAGCCATCTGATCTGGATCTACACTGTTTGCAAAGATAGAGGTTGTCGTTAACAGCAAGATAAGCTTTGCTCTGTGCGATGGCCTTTTTTTTTATTCTGAAACTTGTCTGCCCTTAATTCGTCTTCGGGATTTTCTCCCTTACAATTTAAACTATTTTTACCGTATATAAGAATTGCGTATTATATATAATATATATATATATACTTACACCCGTTTAAAATTCTTTCTGCATTATATGTAACAAATCAAAATTTGGATGTCACTAAAATGAAATGAATTTAGCTTTGAACTAAAACTGCAAAATTACAATAATGAATCGTTAATATTTCTGCGTTGGGTGCGCTCCGGCGCGAAATGCAAATCCTGTCAGTGGGGTCTGTATCTCGGTCTCCACTGCAATACTTTTGTCGGCTTTCCAAGCCGGTTTTTTAAGTCAAAGCACCGAAAGTACTGTTCAGTCTATCGTACGTGTGAGACTGGGGTTGGCCATAGACAGCGGGAGTTTTGCACACTATGATTTTATGAAACTATATTATATGACACAAAATGAATGTGAACGTAACGTCAATTTTACGTACGTTAGTCTAATTTCAACATTGAAATCTCCGAATGAAGTCCTAACGGCATTCATTTGTAAATATTTGCATGTTGTTCCCCCATTAAGCACTAAAAGTAAGTCATTGAACCCTTCTAAAGGAGTAACCTGATTCCATCATAACATACGTCACAAAATGTAAATAAATAACCCTCAAATAAACGTCATTTCAAGTAACAGTTTCCTGTAACTCGGATTCAAGAAGAAATTGTTAATGTTATCAGTGTTAACGGACTAAAGGCTTAAATGGCCTTAGACTACCAAAAATGTTATGTCACCTTTTCTGTGTCGTGGCTAATATATAATGGGCCGTTACATGAGATTTTGGCACTTATTGTCGTCCGTAACAGTTATCTTAAAATGCGCATACCCAGTCATCTATTGGAGATGGATGTCTGATTTGGACTAAACCTTGGTCTACTTCTATCCTACGTGCGTGTGGGCAGTGAAAGCTCTGGCAGGTCTGTGCAGATGCGCAGTCGCGCCTGTGCCTTTTATGGCCGCATTTGCGATAAGTACCGAAATATCATGTGCTGGCTCATATGTAGAGCAGAGCTTCATACTTATGACTAAGGAGTATTCATGTTCTATTGATAATCATTTGAATCATTTTGCCCATACAATTGAAGCGGGCAGCCATTTTGAGTACCACCATGGAAGCAATACTGACAACATCTCCCGGGACGTACATCGTAATACCGTCAAACGGCGGTCATAATTATCTGGGTTTCTCAATGTACTGAATTCGTAGCGTTGTGTTTTCTGGCGATGTCACAAGGCGGTAAAAGCGAACAGCTGACGTTTGCTGGATAGACGTTCTTCGTGTCACTCCACTTGTTGTTTTAATATTTGCTTGCACAATCTTACGCTTTACATAACCTTAGTCCGGCTCACCTTTTAACCCTTTGTCGATGCACCTGACCTTCTATTTGTTTACATATATGTGTACTGTGTTTACTGTAACACTTGTAAACCAGGGGTCGCAGGATCGATCCTGGTCTTCTCCAGACTTTCGGAGAAGTCTTTAAACTGAGGTCCCGTCTCTGTATGACCTTAGCTGTTGGTGGGACGTAAAACTTAATCACTCACTCATAAAAATCAGTGAAATCACCGGTAATTTGAAAAAAAACGGTTCCCGTCTCTGTATGTTTTTCTTCCCGTTCGACTGAGTAGTTCTTAGTGCTTCTTAGTAGTTTTTAGCAATTCTTAGTGGTTCTTACTGCTTCTTATATATAGTAGTTCTTAGTGGTATTTAACATGACCGAAATATGCAAATTAGATAGCTACGCCCCGTAACGTTAAACGTACAACGTCCTTAACAACTTTAACTAACGATATTCTTAGTTTTGAACAATTGGTTGTTGTTGTTGTTTTCCAGTTTCCCCGTGTCGCGGGTCGTCAGCTGGTGGGGTCCCAGGGAACGAATCCATGCTGGCACCACACCGTAGCCGTTCGGTGGTACCCCTATTCCCCGTTGCCGGTGAACAGGGAGACCATCGCTCGGCTCCAGCCCCGTCCGTCCATGTTTGTCGTCTCACGTCTCAGGTGTCTCCGAGCCCACGGGCATCCCCTTGCCCTGTAGCCAATCGCTGAGCTCCGTCCTGAGAGGTTTGTGAAACGGTGCCGTGACCTTTCCAGGTCTCGGTGGGGCTTATATTTTGTCTTCCCGTTTGCTTCAGGAGTACATGTGTCCTGTCGCTAAAGGGCATCTTTAAATGTAGGAGTTTCTGGGCTAGGCGTGCTTCATATTTCAAGGGCTGTGGATATGTTGCACAGTTCCAATGTGAGCCTTTGTTTTTGTGCAACATAGTTTAGTTGTAGTAATTTGGAACTCCATTCTAAAGGTTTGGCTACGTGATTGCACTGCGTTTAAGTTATAGCAGTGCTGTGCCTTGGGTTTTTGCGGTTTGCCGCAAAGGGGTGTGGGTTGTTTTGTGTAACAGGGTAGGCTCCGAGTTTGAACTTATCATTAAGGGGATCGTTTAGCAGTTAATTTTGTTTGAAAGTTTCATTGCGATTTGGAAGACGTTTCTAAAGATTGCTATACACGTTTCCATGTTACGTGTTATGCACCTTATATTCAATCAGGGGATTCGAGACAAAGTTTTTTAGCCATTTTGTGGTGCTTATTTGCACCACAAAATTGTAGAGTCCATCCATTTCTTTCTTCTAGCTTGTAGCTTCAGCCGCATCTACACCCTCACGCCAGCACCATGTCTATGGATGTCGTCTACGCTTTTTGTATCAATTTTGATATTGGTATTTTTGTTTTTTATTTTTTTTTGTTTGTTTGTTTTTTGCATATATTTGTTAGGTATGTACATTTTTACATTATTTGGTATGTGCTCCCAGCTTATTGAGTATATATGCGAGCGGATGTGCTTGCCCCGCCACGGACCTGTCGTGTTTGTTTTTCTTGTGCTTTAAAGATGGTGTTGTCCGTTTTGGGGCAAGCCCACCCGCTCTCTTATGCTGGGTAGGACAGTTTTTGTACCTGCAAGGTTGTGCTTGTAGATTATATTTTGTGATTTTTGTTTATTCTGTACATACAACATATAGTATAGTGTGACGGCCTCCGCCGTCTCGGGCCCAAGTTCGTGTTTATTTTAGTTTGTGGGTGACCTCTATCGCGGAGG
Organism: Lucinisca nassula; assembly: GCA_963580285.1. Classification (NCBI taxonomy): domain Eukaryota; kingdom Metazoa; phylum Mollusca; class Bivalvia; order Lucinida; family Lucinidae; genus Lucinisca; species Lucinisca nassula. The sequence goes on from OY757015.1 coordinate 49,976,221, forward strand.
ATGTGGAAGTAGGTCAATCTCCTTTTCTGCATTTTTTTGTTTAAGATAGGAAAATGTGGTGCCCTCCTCCACGTAGGATGTCATATTCTGTGGGACCGTAAGTGGGTCATTCTGAGTCGCCATGTTTACATGTCATTATCGCATCCTACGTGAAGGAAGGCACCATAGGAGGAATTGTATTCCTACCTAGTCGTTTGAGGGCCCGAGATATCGTGTGCCGATCTCGTTAGCAATGCAGTTAGTAAAAATTCATATAATCATGTAGGTCGCATACAAGCGTCCGCCTGCGCATGTGCGCAGTCGAGCACTCCTATGCGATCTTGTTTTATGTGTCATATTTACAGTTAACAATGTTTGAAATCGCTTTTTGGGAAATAAACTCTTCTTCTTCTATCTCCAGGTTTTTGATCTCTCTTTTCCTATACTATCCTCTCTACGGGATTCCTACTCTACAACTATTCTACAACTATCGCTTTACCTACCTAATTGAGCATTGCGTGGGTGGATGTATGTTGTTTTAGTTTTGCGTGGGTGGTTGTGTGTTGATGCCCTCCTTCAGGGTCGCGCTAAGTCATGCCCTAGTTAGTTAGTTTATTTCCCTTATCTGTATAAATATATGGTCGTCTTGACCGTCCGTTTTAATTACGGTCATGGTGCGATTTGCTGTTTTTTTTGGTGATTCTTATGTTAAACGACAAGGGCAGTACCGAGGGCTGTTTGATGTACCAGGCGAGGTTCGGTTTTTCGGCCATGGTGGTATGCGCGTGGCGAGCTATGATGTTCACTTGTGGGACAGCGTTTCATATTTTCCGAAGGCAAAGTTGGGACAGCGATGGCCGCCTCCACAGGCACTATTATAGGGACCGTATTCATTTGTCAAGGGAGGGACAGAAGCAATACCATGTGTGCTTAGAGAGAGCCTTCCTGTGATTTTTCTGCTAGTCAGGTGTTTATAAAAGGGTCCTTTTGTGGCCCCCAGATCATTCCCTTTTGGTAACCTTATAATGTACATCCTCTATTCGAAAGCGAAAGAAAAGAAAAACAAAGAGATGTGATAAGGCCTATTGTTTCTTATTTCTGTCCCACTAATCTATGTGCATTCCTGAAGGAGAGCCTTTTGTTTGCTAGTGTGTTGGTGTGCCGTTCTCCTTTGGGTTGTGTGGCTCTCGATCAGCCAGGATTTTGACGCAACGCTGCTCAGTGCCAAAGTCCTAAGACCGCAAACCCCAGCGTTACATCTCGTCCTGATTTCCCGTTTGCCTTCCCCACTCCGGAGAGGCCGGGCGATGGATTTTCCTTGTGGTGGATCCATGCCCAGTTCCGGCGTGTTCTCGTGTGATCCTATTTCGGGCAGTGTGGCTCCCGATAAGCTAGGATTTTGGTGCAGCGCTCATAAGTGCAAAGCCAGTGGGCCGCAACCACAGCGCTACACCTCGTCTTAACCTCTCGCTTGCCACACCCCTTTGGAGGGTGGGTTGGGGCTATGGATTTTCCTTGTGGTGGGTCCATGCCCCGTTCTGTTATGGACTTCTCACAGTGATCCAGGGATCGCTGTCGCCGTTAGGCACTCCTAAGTGCAAAGCCGAGGCCGCAAACCACAGTGCCTACCATTGACTTTGTTCCCCTTTTCGCCGTGAGACGGCCGTCCTTGGATCACTACGCTCCTTTTTGGTTGGTAGCGTCTCAGGTGCGGTTAAATCATTTAATGTTTCTGAAATCGGGTCTGTAACGGTTTTGGTTTCAGGCATGTTTGTGTGTAACCTCGTACGAGGTGTGTCTCTCGAAACAGTGCAATAAATTTAGTCTGCGCCCTTAGCTTTCCCCTATATTTTGTCCAGGTAGTTTGTTTTCTCAAAGAAATTGAAAACCGCGTCCCTCATTTCCTGTGACATTAGACTGAGCAAAGAAATCGCGTTTATCTCCCCTTGGTATCCTAGTGCGAGGTAGTGTTGAACACTCTCCACTCCGCCACAGTGTCCGCATAATGGATCGGCCGCGTTATAGAAGATGTTGTGTGCATTTAGTCCGTTGACCCCAAGTCTTAGTCGTGTATATATGCGCTCGAGCTTTCGGCTGTCGCTGTATTGAACTATTTTCGGGGTCAAGGACTGGCAGATCGAGTGTCTGAATCCGTGTTGTCCCTGCCATATGCGCGCCCATTCCTTTTTGATGCTGGCCTTAATGATTGTGTAGACTTCTCAGTGTGGGGTGGGGAGGTAGTTAAGTTCTTTGGCCAGCGTGTCTGCGCGCTCATTCCCCTGCACGTTGCAGTGGGAGGGGATCCAATCTATGTTCAGGGTGATGCCTTGTTTCAGTATTTTGTGTATTAGGATATGAATGTCCTGCGGTATATCCGGTCTTGTAGTGCTGTTTCCAGAGTTTATGTTTTGTACTGAGCTTAATGAGTCCGTTAGTATAACAACACTATCGGGTTTTTCTTCCTGTATCCATTTCAAAGCTTTCTGTATAGCTATAAGTACCGCAGAGTAGACTGTGAGGTGCTGGTTAAGTTTGAATTTTTGGTCGAAATTTAATTCTGGTATTGTGAAAGCGCTCCCAGTTTCTTTTTTGTCAGCATCTTTGCTTCCATCAGTGAAAATTTTAAGCGCTTGCTTATAGTTTTCATTGATATGTGATTCTGCGATCTCATTGCATTTTTTCTGTGTTGTTTCAGTTTTCTTTATGACACCCGTTAGTGTTGTTTTTGCGCGTAGGCTTCTTAAATTAAAAACTTCCGGATATGTTTTTTCTGCTGTTTTGACCTGTTCGAGGTCATGGTTTTTAATTAGGTCCTGGACTTTGATAATATAGGGGATCTTTCCTCTTAACCTATCTCTTTTAACACGATTGGGCGTGTCGGCGATCATTTGGTTTATGGGGAGACTTTCCCTAAGACTGCTTGAGCGGGCCCAGTACTTGAGCTGCAGTTCATCCCTCCGCAGGTGCAGGGGCATGACGCTGCATTCAATCTCCAAGTCCGGGTTCCGCGTTCCACTGTATGCCCCAGTAGCGATTCTGAGGGCTGCGGCCTGTATGCTATCTAGTTTTTTCAGGTGTGATGGCGCCGCAGACGCGTATGATTGGCAGCCATAATCAATTTTGCTTCTTATGAGTGCTGTGTACATTTTGATCAGGGTTTTCTTGTCTGCTCCAAAGTTTGCCCCCCGAGACCGCCCTGAGCACATTTAGGTCCCGCTGGGACCTGGACACCAGATTTTCAATGTGCAGTCTCCATGTTAGATTGCTATCAAAGTACATGCCCAGGAATCTGGCATGACTGGCGTACTTTATTTCCTGCCCGTCATACGCCAGCCTGGGCATGCCCTTTGTGTCTGCGAAATGTCTATTGAAAACCACCACTGTAAGGTAAGTAACTGTCATACGAGCTATACCACCCTTACTACGGTAAGCTAAGTAATCTAAATAAAACTAAGTCAGCGGCAAAGTTTGTCCCATCGAGGATGAGTAGGGTAAGTAGGATAAGTAAACTAAGTAACCTAAGTAGAATTCTAAGTAGGGTAAGTAACTACTCCACTAGCCAGTCTACCCATACCAGAGTAACTTAAGTAAGCTAAGTAAACTAAGTAAGCAGCGAAGTCTGTACCGAAGAGAATGAGTAGGGTAATTAGGATAAGTAAACTAAGTAACCTGAGTAGAATTCTAAGTAACATAAGTAAGGCAAGTAACTACTCCACTAGCCACTCTACCCGGACAAGAGTAAGTTAAGTAAGCTAAGTAAATTAAGTAAGTGGCAAAGTCTGCCAGTAGGGTAAGTAGGATAAGTAAGCTAAGTAACCTTAGTATTTGTTTGTTTGATTTGAGGTTTAACGTCCCCGTCAACACTGTAAAGGTCATTTTGGAGACGTTGCTTCCAATTGTGTGGGACTTTTACCCGACATTGAGATGAAATGACATCTCAAGCCCTGTCGCCCAATGAAACCAATAGGGTTTATTAGCATGGACGGTCCGCCTCGCACCGCCGTTCCTGGACAGGCTTAGCTCCTCTAAGCGGTTTACCAGTACTAGTGTGCTGGCCAGTTTCAGCTCTGCGTGGAGGCATCATGCAGCCCATATATTTCTTCAAGCCCCTATGGGCGGGGGCCAAAGTAACCTAAGTAGAATTGTAAGAAACATAAGTATGGTATGTAACTACTCCATTCGCCACTCTACCAATACCAGAGTAGGTTAAGTAAGCTAAGTAAACTAAGTAAGCGGCGAAGTCTGTCCAATAGAGGATGAGTAGGGTAAGTAGGTTAAGTAAACTAAGTAACCTAAGTAGAATTCTAAGTAACGTAAGTAAGGTAAGTAACTACTCCACTAGCCACTCTACCCGGACCAGAGTAATTTAAGTAAGCTAAGTAAAATAAGTAAGCGGCAAAGTCTGTCCCAACAAGGATCAGTAGGGTAAGTAGGTTAAGTAAGCTAAGCAACCTAAGTAGAATTGTAAGTTACATAAGTATGGTAAGTAACTACTCCATTCGCCACCCTACCCATACAAGAGTAAGTTAAGTAAGCTGTGTAAACTAATTAAGCGGCGAAGTTTGTATTGTAGAGGATGAGTAGGGTAAGTAGGATAAGTAAACTAAGTAACCTAAGTAGAATTCTAAGTAAAGTAAGTAAGGTAAGTAACTATCCAACTACCTATACCACCCTTACCACATTAAGTTAAGTAAGCTAAGTAAACTAAGTAAGCGGCAATGTCTGTCCCAACGAGGATCAGTAGGGTACGTAGGATAAGTAACCTAAGTAGAATTATAAGTAAGGTAAGTAACTACTCCATTAGCCACTCTACCCTTACCAGAGTAAGTTAAGTAAGCTAAGTAAGCAGCGAAGTCTGTACCGAAGAGGATGAGTAGGATAAGTAGGATAAGTAAATTAAGTAACCTGAGTAGAATTCTAAGTAACATAAGTAAGGTAAGTAACTACTCCACTAGCCACTATACCCAGACCAGATTAAGTTAAGTAAGCTAAGTAAACTAAGTAAGCGGCCAAGTCTGTCCCAACCCGGATCAGTAGGGTAAGTAGGATAAGTAAACTAAGTAACCTGAATAGAGTTCTAAGTAACATAAGTAAGGTAAGTAACTGCTCCACTAGCCACTCTACCCAGAACAGAGTAAGTTAAGTAAGCTAAGTAAACTAAGTAAGCGGCCAAGTCTGTCCCAATGAGGATCAGTAGGGTAAGTGGGATAAGTAAACTAAGCAACCTAAGTAGAATTCTAAGTAACATAAGTAACTACTCCACTAGCCACTCAACCCATACCCGAGTAAGTTAAGTAAGCTAAGTAAACTAAGTAAGCAGCGGAGTCTGCACCGAAGAGGCTGAGTAGGGTAAGTAGGATAAGTAAACTAAGTAACCTGAGTAGGATTCTAAGTAACATAAGTAAGGTTAGTAACTACTCCACTAGCCACTCTACCCAGACCAGAGTAAGTTAAGTAAGCTAGGTAAACTAAGTAAGCGGCCAAGTCTGTCCCAACGAGGATCAGTAGGGTAAGTAGGATAAGCAAACTAAGTAATCTAAGTAGAATTCTAAGTAACATATGTAACTACTCCACTAGGCACTGTACCCATACCAAAGTACGTTAAGTAAGCTAAGTACACTAAGTAAGCGGCGAAGTCTGTACTGAAGAGGATGAGTAGGCTAAGTAGATGTAGTAAACTAAGTAACCTGAGTAGAATTCTAAGTAACATAAGTAAGGTAAGTTACTGCTCTACCTGCAACGCTACCAATACCAATGTAAGTTGAGTAAGTTAAGTAATGCCACATGCCTGCTTGGTTTTAAGGGACTGTCCGACTAGCAGTTAAGGGGAATGGGAACAACTGGCACATTTTTCTGCATTTTTGTTAAAAGGAGACAACTTTCGTGACTTCCTGTTCGCTTTTCTATAAGCCTTGCCCCACTGAAAAAGGGGTCTACCCTTAAAGGAAAGAATTTGCTCCTCATGTCGACTATGGTCAGTAGGATAAGTAAACTAAGTAACCTAAGTAGAATTCTAAGAAACATAAGTAAGGTAAGTTACAGCTCTACCAGGAACGCTACCAATACCAAAGTAAGTTGAGAAAGCAAAGTAAACTAAGTTGGCGACCTTGTGACTCCAAACAATGTAGACTATGGTCAGTAGGATAAGTAAACTAAGTAACCTAAGTAGAATTCTAAGTAACGTAAGTAAGGTAAGTAACTGTCATACTAGCGATACCACCCTTACCACAGTAAGTTAAATAAGCTAAGTAAACAAAGTAAACGGCGAAGTCTGTACTGAAGAGGATGAGTAGGGTAAGTAGGATTAATAAACTAAGTAACCTGAGTGGAATTCTAAGTAACATAAGTAAGGTAAGTTACTGCTGTACCAGGAACGCAACCAATACCAAAGTAAGTTGAGTAAGCTAAGTACTAAGTTGGCGACCTTGTCACCCCCAACAATGATTAGTAGGGTGAGTAGGATAAGTAAACTAAGTAACCTCTGAGGAATTCTAAGTAACGTAAGTAAGGTAAGTATCTGTCATACAAGCTATACCACCCTTACCACAGTAAGTTAAGTAATCTAAGTAAATTAAGTAAGCGGAAAAGTCTGTCCAAACGAGGATGAGTAGGGTAAGTAGGATAAGTAAACTAAGTAACCTAAGTAGAATTCTAAGTAGGGTAAGTAACTACTCCACTAGCCAGTCTACCCATACCAGAGTAACTTAAGTAAGCTAAGTAAACTAAGTAAGCAGCAAAGTCTGTACCGAAGAGAATTAGTAGGGTAATTAGGATAAGTAAACTAAGTAACCTGAGTAGTATTCTAAGTTACATAAGTAAGGTGAGTAACTACTTCACTAGCCACTCTACCCGGACAAGAGTAAGTTAAGTAAGCTAAGTAAATTAAGTAAGTGGCAAAGTCCGTCCTAACGAGGATCAGTAGGGTAAGTAGGATAAGTAAGCTAAGTAACCTAAGTAGAATTGTAAGTAACATAAGTATGGTATGTAACTACTCCATTCGCCACTCTACCTATACCAGAGTAGGTTAAGTAAGCTTTGTAAACTAAGTAAGCGGCGATGTCTGTCCAATTGAGGATGAGTAGGGTAAGTAGGTTAAGTAAACTAAGTAACCTAAGTAGAATTCTAAGTAACGTAAGTAAGGTAAGTAACTACTCCACTAGCCACTCTAACCGGACCAGGGTAAGTTAAGTAAGCTAAGTAAACTAAGTAAGCGGCAAAGTCTGTCCCAACAAGCATCAGTAGGATAAGTAGGTTAAGTAAGCTAAGCAACCTAAGTAGAATTGTAAGTAACATAATTTGGTAAGTAACTACTCCATTCGCCACTCTACCCATACCAGAGTAAGTTAAGTAAGCTAAGTAAAATAATTAAGCGGCGAAGTCTGTATTGTAGAGGATGGATAGGGTAAGTAGGATAAGCAAACTAAGTAACCTAAGTAGAATTCTAAGTAAAGTAAGTAAGGTAAGTAACTGTCCAACTACCTATACCACCCTTACCACAGTAAGTTAAGTAAGCTAAGTAAACTAAGTAAGCGGCAAAATCTGTCCCAACGAGGATCAGTAGGATAAGTAAACTAAGTAACAAGTAGAATTATAAGTAAGGTAAGTAACTACTCCATTAGCCACTCTACCCATACCAGAGTAAGTTAAGTAAGCTAAGTAAGCAACGAAGTCTGTACCGAAGAGGATGAGTAGGGTAAGTAGGATAAGTAAATTAAGTAACCTGAGTAGAATTCTAAGTAACATAAGTAAGGTAAGTAACTAGTCCACTAGCCACTCTACCCAGACCAGAGTAAGTTAAGTAAGCTAAGTAAACTAAGTAAGCGGCCAAGTCTGTCCCAACGAGGACCAGTAGGGTAAGTAGGATAAGTAAACTAAGTAACCTGAGTAGAGTCCTAAGTAACATAAGTAAGGTAAGTAACTACCCCACTAGCCACTCCACCCAGAACAGAGTAAGTTAAGTAAGCTAAGTAAACTAAGTAAGCGGCCAAGTCTGTCCCAACGAGGATCAGTAGGGTAAGTAGGATATGTAAACTAAGTAACCTAAGTAGAATTCTAAGTAGCTTAAGTAACTACTCCACTAGCCACTCTACCCATACCCGAGTAAGCAGCGAAGTCTGTACCGGAGAGGCTGAGTAGGGTAAGTAGGATAAGTAAACTAAGTAACCTAAGTAGAATTCTAAGTAACATAAGTAAGATAAGTAACTACTCCACTAGCCACTCTACCCAGACCAGAGTAAGTTAAGTAAGCTAGGTAAACTAAGTAAGTGGCCAAGTCTGTCCCAACGAGGATCAGTAGGGTGAGTAGGATAAGCAAACTTAGTAACCTAAGTAGAATTCTAAGTAACATGTGTAACTACTCCACTAGCCACTGCGCCCATACCAGAGTAAGTTAAGTAAGCTAAGTACACTAAGTAAGCGGCGAAGTCTGTACTAAGTAACCTGAGTAGAATTCTAAGTAACATAAGTAAGGTAAGTTACTGCTCTACCTGCAACGCTACCAATACCAAAGTAAGTTGAGTAAGCTAAGTAATGCCACATGCCTGCTTGGTTTTAAGGGACTGTCCGACTAGCAGTTAAGGGGAATGGGAACAAATGGCACATTTTTCTGCATTTTTGTCAAGGGGAGACAACTTTTATGACTTCCTGTTGCTTTTCTATAAAAAGGGGTCTACTCTTAAAGGAAAGAATTTGCTCCTCAGGAGCAAATTCTTCCCTTTAAGAGTTGACCCCTGTTGACATGGGAGACAAAAAGACTTTTGCAGGAGTAGCTTCCCCTAAAGGTGTTCCCATTCCCCTTAAGGATGAATTCCTACCGAGCCCCGATGGGCTGGGGCCCGTGTTCCTTATGAAAGCGGAAGAACAGTTCCGAATAAACGTTGCCTAAAGAAAAATTTTGTTTCTTGAATTGTGGCTATTCGCATTTGTTTAATTGGAGATTATACGACCGAACAACACTTCTTAAGTCATTTGGAAGACCTTGAAATACTTGTCAACACGATTTCTTAAGACCCGCTTAGGTATGGACGGTCGGACCATAGGGGCTTGAATCATGAAAAAAATGAAAAAAATTTTTTTTTTTTTTTTTGGTACTATATTAGAGACAAGGGGGGAAACTTCGGCTCCATTTTTTGGGGGGTTACGTCATTTTACCCAGTGTATCTTTTTCGCAAATGCAGTTTTTCACCTGCTTATTACGAACTATTCAAGTTAAATATGTCCACTTTGCAACAATAATCCACCTCTGTCTGTCACTTGCAGGAAACATGTTTTTCTCGCATGGATTAACTCAGCAAAGCAAAATTCGGCATAAACGTGTGACAAAAATTTTCAGGTTTTCATCAATCACAAGCGAACTAGTGTTACGGAGGAAACTTTTTTCGCTTTCAACTGATGTCTTACATTAAAATGAACCTCTCTTGACCAATTTGAATCCAAAATGATGTATTTGCAGCTCTAAATTTAGATTTTACTACTTTTACATCGCTTTATGTAACAGATCAAGAAAACAATCGTCGCGAAGCTTGGTTTTTCTGCTGATTCCGGGCTACTCTATCGATGAACTAACGACCGGAACGACCGGTGCTGATTAATTTTTATACCGTTCGAAGTAGTGACAAATGAGCATTATCGCTATTTTTCTTCCATTTTCAACTAAACCCCAAAAGGGGACACAGACGATGTATACTGCATATACTCCAGTTTTGAAGGCTGAAAGAGTACACAGGCACCATGTAATTATGGTAGGGTTCTTTAACCTGCACAGGGGATGGTTCTCCCTGCACAGGGGGTCTCCAGTTAACGTCCAGATTCGAAGGACGATGCACTTTCTGATATTCATACCTGCAATATTTATGATGCCAATGGAACGTGTTCTGACGCCGAAATTTTGTCACCGCTGCTGGGGATCGAACCTGGGACCTTTAGCATCTGAGGCACTGAGCTAGGTGGGTGGCTAAATTTAGGAAGGCAGGGATTAGCAGTAGTTATCTCCTTACCGGACTCAGAAAAAGTGAAATGTATTTTTTGTTGAGATCGTGAACGTTTTGTGTTACTTTCAAAACAGTTTCACTCATGCTTGTGTAGACAGGAAAAAAAAAAAAAACAGCCAGCTTGTTAAAAATGCCACCAATACGTAAATGTTCAAAATGATGCAGCATGGAAAAATTTGTTCCCTATTGCAACATGTTCCTTTTTATGTTTTGAAATTTTGATCCGGGGTCGCTCATGGCCAGTAAATGACAATAAGCACTACTTAGGTTGGGCCCATTGGGTCCTTTTCCAACAGGGATTTTAGGGGACAGAACCCCTACAGTGCAGCACACACATGCTCTCCCATCCGCGAGTTTCTGAAGTGGACGCTTCTATTTATGAATTCGGCCAAATCCATTGATGTAGGGACTTGGGTAAAAAAAAAACAAAAAAAAACACTGCTCAATTCTTCTGCTCAGCAAGTTTGTATTAATCTGAATAGGCACCACAATTCACCACAACACGGCAAAATAAAGGTCAGAATAAGCTAGAGCATATCCTTGATTTTTTGGGAGGGGGGGGGTGTGGAGCGGGGATCATTTTACGGTCCTTTCGAGTTTATTTCACTCATATCGAGCCGATTGTTAATCACATGTGGTCGAAGACCGTAGTATCCGGTAAAAAAAAAAAAATCACCAGGCCTTCCGTTGCAGAACTCTTGAATGCCTTAAAATAGATGAATTTTATGAAAGGTTTGATTGTGAAGTGCTTAGATCTGTTGAAAAAGTACTTGTATTAGCCTAGAGTGTATTGGAAAGTTAGTGAGAAATGGGGCATTTTCAATATATAGGACATTTAATTTTGGTGCTGTTGAGTAAAGCGGCATTCCAATCTAAGTGTTTCTCGACCAGGCTATTAAAAGGTTATAAAACGTTTTTCATGCTCAATTCAGTCGAGCGTTAAATTTGTAATGCTCGCTATTTTTAAATACTAACAGTTCATAAATTTTCCTGCTTAGATTTGTTTTTTTGATTTGAGGTTTAACGTCCCCGTCAACACTGCACTGCTTCCAATTTTGTGGGACTTTTACCCGACCTTAAGATGAAATGACATATCAAGCCCTGCCGCCCAATGAACCAATAGGGTTAATTAACATGGACGGGCCGGCTCGCACCGCTTTGCCTGGGCAGGCTTAGATGCTCTAAACGGATTTCCAGTACTCGTGTGCGGGTCGGTTTCAGCTCTGCGTGGAAGCATCATTTCTTCATTCCCCGATGGGCGGGGCCGTTTCCTGCTTAGATAAGAACTGAATAATAGAATGTATGATAGGATTGAGGCCGAAACAAGGAATTTTCAAGCAAGTTTTCAGTTAAGTTAAGTATCATGTAGGGTTTTGTCGAGCATGAGACTTTAATTCACTGAAAACGAGCCCGAAGCCACGACCGCAATAATAATTATTTTTCTCACCCAAACACTTTAAGGAATTTATTTGTTTGATTAGATGTTTAAAGTGTCCATCAACAGGTCATTTTGGAGACGTTGAATCCATTTTGTGGGACTTTTACTCGACATTGAGATGAAATGACATCTCAGGCCCTGTCGCCCAATGAAAGCAATAGGGTTAATAAGCATGAACGGTCTGACTCGCACCGCTTTGCCGGGGCAGGCATAGATTCTCTGAGCGGTTTAGCAAGTCTCGCGTGCGGTCGGTTTCAGCTCTGCTTGGAAACGTCACGCAACCCACCTATTTCTTTAAGCCCCGATGGGCAGGTCCGAAAACTTTAAAGAATGCGTTGTGAACTGCACAAATATACAGAAATTAATAAGCGATAAAGCACATTCACACCAATGTAACACAACAAAATGTCAGTATTTTAATATTCATACCTCCTGAAGAATACGACGTGTCGTCATCATTTTTCCAGTGAGCCGCTAAAGTTTGTGTCTAAAGCATCCGTTTACATGTAAAGTGCTACGCATGAAATAAAAACCATTGCATGTACATTTCATGACCTGCTTTCTTTGACACTTGACAGCAGTTTGATGACAAATTGAATGTCCATTTCATTAAAAGTTGATAAGGACATGTCATTCTGACTGTTAAAAATGTACATTTAAGGGGAAACTGAGAAGCTGCTACCCTAATTGCATGGATAACAAAACATGCTACAGAAGACGGTTTTGAAAACAAAATTACCTCCGGCTCAATGTGGGTGTTTTGCAATGACTGACATAATGAGATAGCTAATAAACCCTAGAGTGAGGCAGCAGTATGAGGCAAAGAAAACAAACACTTAAGAAATGAAATTTATTTTTCTGCTGTTCATGATAGTACGAACGCAGTGGGTTGTGTGCAAACGGTAAGTGAACCCCGAAGGGGTTCATGTAAACTTTGTTAGCGACTCGCTGTCGTTCATACTTTCATGAAAAGCAGAAAAATTAAGTTTATTGTTTTATAATTACATTCTTTGCCCCTCATCACTGGGCGAAAAATAATGCTTATAGGGCAAACTTTTTAAATTGAAAAACATTTACACGCAATTTTACTACAAAGAGAGGAACAGCGTTGACCTCACCAACGCCCGTAGAGAACCATGGTTTAGAATGACGTCACTTGATGTCACTAAAAATCATGTGACTCGATGCGTTCACAGAAGTATGAACTCTACTTTTTTCCATGTGTTTACATTACATTTTTTTATTTATGAGCCGGATAAATTACATACCCTATCAGTTGAGCATGAAAAAAAGTTTTATAATCCTTGGGCCAGGTTGGTGCTGTTTAGGTCTGTACACCGTTCTTTCTACCTCTGGAATGAACAGTACACAATATTTCCATACCCCTCTACTTAATCTTAAGACCTCCACAAATTTAATCCAAATATCTGAGAGAGAGAGAGAGAGAGAGAGAGAGAGAGAGAGAGAGAGAGAGAGAGAGAGAGAGAGAGAGAGAGAGAGAGAGAACAGCAAACATTAGACAAAATACATGTTGAAACGCTTTTTCCTTGGTTTCCACTTATCACAAAGAAAAAAAAAAGAAGGAAAATTCCTACAGGCCTATTGGCACCAAAACCGCCATTGTTATTTAGGTAACAATATTAGAACACACGCTTAAAGTCGTCAGTCATTCCGACCACTATGAATTCAAATTTGTAAAACAATTTCAAGTTATTTCTAGCCGTATCTCTTTTAACTAAAATTCTGAACCGTTTGGCTTAACATTGCTGTATTTTTATTTATTTATTTTTTTTTTTGCTTAGCTAACCGTCGCCGCGCGTGTACCGGGAACGAGCGTTTAAACATAAGGTGACGACGTCATGTAAACAGCTGCCCCCGCCCAAAGGGGCTTGAAGAAATATATGGGCTGCATGATGCTTCCACGAAGAGCTGAATCTGCCCCCCCCCCCCCCCACACACACACACACTAGTACTGGTAAACCGCTTAGAGGAGCTAAGCCTGTCCAGGAACCGCAGTGCGAGGCGGACCGTCCATGCTAATAAACCCTATTGGTTTCATTGGGCGACAGGGCTTGAGATGTCATTTCAGCTCAATGTCGGGTAAAAGTCCCACAAAATTGGAAGCAAAGTCTCCAAAACGACCTTTACAGTGTTGACGGGGACGTTAAACCTCAGATCAAACAAACAAACAAACAAACATCATGTACACACGTTCTTTAGCACTCTGCCAAAAACACATAGATTTTATACGATACCCGTTGTGCAAGAAACTGACAAACATTTCCCCTTCAATACGGAGCTATCTAGCAATCTCCTCGATAACGTGGGTTGTGCCCGTCCCAGCCTGAACATAAAAACAAGGCAGTTAGGCCCAGTTAGGCCTTTTTTATCAGATCAAAGGCCGTCTTCTGCATTTTAGTAAACATTTTATTTCCCTTTCTGCCCATGTGTCAAAAAAGTTACAGCGACTGATTGGAAGTTGACCGCAAAGCGATACAATACAAAATTCCCAGAGCACAGCCCATTATACGTAGAAACACCATCTGCGTAATACGTGTATACGTAGTCCTAGCAGAATATGTAACATTGACAAAATAAATCAAAGGAGAAAAACAAGACTATCACACACATTTTAACAGTAACAACTCCACTGCCGGGCGTAGTTTCCGAAGTTCCGGATTATATCTGTCCTGCACGTCCCGCTTTTAAAACACGACGATTATGGCAAGCGCCCGGGTTTCTGTATCGATCATTGACAGAACACTGCGGAAAGCGAAGCAAAAGTTGGAAAATCTATATTTAGGGCTGCGAGTACACCTTTTTGGATTCAAATTGGCAAAGCGAGCTAAAGTAAACTGAAAGACAACGGATGAAAGTGAAAAAAGTTCCCCCCGTATCACTAGTTCGGTTGTGATTGATGAAAACCTGAAAATTTTTGTCACACGTTTATGCCGAATTTTGCTTTGCTGAGTTAATCCATGCGAGAAAAACATGTTTCCTGCAAGTGGCAGACAGAGGCGGATTATTTTTGAAAAGTGGACTTATTTAACTTGTATAATTCATAATAAGCAGGTAAAAAACTGCATTTGCGAAAAAGATACACTGGGTAAAATGAGGTAACCCCCAAAAATTTGAGCCGAAGTTTCCCCCCTTGTCTCTATTATAGTACCAAAAAAAAAAAAAAAATTTTTTTTTTTTTTTTTTTTTCAATTTTTTCATGATTCAAGCCCCTATGGGTCGGACATAATTTGTGGGTACTCGCCTATGCGGTTATAATAATTTTTCTCTATCTATGTTTGGAGAGAAAAAATGAAAAAAAATAAAATAAATTTTTATCAAAAGATTTTCATTTTTGGTAGAAAAAAATGCCTGTATATATATATATATATATATATAGGCAGGCTTTCGTAAATATATGTTGTGAGTGTTCGTTAGGCCCGCCTCTTTGCGGCGGTTAAAACGAGTTCCGGAGCCGAAATAGAAAAAAAAATAAAGTATGCCCCCGTGAGCCCCAATATAGCGGGTTTTAAAGGGGATGTTCATAAGGTGGTCTTGTTCACGTGATGACTCGCAATCAGTCTGCGGTTGTGTGATTGATTGTGTTTGACAACACTGATAACAGTTCACAATGAAAGCAATCTATTGACTGATAATATCATATTTTTCCATTTGACACACATCACTCTAGATAATTAAATTTATATGCCGGAGAGACGCACAATCTCCCTGTTCATTGGGCGATAGGGCTTGAGATGTCATTTCATCTCAAAGTCGGATAAAAGTCCCACAATATTGTAACAAAAGTCCCCCTAATACTGCATGTTTCTTCCTTTTTCAGACACAGAGATTCCAATAATCACCACCCGGCCCCACTCTAATACTACCATATATCCGGGCGGGGGCGTCCGGGGCATGATTCCCCTACTTTGGGCGGACTGGCCGTCTCCGGGGCAACGGCCCGGTGTCCTCGGGTGCATGGCACGACCCCACTGCGGTAACTAGTCACAGCCCCCGTACTGGTGCTGTAGGGAATTAAACATTTGAAAGATGATTGGCGCGTGAACACACCTCCTAGTGGACGGTAATGACCCGTAGGTCACACGCTCCCCTATGGCCCCGGTGCGGGGGCTTGACCCACCCACCGGCCCCTAACTAGCCGTGGGCGCCCGATCGTCGTTGCTGGTTGCATGATGTTTGGACATTGGTTTCCGCAACATGCTCCTGGCTTCAGGCGTGACTGGCGTATCGCGGTGCGTGTCGGGTGCGGATGCTTAATATGTTATTCTCCCTAAATAAAGGCACTATTATTATTACCACAATCCTATAACTAAAAACTTACACACAGTTCCCTACTGTGGGACTTTGAGGTCAATACCCTTAGACTGGTACGTGGGTAACATCCACTGCTGTAGTACGACCCTGATGACCCACGCCACCCTACCCACACATGTAGGCCCAATCCTCATACTTCCGTCCTTCCATGTCCCTTGGGGCTTCGGGCGGGGGCGCCTTGAGACATGATTTCCCCACTTTGGGTGGACTGGCCGTTTCCGGGGCGACGGCCCGGAGGAGGGAAGGACACCAAACCCATTCATGCTTATATAGTTGTTACATGAGCACATCTGTATGTTCATTATCTTTGTGTTCATTACATGTTCAGCTTAATGTTATTTTTGATGTATTTCTCTCGTATGTAATTGAATATGACATGAAGCTGTGCACCGTTTCTCAGTGTTGGGATGCCCGGCGGGGTAGGGGCGGTCATGTCATATTCCTTTATATGCCGGGGAAACGCACCATCGCCGTATTCATTACATGTTTTAATGTTGTTTTTAAATAGTTTCTCAATTATGTGCTATCTCTATGTTCATTATCTCCGTGATCATTACATGTCCAGTTTAGTGTTTGATGTATTTCTGTCGTTTGTAACGGAATATGACATGACGCGTGTACCGTCTCTCAATGTTGGGAGGCCCTGTGGGGTAGGGACAGTCATGTCGTATTCTTATATATGCCGGGGAAACACACCATCTCCGTGTTTATTAAATGTTTTAAATTTGTTTTTGAACTTTTTCTCAATTATGCCGGGGAAACACACCATCTTCGTGTTCATTACATGTTTTAGTGCTGTTTTGGATGTATTTTTCTCGTATGTGAAGGAATATGACATGAAGCGTGTACCGTTTCTCAATGTTGGGATGCCCGGCGGGGTAGGGGGGTCATGTCTTATTCCTTTATATACCGGGGAAACACACAATCTCCGTGTTCATTACATGTTTATACCCCCGGCATACGAAGTATGCTATGGGGGTATAATGTTTTCGCCCTGCCGTTCGTCCGTCCGTCCGTGTGTCCGTCTTTCCGTCTGTCCGTCTTTTAACATTTTGGTTAAAGTTTTGAGTCAAAGTTTCTAAGAGATTGTATCTTCTGAGCCCTTTGATATATTTACTTGATACTTATACTGAAGTTACATACTGGTCTAAAAATTTCATTGATGCATGTCCCACCCCCACAGTGACCTTGAGGTCAAGATCACAGACTTAGAAATTTTACATTTGGTTAAAGTTTTGCGTCAAAGTTTCTAAGAGATTGTATTTTCTGAACCCTTTGATAGTGTAGTAAAACTGCTCCTACTACAAAGGCGAAGGTTCTCGAAGCTTATGCTTCTTCGTTATTCAAGTCAGGATGACACCACAGATTGATAAGGCCCAATCTGATAAGCCCTCTGTGCTTCCGGAGCTATTCTTATACACCTGTATAATGCTTTCAACTGACCCCAGGTTAACGCTCTCGCCCGCCAACCTAGTGACAACACAATTATTTGGATTGCTGATCTCGACACTTGGGTTTGAATATAAAGGAAGACTGTTCTGCTGCTCACTAAATTTATGTTTCAAGATTACTCAGTTTACAAAAGCATGCAGAATAAGGAAAATAGTTTCTAACTCAATGCAAACATTTTGCTTAACTAAACATTAAACTTAACTAATGCCAGCTGAAGTAATCTTCATATAATGGGACAAGATGGGAAAATAATTTGGCTACAGGACTGGACAGAAACAAAGGACTTTTAAGAATCTAATGGACCCATATGATTTCATAGAAATAGAATCATACTCAAAACCTTTTCAGCATGGTGGTATAAGACTGGAAAGTAAGAAGATAGTTTGGAAGTACTTTTGGGTGCTATTTTCTTTGTTTGAGTTATATCTGGCTTAACTTAAATATAAAAACAGTGTAGAATACTATAGAATAATGCCAAAATAAAATTCTCAAGTTGGAGGTCACTCAACGTGCCTGTCACAGGGCTCAACGTTTTAAACCTGCTGATAATCCAGTCTTGAGAAAGTTTCAAATTCCTGTATCTATAGTTTGCCTTATCAAAAGTATGTCCAGCTATTAGTGTAATATTACTAACTATAAAGGTCCAAAATAAAATTCCCAAGTTGGAGGTCACTCAACGTGCCTGTCACAGGATTCAATGTTTTAAACCCTGCTGATATTCCAATCTTGAAAAAGTCCCAAACTTTAGAAATAAAGGGTAAGAAATCTCAGAAATGATATCACTGTTTGGAACTCACACGTCCCAAAAGCTACAGATCCAAACACCTGTAATCAGTAAACACTTCTAAGACACTCCCTTCTAAGAAAAAACTGGAAATAAATTTAAAGCTGAACTTTATGAAGAAATACTCTAAAAATATTTTCTAACAGCTTTTCCTTTTATGTTAAAGAAAAATAGCTTATGATAATTTAGTTCAATTATTTAATATACAAAAGAACCATCCTTACTGTGAATTTCTAAAGTCCAAGCCCAAAATAAAAAGGTAATTTTGCCAGATACAACTTTATGGGTCTTTACTCTTCAAGAAAATACAAGGGAATAATTGAGCTGGCAGGCATCCACCTTTTATAACACATGTAATCATATGACATAATGGGATTATGCTATTGGTTAACTTTTTCACGAATAACCTAAAAAAGGAAACATGATTAGTAAAGTTATGTAACCATGTATTTATTAACAGTTTCGAAATTTACTCAACTAATTTCTGCAAATTATTTTTGAGATCCCCATCAATCAGTTTCTCCAAAAATAATACATATTTAATCAAAACACAGGGATTTTCTCGAATGAACATTCTAAATTTGATGACGTTTTTTTAGGAATCAGTTGCAGACCTTAGCACACCCATTTAATGTTTATGCATCCGCCATCTTTGAGACAAAAAATAGTTCCTATTTCTAATCCCAATAAAACAATAAAATAATGCCATTATGTCCATAAAAATAACCTAACCAGGTAATCCTTAACAAATTATTATATATTTGCCCAACAAAATATTCATTTATCCCAAAATATCAAAATATGGGATACATAATTTATGCAAATATGGCATATTGACTTCCCTCACCTCAGACTGTTGTTCTTAAGAAAAATAGATAAACTGAACTGTGTGATTGGATTTCTTACATTCAAATGAAAGTCAAAATGTATTCACACCATATGGAAGTGGTGTTTGCTGGAGTTTACATAGTTTTTCAACTTTCTAAGGAGTTTAAAAACTTTCCAAGAAAGGCCACTGCATGGTAAAGGTAAGACACTGCCATGTTTACATTCCCTTAATTTAACCGATATCTCGTTTATTAGTAAGAGATCAACATAGACATATGCTTGAAATCTCACAAAATTTTCAGAAACATTCATCTATGGCTATATTAATGTCTGAAATATGTAAATATAGTACTTTTTAAAGGAACACACCCATCCAGCCATGTCATTGACCTAGTTCCAAGCAACAGTTTTTAGCTTAAATCATGGATTGCAATAAATTCCAAGCAATTTGCAAAACACTATGTTTGTTTTCAGCTATTTCCAACAAGTTCTGTAAGTTATTTAGAACTTAAAACAATAAAACAAAGGTATTTGACTTTTAGAGCTAAAATTAGACAGGCCAAGGCACAGCAGATAAATTTTCTAAGAAAAATGCTATAAACAATCCAATTCCTGTAGTTTCACTCAAATACCCACATGCTGATCAAAACCAATTCAAATACATAGTTCAGACTATGATTTTTACCATAAAGATAACATAATTATTGGTCAAAATCTATCAGTGGCATTTGATAGGTTTTTCAGTGATAAGCCTTTTATTGACCCAGACTCATTTCTGTAGAGTGGAATTTGGAGGTCATCTCAAAATCTGAAAAGTTGTCAAAATAGACAACTTCTTGAAAATAATGCATCATTTTGTAAAATCCACTAAAATAGCTATATGAAGACTTTTCTTTACCGGAAATCAGTTCAGATTGATTTTTCGCAAGTAATTATGAATTTTGACAAGAATCGGAGCTAATCATCACACAAAACTAAACATCAAATTTCAACATATTTTCCCTTATGAGAGCAGCACTATTTACAAGTATCCTGCTGATTCTGTATAGTAATTCACCTGTTTTAAGTACAGTTTATAGTTACTAATAAAAATGCAGATGCTGTTTAAAAATTTACGGCCCTTATAGCAATATTTCAGTGATACATTGTCTTGCATATGAGGCTAAGCATTATCAATGAAATATTATAAATCTGTTGAGATGATTGGATATAAGTCCTCCGTGGTGCAGTGGTTACGCTACTCGCCTTGTAAACCAGGGAACGCAGGATCGATCCCGGGCTTCTCCAGACTTTCGGATGAGTCTTTAAACCGAGGTCCCGTCTCCGTATGACCTTAGCTGTTGGTGGGACGTAAAACTAAAACTCACTTGGATATAAGTGTATACAGAAGGGAAATAAACATATTAACAAATGATATGTTAATAATTTGGAAAATCTTGAAGGAAAATGCTTCCAGTACAACACCAAGAACGTCATTTATTTTTTTTTCACTGAATACTTTTCTTATAATGAAGCGATTTAACGAGTACGCACAATCTACGTTATAAAGAGTATTTCTGTTGGTTGTTTTTGTCCGCGTGACTATCGCTGGCTATGAACAGGCAGCAATGTTTAGTCTTCTCCCTGTGCCAAACGATCCTGCAAATCAACCAAATAAATCTTAAACAATTTTGTAGACAGAACTCTACATGGAAATATACCTAGCTAGATATAAGAGGTTAGTTCAGTCCTAATTAGTTTCCCTGTGTGTTCTTACGTTAAAAAGTCTTGCAAACTAATGTGATTTGTCAGGGCCATAAAAGAGCTGAAACCGACCCGTACACGAGTACTGGTAAACAGCTTAGAGAATGTAAGCCTGCCCAGGCAAAGCGGTGCGAGTCGGCCCATCCATGCTAATAAACTCTATTGGTTTCATTGGACGGCAGGGATTGAGATGAAGGTAAAAGTTCCACAAATTGGAAGCAACGTCTCCAAAATGACCTTTATAGTGTTGACGGGAACGCTAAACCTTAAATCAATCAATCATTCAATCAATCAATCAGGGCCATAAAATACTGTTGCTAAAATATTCCTTCTTTTCAGACCAAACATAGATTTAGATAATAAGGATACTCGTTAGAATCGCCTCGACGAGGCAGTTTTAACAAATACATATCGATCTACTCAATGCTATAGCAGTAGTAAGGAAGTTGCATTCACCCTTGCGAAACCTTGCATTTTTGAAAAGCCCCATGAATAAATTCAGCGTATGCACTGATCTAATATTTTCAGGTTATTAACCCCAAAACGTTTTTGGAAATGACTACCCCCATTTGCCTAGCGTTCCATAAAAGGCACAAAGAAATATTGAACTAATTTTTGCGAAAAGTAGAGACAGAAATCAGCCTGCGCATATGCACATTCTGGTCAGGGTCTTTGCTGCTTTTGTCAAATTACATGCAGCGAGCAGACGACAATTCTTCCGACTGACAGTGAAGCGCTTGGCATTAATGGGTTATTTACAGTTCAATGGGAAACCCGTTTTATTTATAAACACATTCTCTACTAATGAGATGGTCTGCGTTGCACTCAGTAGCCATCTAGCGGAGATAACGACTTCACTGGATGCCTGTGTTCTATTAGAAATATATATGCGAAAGCCAGAGAGCTATAGGGTGAGGGAACCAGTCTAAGATAACGATGAGGGAACCAATCTATCGATCCACCTGAAGCAAACGCTTGATTGCGTGGCTGAGAAGCGTCTTGCAAACCTTGATGCTGCACTATAGACATTTTCCAATCTCGTCCATATCCTTACCTGCGTGGGCCTATTAGGCCCACGCAAAAAGGTGAAGCTTCATACCGAATATCAACAAAGGTTATAATTTGAACAATCTTGGCAAAGGTCCACAAGATGAAGCGTCATACCAAATATCACAGACCTAGGCCTTGTGGTTTTAGAGGAGAAGATTTTTCATGATTTCCCCTATATGAGTCTATGTAAAACCAAAGGGCCACGGAGTGGGAGCTTTTTTGGCCCCAGGGCTATAATTCTAACAATCTTAGTAGAGGTCCAGAAGATGAGGCGTCATACCAAATAGCAAAGACATGGACCTTGTGGTTTAAGAGAAGAAGATTTTTAAAGATTTTCCCTATATAGGCCTATGTAAAAGCAAAGGGACCCGGGGCGGGAGCATTTTTTGCCCCAGCACTATAATTTAAACAATCTTGGTAGGGGTCCACTAGGTGAAGCTTCATACCAAATAGCAAAGACCTGGGCCTTGTGGTTTCAGTGAAGAAGATTTTTAAAGATTTCCCTATATAAGCCCATGTAAAACCAAAGGGCCCCTGGGCGGGGGCATTTTTGGCCCCAGCACTATAATTTGAACAATCTTGGTAGGGGTCTACTAGATAAAGCTTCATACCAAATAGCAAAGACCTGGGCCATGCGGTTTCAGAGAAGAAGATTTTTAAAGATTTTCCCTATATAAGCCCATGTAAAACAAAAAGGCCCCGGGGCGGAGGCATTTTTGGCCCTAGCACTATAATTTGAACAATCTTGGTAGGTCCACTAGGTAAAGCTTCATACCAAATAGCAAAGGCCTGGGTCATGCGGTTTTAGAGAAGAAGATTTTTAAAGATTTCCCCTATATAAGTCCATGTAAAACCAAAGGGCCCCGGGGCGGGGGCATTTTTGGCCCCAGCACTATATTTTGAACAATCTTGATAGGGGTCCACTAGGTGAAGCTTCATACCAAATAGCAAAGATCTGGGCCTTGCAGTTTCAGAGAAGATTTTGGAAGATTTTCCCTTTATAAGCCTATGTAAAACAAAAGGGACCCGGGGCGGGAGCATTTTTTGCCCCAGCACTATAATTTAAACAATCTTGGTAGGGGCCCACTAGGTGAAACTTCATACCAAATAGCAAAGACCTGGGCCTTGTGGTTTCAGAGAAGAAGATTTCTAAAGATTTTCCCTATATAAGCCCATGTAAAACCAAAAGGCCCCTGGGCGGGGGCATTTTTTGCCCCAGCACTATAATTTGAATAATCTTGGTAGGGGTCCACTAGATAAAGCTCCATACCAAATAGCAAAGACCTGGGCCATGCGGTTTCAGAGAAGAAGATTTTTAAAGATCTTCCCTATATAAGCCCATGTAAAACCAAAGGGCCCCGGGGCGGGGGCATTTTTGGCCCCAGCACTAAAATTTGAACAATCTTGGTAGGGGTTCACTAGATGAATCTTCATACCAAATATCAAAGACCAGGACATTGCGGTTTCAGAGAAGAAGATTTTAAAGATTTTCCCTATATAAGCCCAAAGAGCACCGGGCGGGGGAATGTTTGGTCCCAACACTATAATTTGAACAATCTTGGTAGGGGTCCACTAGATGAAGCTTCATACCAAATATCAAAGACCTGGGCCTTGTGGTTTCAGAGAAGAAGATTTTTAAGTTTTCGGTGAAAAAATCTATTTTTGGCTCCTGTGACCCAGATGTGCAACGGTCCGGAACCATTTGAACAACTTTGAAAGGGGACCACCTAAGGATCATTCCTGTGAAGTTTGGTCAAAATCCGTTCAGTGGTTTAGGAGGAGATGTCGTTTGAAGAAAAAGTTTACGGACGCACGCACGCTCGCACTGACGACGGACGACGGACGAAAAGTGATCGCAAAAGCTCACCTTGTCACTACGTGACAGGTGAGCTAAAAAGTTATGAAAAAAAATTCATCAGTTTTTGTCGCTGTAATCAATAGTTTTACTATATATTTAGTGGGTGCTTCCAAATATATGTAAAAAGGACTAAAAAGTTGTTCATAAAAGGAGGTTTTTCAAGGTATAGGAAATTTGCATTGGTTTCTGCCCACGCTTGCATTTTGATGAAATTATGTACAATAATTGCCTTGGGTATAACCATCATAATTACGATGCATTCACTTTAAAATTTTATTTCCGTAGTAAATTTATTACATATTTTATGAAGTCTCTATCACAACAGAGAGTACTCTCATATAAACTTGTCTACAGTATTCAGAGTTTCATATATCTAATGCTGCTATGTTTTATGAATTAAAGCCATAATTGGTGAGTTAGTTGATACTATGAATGACCTCATATGTCTGGTAATAGTGGCTGGGCATTCAGTTTTCCTTGATGGTGTCCCCATATCTCAGCTCCTATTTTTGTATTCATTAAAATTTTATATGCATTTTACCATGTTCCAATTTTTGTCAAGACACCATTTTAGCATAAAAACTACCCACATATCTTAGGAACATGTTGATGCATTTTGATGGAAATTGAGGACCGGTAACATTGTGTTTTAACAGACTGAATACTGGTAGTCCTGATTCAGCAAAATGTGAAATTATATCTTTATCATGTTTTGGTCATGCTGTTTAATAATACTTTACTATTGCTTTCAGTTTGGATGTCAATAGTATAGTATGGTTTGTGTAAGTAGTTCAGAGCATAATTATAAGTATTATTTCAAAACATCCATTTCAGTAAATTTGCCCCCCTATGGCACAAACTATTTTGTCTACAGAACTATACCGCAAAGGTTTTGAAACGTCATCAAACGCACCCATGTAATCATGTGAACAGTTTTCTTTCTGTCTTTCTTGTCTAATTTGGTAATGGTGCTAAGGTGATGTTTAGATTTAACATTCAAATCAACAACATACCAGTCACTTTAGATGTTGCGTCAGATTTTGTGAGATTTGTTATCCGACTGGAGATAAATGACTCTCAAGTCAAGCCGTTGTTTGTTTATTTAACCCTAACTGTCCATTTAAAAAGAAAGGTTTACTCTAGGGGAAATCAATAACACTTGAGATTACTTTTCCTGGACATTAAGTTTTCAGATTTTGTATCTGCATAGGCACTAGCCAATCGATCTTTGTTGTATAGCCCCTGTGAACGAAATCAAACGGCTCCTGAAGCTGTATTCCAAAGCCATTTGAATTCGCTTTTAGAATTCACATGGTCGTACATTTGTTAGTGTTCCAAATCTTATGTGATCATGATTGTGTTGTCTTTTTATTTGTATAGGTCTTTCACTTCATTCACCTATCTCAGCAGTTGTTGCAGTAATTACAAAGCACATAATGTAAGATATCAAGTAGCATTTAAACTGTTGATAATAATTATTCAATCTGTGAGTAGTAATCGCATTACTCATAGGATTTCAAATTATTTTCAGTAAATACATTGCGATGCTTTTTTCTGCCCAAACACTGCAATGCTCTCTCTAAGCTGAGAGATACATTGCACATAAATGTACTGGTGTTTATTAATGAACAAAAAGCACACAAGAACAGTGCTTAAAAATACAGTGAACTTGCATTCAGCAGAAACATTCAAGAAGTGGTTGAAAGTTTTACAACCAGAAAAAAATACGAAAAGCTCGCTTCCGATAAATTAACCACTATATTGACAAAGTGAATAGAAAAAAAAGACACTAAAGAAACGTCAACAATTACAATACCAATGCAGAAAAGATACATATTTATGCATGTGTACTATAAGGAAGGTAACTGTTTCTCTCCCTGTCTAATAGCAACCAACATTTCTCTAGGTCTACACCAAATATTCTGCGCCTCATCCATCAGTGATATCTTTTGCAACAGAAACTCAATATCAGTGACATTTCGATTTTTGGAAATACTAACCAATAATGACTGTAACTTTTCTGTTAGGATAATAATCCAGCATTCATAAAGACAGAGTGTATCTAAGGCTTAATCTGGCCATGGACCTATCAACAGAACTATTTTTACTAGTAACAACGAACCACTGACCATTGCGTCCTTGCATACCAGCTTGGTATGGAAATGAAAATAATGGATCTCCTTGCCTTACACCTATTTGAGTAGCATGACTTATGCAAAGTCATTAAATAAAGTTGCACATGTTCACAATAATTTTGATGCTTATAAAAAAAGCAATATATGTTGTTAAGCCTAATTTGTTAATCAGAATACCTTTTGATTTAGTCTTTTACTATCTACTATTTTGGATAGATCATAGTGAATAAATGAAAGGAAAATATCAGAAATTCATGATCTTTTAATAGTTTCTAAGCTAGATCAGCTCAATATGTATTCATTTTGATTTGTATAATCTCATTTTTATTACGTAAGTGTTATAAATTGCCTCTTTGTAAGGTTCTTGGATGATTTCAATAAAATAGTAAATTTTGCAGAAACGACTAACATCCATTAAAGGTGTAAAACTACAGTGTTACCGGTTTCGGATTTTCATGAAATTTGGCATAGCTAAAGAAAATACATATGGCAATTTTTCTTAGCGAAATGAAATCTTGACAAAGACCAGAACATATTTATCTTAGGGATTGAATTTTGATAATGTTTTAAAATTTTAATTAAAAAATGAGATTTTTGATAATTATTTTATCAGAAAATGTAAACTTTAATTAATTCGAAAGGTTTTTTAGTATCAAAGGAATGCCTATGGAGTTCTGCATTCAATTCAGTTCACAGATCTTGAAACTAAATAAAACATAAGATTTAAGACGCACTTATTTAGAGACAGACACCAGCTCATGGAGGGAGTCAGTTAGAGTGGCCTCCTGAGTCCTACTTTGATTTATATAATTTATTAAATACATTTTTATAGGTTGTATATGCTGAGTTATTAATATACAAAGTTTAAAGAAAAAACATGCATGGGCACAAATGAAAGACCCCCTTTCATCAAAAATACATGTGGGTAATTGAAAAACAATGTAAAATCATCAGCCGCTTGCACAGAAAAGATATTCTTATAAGTTTTTTTATTTTATGCGGAAATAATTATCAAGTTCCTATATAATCTATGTATTAACTTTAACCGACATCGGTTACCTGGATGTCCGTTAAAGTTCGACATGAACTATGGAAATTCTGATCCCTTATATGCAGTAAAGTCCGAGATTATGTAATATTGTTGAATTAAATTACCCCATATGCTAAAAATAATGAGATCCAGAATCTTTAAACTCCTTTCTTGTAAAATCAACTATTATTCTCTGTTTTGTTTGTTTCATTTGAGGTTTGCTTGTTTGTCTGATTTGAGGTTTAGCGTCTCCGTCAGTGCTAGTTAGGTCATTTTGGAGACATGCTTCCAATTTTGTGTGACTTACACCCGAAATTGGGATGAAATGACATCTCAATGCATGCCGTCCAATGAAACAAACATGGTTTATATGCATGCATGGTCTGTTTCGCACCACTTTGCCTGGGTAGGCTTAGACCTTCTAATTAAGCGATTTACTAGTACTCAGGTGCGGTCGGTTTAAGCTCTGCGTGGAAGCATATTGCAGCCCAATCTATTTCTCCAAACCTCGATTGACAGGGGCCATATTTATTCTCTGATTCAATATTCTAGAAAAAAAATTCTTATTTTTACTTCAAACATAGGTTCAGTGTGCTCGTTAGAACCGCTTCTTTGAGGCAGTTCTAACGGGTATCCACAACTTAAGTCTAGGAACCGAAATAAGAAAAATAAGGTATACCCCTGTAAGCCCCAGTGTCCGCTATATAAAGTGGGATGTAGAGGTTACTTGTTGGCGTGATGTCTTGCCACGTATTGCAATTTTATTGATGATGGACTGTAATAACCATTCACCAAATTAATGAAAATGCAGACAAATATCAAATCTTACAGGTAAGACATCTGGCAGCAATAAATTCTCCATAGCATATCATATTGCCTTCAGACCAATTTAACATGTTTTGTTTAGATAACAGAGCAGATAAAGAATCGCTCCTCAAGAGTGGGTCTCCCTGTATAAAACTTCAGACTGTGACGTTACATACTGGTCTAAAAATTTCATTGATGCATGCCCCCCCCCCCCCCCCCCCCAATCAACAATAGTGACCTTGATGTCAAGGTCATAGACTTAGAAATTTTACATTTGGTTCAAGTTTTATGACAAAATTTATAGATGCCTGTATGTTCTTAACTCAAAGGCAAATTCAATTGATGCTTGCATCGATGTTGCATACCGGTCCAAAGATTTCATTGATGCATACCCCACCCTGCTGCTTCAGTAACATTGATACCCCCACCCCTTCAGTAACTTTGATGCCCTCACGCCCTTGGTCCATTTAGAAATTTTATGTTTGATTTAGCTTTTACAGGCACATTTATACATTCTTATAGCTTCCTGACATCTTCATTCATATTACATACAAGCTCAAAAGATATATCAGAGTATGACACTGGCCGAGGGTATACGTGACCCACTGGTCGCTTTCTCTAGTTTAATGATGTTTTTGAACTGTTTCACAATTATAAACTACCTCTATGTTCATTATCTCCGTGTTCATTACATATTCAGTTTAGTGCTGTTTTTGATGTATTTCTCCCGTTTGTGAAGGGAATATGACATGAAGCGTGTACCGTTTCTCATTGATGGGATGCCCGGCGGGGTAGGGGCGGTCATGTCATATTCCCTTTTATGCCGGGGAAACACAAATTCTCCGTGTTAATTACACGTTTTAATGTTGTTTTTGAACAATTTCTCAATTATGCGATATCTCTATGTTCATTATCTCCGTGTTCATTACATGTTCAGTTAAGTGTTGTTTTTGATGTATTTCTCCCCTTTGTGAAGGGAATATGACATGATGCGTGTACCGTTTCTCATTGATGGGATGCCCGGCGGGGTAGGGGCGGTCATGTCATATTCCTTTATATACCGGGGAAACACACTATCTCCGTGTTCATTACATGTTTTAATGCTGTGTTTGAACTGTTCCTCAATTATGTGCTATCTCTATGTTAATTATCTAGTTTGTGTTCATTACATGTTCAGTTTAATGTTGTTTTTGATGTATTTCTCTCGTATGTAAAGGAATATGACATGAAGCGTGTACCGTTTCTCAGTGTTGGGATGCTCGGCGGGTCAGGGGCGGTCATGTCATATTTCTTCATATGCCGGAGAAACACATAATCTCCGTGTTCATTACATGTTTTAATGTTGTTTTTGAACAGTTTCTCAATTATAGGCTATCTCTATGTTCATTATCTCCGTGTTCGTTACATGTTTAGTTTAGTGTTGTTTTTGATGTATTTCTCCCATTTGTGACGGGAATATGACATGAAGCGTGTACCGTTTCTCAATGTTGGGATGCCCGGCGGGGTTGGGGCGGTCATGTCTTATTCCTTTATATACCGGGGAAACACACTATCGCCGTGTTCATTACATGTTGTAATGATGTTTTTGAACTGTTTCACAGTTATGAGCTACCGCTATGTTCATTATCTCCGTGTTCATTACATGTTCAGTTTAGTGTTGTTTTTGATGTATTTCTCCCGTTTGTGAAGGGATATGACATGAAGCGTGTACCGTTTCTCAATGTTGGGATGCCCGGCGGGGTAGTGGCGGTCATGTCATATTCCTGTATATGCCGGAAAAAATCTCCATGTTAATTACATGTTTTAATGATGTTTTTTGAACTGTTCCTCAATTATGTGCTATCTCTATGTTCATTACATGTTCAGCTTAATGTTGTTTTGGATGTATTTCTCTCGTATATAAATGAATATGAGATGAAGCGTGTACCGTTTCTCGGTGTTGGAATGCCCGGCGGGTCAGGGGCGGTCATATCATATTCCTATATATATGCCGGGGAAACGCACCATCTCCGTGTTCACTACATGTTTTAATTGTTTTCTCCGCGTACTCCGGTCTTCGCCCACCTCTGATTAACGATAGGCTCGATATGAGTGAAATAATCTTGAAAGGGTCGTAAAACCAAAACCAAACAAACAAAAAATCATACCATTGATAGAGTAAATATCGCAGAGATATAATAATGTCGTATAAATTAAGCATAAAAGCTTAAAAATGGTATAGACTATGCAACTGTTGTAGAATTAGCTCAGAGCTTATGAGCTGTCTGGTCTGGTGCTATAATAGTTAGGCACTGTTCTCAGATCTCTTTCGATAAATAAAGCTTTTAAGACCTATTACTGGTTCCGTTTTCTGCTATAAAAACATGGGCTAATTTTCTTGAAAAATATGTCAAATACAGATTCCAAAAATAATATATGGTGTTTTGGGGAGCTTCCATAAGCATTTTTAATAGCAAATAGTCCATTCCGGTTATTGGGTCCGTTGCGGTTAGTAAACGCACCCGACTCGCACCGCTTTGCCTGGGCAGGCTTAGGTCCTCTAAGCGGTTTACCAGTACTTGTGTGCGGTCGGAAGCATCATGCAGCCCATGTATTTCTTCAAGCCCCGACGCTAAAGCGCGTCCTATTACATGCAAAGTATGCAGTGAAAAACTTGAAACACAATGCGATTCTTGCGATCACTGTTTGAGCTGGTTTCACTCTACTCACAACCTACGACATGCAACCTACTCAGGTTACTTAGATTAATTTGCTACTTACCCTACTCATCATTGTTTGGAGTGACGAGACCGCCAAGTTAATTAACTTAGCTTAGTCGACTTACTTTGGTATTGGTAGCGTTACAGGTGGAGCAGTTACTTGCCTTACTTATGTTTCTTAGAATTCTACCCAGGTTACTTAGTTTACTTATCCTACTTACCTTACTCATACTCGTTGAGACATACTTTGCCTCTGACTTAGTTTACTTAGCTTACTTAACTTACAATGGTATGGGTGGTATAGCTAGTAAGACAGTTACTTACCTTACTTATCGTTACTTAGTATTCTACTTATCTACTTAGCTTACTTATCCAACTTACTCTACTCATCATTGTTCGGAAAGCGGTCGCCAACTTAGTTTTCTTAGCTTACTCAACTTACTTCGGTATTGGTAGCGTTGCTGGTAGAGCAGTTACTTACCTTACTTATGTAACTTACTATTATACTCAGGTTACCTATAGGTTTACTTATCCTACCCATCCTCGTTTGGAAAACCTTCGCCGCTTTATTAGTTTACTTAGCTTGCTTAACTTACATTGTTATGGGTAGTGCAGGTGGTGGAGTTACTTACCTTACTTATGTAATTTAGAATTCTACTTACGTCACTTAGTTAACTTATCCTACTAACCCTATCCATCATTGTTCGGAGTGACAAGGTAGCCGACTTAGTTTATTTAGCTAACTTAACTTACTCTGGTATGGTTGGTGAAGCTACTTACTTAACCTACGTTATTTAGAATTCTACTTAGGTTACTTAGTTTACTTATCCTACTTACCCTGCTCATCATTGTTCGGGATGGCAAGGTCGCCGACTTAGTTTACTTAGCTTACTCAAGTTACTTTATTATTGGTAGCGTTGCTGGTATGGCAGCAACTTACCTTACTTATGTTACTTAGAATTCTACTCAGGTTACTTAGTTTGCTTATCCTAATTACTCGACTTATCCTCTTCCGCCGCTTACTTAGCTTACTTAACTTACTGTGGTAAGGAAGGGTGGCATAGGTAGTAGGACAGTTACTTATCTTACTTACGTTACTTAGAATTCTACTTAGGTTACTTAGTTTACTTATCTTACTTAACTTACTGTGGTAAAGGTGGTATAGGTAGAAGGACAGTTACTTATCTTACTTACGTTACTTAGAATTCTACTTAGGTTACTTAGTTTACTTATCCTACTCACCCTACTCATCATTGTTCGGAGTGACAAAGTCGCCAACTGAGTTTACTTAGCTTACTCAACTTACTTTGGTATTGGTGACGTTGCTGGTAGAGCAGTAAATTACCTTACTTATGTTACTTAGAATTCTACTCAGGTTTCTTAGTTTACTTATCCTACTTACCCTAATCACCCTCTTTGGTACAGACTTCGCAGCTTACTTAGCTTACTTAACTTACTAATGTAAGGGTCGTATAGCTAGTAGGACAATCACTTACCTGAATTACGTTACTTAGAATTCTACTTAGGTTACTTAGTTTACTTATCCTACTGGCCATAGTCATCATTGTTCGGAGTGACACGGTTGCAAACTTGGTTTACTTAGATTACTCAACTTACTTTGGTATTGGTAGCTTTGCTCTTAGAGCAGTAACTTACCTTATGTTACTTAGAATTCTACCCTGGTTACTTAGTTTGCTTATCCTACTTACCCAACTCATCCTCTTCAGTACAGACTTTGACGTTTACTTAGTTTACTTAGCTTACTTGACTTATTGTGGTAAGGGTAATATCGCTAGTAGGACAGTTACTTATCTTACTTACGTTACTTAGAATTCTACTTAGGTTACTTAGTTTACTTATCCTACTTACCCTACTCATCATTGTTCGGAGTGACAAAGTCGCTAACTAAGTTGACTTAGCTTACTCAACTTACTTTGGTTTTGGTTGCGTTGCTGGTAGAGCAGTAACTTACCTTATGTTACAAAGAATTCTACTCAGGTTACTTAGTTTACTTATCCTACTTACCCTAATCACCCTCTTCGGTACAGACTTCGCTGCTTACTTAGTTTACTCAGCTTACTTAACTTACTAATATAAGGGTCATATAGCTAGTAGGACAGTTACTTATCTTACTTACGTTACTTAGAATTCAACTTAGGTTACTTAGTTTACTTATCCTACTGGCCACAGGCATCATTGTTCGGAGTGACCAGGTCGCCAACTTAGTTTACTTAGCATACTCAACTTACTCTTAGCGCAGTAACTTACCTTACTTATGTTACTTAGAATTCTACTCAGGTTACTTAGTTTGCTTGTCCTACTTAGCCTACTCATCCTCTTCAGTACAGACTTTGCCGCTTACTTTGTTTACTTAGCTTACTTAACTGACTGTGGTAAGGGTGGTATAGCTAGTAGGACAGTTACTTACGTTACTTAGAATTCTACTTAGGTTACTTAGAATTCTACTTGGGTTACTTAGTTTACTTATCCTACTTACCCTACTCATCATTGTTCTGAGTGACAAAGTCGCCAACTAAGTTTACGTAGCTTACTCAACTTCCTTTGGTATTGGTAGCGTTTGTGGCAGAGCAAAAACTTACCTTACTTATGTTACATAGAATTCTACTCAGGTTACTTAGTTTACTTATCCTACTTACCCTACTCATCCTCTTCAGTACAGACTTCGCTGCTTACTTAATACTTAGTTAACTTAACTTACTCTGGTATGGAAAGTGTGGCTAATGGAGTAGTTACTTATATTACTTAGAATTCTACTTAGGTTTCTTAGTTTACTTATCCAGCTTACCCTACACATCCCTGTTGGGACAGACTTTGTCGCTTACTTAGTTTACTTGCTTACTTAACTTACTGTGGTAAGGTAAGTTTAGGTAGTAGGACAGTTATTTACCTTACTTACGTTACTTAGAATTCTACTCAGGTTACTTAGTTTACTTATCCTACTTACCCTACTCATTCTCTTCAGCACAGACTTCGCCGCTTACTTAGTTTACTTAGCTTACTTAACTTACTCTGGTATGGGTAGAGTGGCTAATGGAGTAGTTACTTACCTTACTTACGTTATTTAGAAATCTACTTAGGTTACTTAGTTTACTTATCCTACTTGCCCTACTCATCCTCTATGGGACAGACTTCGCCGCTTAGTTTACTTAGCATACTTAACTTACTGTGGTAAGAGTGGCATAGTTAGTAGGTCAGTTACTTACCTTACTTACGTTACTTAGAATTATACTTAGGTTACTTAGGTTACTTATCCTACTTACCCTACTCATCAATGTTCGGAGCGACAAAGTCGCCAACTATGTTTACTTAGCTTACTCAACTTACTTTGGTATTGTTGGCGTTGCTGGTAGAACAGTAACTTAGCTTACTTACGTTACTTAGAATTCTACTCAGGTTACTTAGTTTACTTATCCTTCTTACCCTACTGATCCTCGTTGTGACAGACTTTGCCGCTTACTTAGCTTACTTAACTTACTGTGGTAAGGGTGGTATAGGTAGTAGGACAGTTACTTACCTTACTTACGTTACTTAGAATTCTACTTAGGTTACTTAGTTTACTTATCCTACTTACCCTACTTGTCCTCTCCAGTACAGCCTTCGTCGCTTACTCTTTTTACTTAACTCACTTTACTTACTCTGGTATGGGTAGAGTGGCTAATGGAGTAGTTACTTACCTTACTTATGTTTCTTAGAATTCTACTTAGGTTACTTAGTTTACTTATCCTACTTACCCTACTCATCCTCTATTGGACAGACTTAGCCGCTTACTTAGTTTACTTAACTTACTGTGGTAAGGTTGGTATAGGTAGTAGGACAGTTACTTACCTTACTGACGTTACTTAGAATTCTTCTTAGGTTACTTAGTTTACTTATCCTACTTATCCTGCTCATCATTGTTCGGGATGACAAGGTCGCCAACTTAGTTTACTTAGCTTACCAACTAACTTTGACATTGGTAGCGCTGCTGTTAGAGCAATAATTTACCTTGCATATGTTACTTAGAATTCCACTCAGGTTACTTAGTTTGCTTATCCTACTTACCCTACTCATCCTCTTCAGTACATATTTCGCTGCTTACTTAGTTTACTTAGCTTACTTAACTTACTGTGGTAAGGATGGTATAGGTAGTAGGACAGTTACTTACCTTACTTACGTTACTTAGAATTCTACTTAGGTTACTTAGTTTGCTTATCGTATTTACCCTACCCATCACTGTTCGGAGTGACAAAGTCGCCAACTAAGTTTACTAAGCTTACTAAACTTACTTTGGTACTGGTAGCGTTGGTGGTGGAGCAGTAACTTACCTTACTTATGTTACTTAGAATTCTACTCAGGTTACATAGTTTACTTATCGTATTTGCCCTATTCATTATTTCGGTACAGACTTCGCTGCTTAGTTAGTTTACTTAGCTTACTTAACTTACAATGGAATGGGTACAGTGGCTAGTGGAGTAGTTACTTATGTTACTTAGATTTCTACTTAGGCTACCTAGTTTACTTATCCCACTTACCCTACTGATCCTCGTTGGGACAAACTTTGCCGCTTACTAAGTTTACTTAGCTTACTTAACTTACTGTGGCAAGGGTGGTATAGGTAGTAGGACAGATACTTACCTTACTTACTTTACTAAGAATTCTACTTCGGTTACTTAGTTTACTTATCCTACTTACCCTGCACATCATTGTTCTGGATGACAAGGTCGCCGACTTAGTTTACTTAGCTTACTCAACTCACTTTGGTATTGGTAGCGTTGCAGGTAGAGCAGTAACTTACCTTACTTATGTTACTTAGAATTCTACTCAGGCTACTTAGTTTGTTTATCCTACTTACCCTACTCATCCTCTACAATACAGACTTCGCCGCTTACTAAGTTTACTAAACTAACTTAACTTACTCTGGTATGGGTGGAGTGGCTAATGGAGTAGTTACTTACCTTACTTACGTTACTTAGACTTCTACTTAGGTTACTTAGTTTACTTATCCTACTTACCCTGCTCATCATTGTTCGGGATGACAAGCTCGATAACTTAGTTTACTTAGCTTACTCAACTTACTTTGGTATTGGTAGCGTTGCAGGTTGGGCAGTAACTTACCTTAGTTATGTTACTTACAATTCTACTCAGGTTTCTTAGTTTACTTATCCTACTTACCCTACTCATCCTCTTCGGTACAGGCTTTGCTGCTTATTTAGTTTACTTAGCTTACTTAACTTACTCTGGTATGGGCAGAGTGGCTAGTGGAGTAGTTACTTATGTTACTTATAACTCTACTTAGTTTACTTAGTTTACTTATCCTACTTACCCTACTGATCCTCGTTGGGACAGACTTTGACGCTTACTTAGTTTACTTAGCTTACTTAACTTACTGTGGTGAGAATGGAAAAGATAGTAGGACAGTTACTTACCTTACTTACGTTACTTAGAATTCTACTTAGGTTACTTAGTTTACTTATCCTACTTACCCGGCTCATCATCTTGAGTACAGACTTCGCCGCTTACTTAGTTTACTTAACTTACTTAACTTACTCTGGTATAGGTGGAGTGGCTAATGGTTACTTACCTTACTTATAATTCTACTTAGGTTACCTAGTTTACTTATCCTACTTACCCATCTGATCCTCGTCGGGACAGACTTTGCCGCTTACTTAGTTTACTTAGCTTACTTAATTTACTGTGGTAAGGGTGGAATAGGTAGTAAGACAGTTACTTATCTTACTTACGTTACTTAGAATTCTACTTAGGCTACTTAGTTTACTTATCCTACTTACCCGGCTCATCATTGTTCGGGATGACAAGGTCGCCATTTAGTCTACTTAGTTTACTCAACTTACTTTGGTATAGGTAGCGTTGCTGGTAGAGCAGTAACTTACCTTACTTATGTTACTTAGAATTCTACTCAGGTTACTTAGTTTACTTATCCTACTTACCCTACTCATCATCCTCAGTACAGACTTCGCCGCTTTCTTAGTTTACTAAGCTTACTTAACTTACTCTGGTCTGGGTAGATGGCTAATGGAGTAGTTACTTACCTTACTTATAATTTTACTTAGGTTACTTAGTTTACTTATCCTACTTACCCTGCTTATCATCGTTGGGACAGACTTAGCCGCTTACTTTGGTATTGGTAGCGTTGCTGGTAGAGCAGTAACTTACCTTTCTTATGTTACTTAGAATTCTACTCAGGTTACTTAGTTTACTTATCCTACTTACCCTACTCATCATCCTCAGTACAGACTTTGCCGCTTTCTTAGTTCACTTAGCTTACTTAACTTACTCTGGTCTGGGTAGATGGCTGATGGAGTAGTTTCTTACCTTAATTATAATTCTACTTAGGTTACTTAGTTTACTTATCCTACTTACCCTGCTTATCATCGTTGGGACAGACTTCGCCGCTTACTTAGTTTACTTAGCTTACTTAACTTACTCTGGTATGGGTAGCGTAGCTGGTGGAGTAGTTACTTATCTTACTTATGTTACTTAGAATTCAACTTAGGTTACTTAGTTTACTTATCCTACTTACCCTTCTCAACCCCGTTCTGAGTGACCATCATGCCTACTTAGTTTACTTAGCTTACTTAACTTACTCTGGTATGATAGGTGTAGCTGGTGGAGAGGTTACTTACATAACTTATATTACTTATAAGTCTACTTAGGTTACTTACTTTACTTATCCTACTTACCCTGTGCATCCTTTTTAAAGTGACCAGGACACCTACTTAGTTTACTTAGCTTACTTAGCTTACTCTGGTGCGGCAGTTGTAAATGGCAGGACATTTACTTATGTTACTTAGAATTCTACTCAGGTTACTTAGTTCACTTACCTACTCAGCTTACTCATGCCCTGAGAACGAAACCACAATACTTACTTACTTTACTTAGCTTACTTAACTTACTCTGGTGTCGCTGGTGTTACTGGTATATCAGTTACTTACAATACTTACGTTACTTACCTTACTTAACTTACTTATCCTACTTACACTGCTCATAGCCATAGATGAAATATATAACCTCAACTTAGGTTACTTATCTTACTTAGCTTACTCTTAGCATTGTTGGTATGGTAGTAGCTTTTGTCATAAGAGACATGCAAGGTTACTTAGTTTACTTAGGTTACTTACGCTTATTATTGTACTTATCCTGTTATATCAAGATTGACTTTCGGTGGTTTGATTAGTCAACTTACATTACTTACGTTACTCAGCTTATCTTAAGAGTGAGGTTGATGCATATACCATCCTTGGCTAGCTATACGCCTACTTATGTTACTCATCCTACTTAGCTCATTTCCGAATTATAGTATCATGCTTCAGTGTTCTGGTCAGCAAATTGTAGATATTTCTCTTAAAACTATGTAAAATCGGTCTTTTTATCAATTAATTAGGTTATTGCACTTAATTTTATGTAGCATGTTTTTTGATCGAGTGGCATAGATTTTTGACATCTACTTAGTTTACTTATACTGCTGTAGTGACAGGTAAGTAAACTGAGTAACCTAAGTAGAATACTGTAGACTTGCTTATTTTACTTATAGTGTTGATGTGAAGATCAGTAACGTAAGTAAAATGAGTAGAATTCATTTAACAGTGAAATCAGAGACTCCAGGACACCCCGGAACCTCTGTAAGCCTGAATTGTATTCTGTGTAACGTGTCCTGAATCTCATGCCTATTAGGGTGTTTATATGAAAGCCCTTGTACTAAGTACTTCATACTCCGTGTCCTGAAATCTTAGACCTATAAATTTAGATAGAAACATTTGCAAGCATCAATTTTTAAAGCACTGATTTACAAGCACAGTTGCCCAAGTGAGATTTCAGGACACGGAGTATGAAGTACCTGCCTAAATTTCATTCTATCTTGTTTATTAAGCCCCCGCCCATAGGGGCTTGAAGAAATATATGGGCTGCATGATGCTTCCACGCAGAGCTGAATCCGGCCCGCACACTAGTACTGGTAAACCGCTTAGAGGATCTCAGCCTGTCCAGGAACTGCGGTGCGAGGCGGACCGTCCATGCTAATAAACCCTATTGGTTTCATTGGGTGACAGGGCTTGAGATGTCATTTCATCTCAATGTCGGGTAAAAGTCCCACAAAATTGGAAGCAACGTCTCCAAAATGACCTTTACAGTGTTGACGGGGACGTTAAACCTCAAATCAAACAAACAAAACTTTCTTGTTTATTGAAAGTTGATTTTTAAAATCAAGTTTCTTTGTCAACACATTTCTACTTCCGGTTCTGGACCGCGTTTCT
This sequence comes from Lucinisca nassula, assembly GCA_963580285.1. Taxonomy (NCBI): domain Eukaryota; kingdom Metazoa; phylum Mollusca; class Bivalvia; order Lucinida; family Lucinidae; genus Lucinisca; species Lucinisca nassula. The sequence goes on from OY757015.1 coordinate 50,014,615, forward strand.
CCACTTCCGCTGTCCGTTCGCTGCATAAAATAGTCCAAAGGAACTCTTAAAAATTAATTTTGCAAGCATGGGACGTCTTTCAAAATATTTCAGTTTTCGAGACCTTATACGGATTGAATATAAATTGGCACAGAAAGTAGAATTCTGAAAAGAAAACAGTACTCTGGGACTATTTTCCTACGCGCTTTCCGATGACATTTATGTTTTATTCTTTCATCCCTGAGATTCTTATCAGGACTCTTCTCGCTTTAAATATATTCTTATAGAAAGGGATTTCTGATTAGTTCACTGGCATGATGACAAACAGTGTACATGGAGATTCTGGCGAGACGTTCTAGCTACGTGCCGTCTTATCAGGATCTACAAGGTTTGCATAGATACAGTGTATTTCTACCATAGCGTCTGCACCGGTCTACAGGGTTTAAAGGCTGCACGATGCTTCCACGCAGAGCTGAATCCGGCCCGCACACTAGTACTGGTTAACCGCTTAGAGGTTCTAAGCCTGTCCAGGAACCCCGGTGTGAGGCGGACTGTCCATGCTAATAAACCCTATTGGTTTCATTGGGCGACAGGGCTTGAGATGTCATTTCATCACAGTGTCGGGTAAAAGTCCCACAAAATTGGAAGCAACGTCTCCAAAATGACCTTTATAGTGTTGACGGGGACGTTAAACCTCAAATCAAACAAAAACAAACAAAACAGGGTTAAAAGGGTTAGCCTATCAATGCATTTACAGACCTACAATTCGCCTGCTTTCGAGAGCTCTAATTACAAAACATTTGTTGTAAGCTGTGAGTTTTAAATCAAATTCCGTTCTTTAGCAAATAGTGAAGACACTGATCAGACGCAAAGGGGCCCCCGCCCATAGGGGCTTGAAGAAATATATGGGCTGCATGATGCTTCCACGCAGAGCTGAATCCGGCCCGCACACTAGTACTGGTAAACCACTTGGAGGATCTAAGCCTGCCCAGGAAACGCGGTGCGAGGCGGACCGTCCATGCTTATAAACCCTATTGGTTTCCTTGGGCGACAGGGCTTGAGATGTTATTTCATCTCAATGTCGGGTAAAAGTCCCACAAAATTGGAAGCAACGTCTCCAAAATGACCTTTACAGTGTTGACGGGGACGTTAATCATCAAATCAAACAAACAAACTGATCAGACGCAACATTTTGTGGCCTCTAATCTATCTTAACTGTTTCCGAATGTCCCAGTATTGAAACAACTGGCATTTATGGGTTAATGTTTTTAGGACCCTCGTACAGGTTGGAATAAACGTATTTTAATTCGCCTTGGGTAAACGCGGCGTCTGATCAGGGTTATAATGTCTAAAGCAATTGGTTTAAAATGATCTTTTTGTGAAGTTATTCTCCTTTTTATGTCCCGACGCCCGAAGGAACATAGCTCCAAACGGATGCACAACGTATATGCATCATCGTATCAATGCGACGTTGATGCGACGTTGCTAAGACATCATATGCCCGCTAGGAGAACTTTCCTGTAAGACTATATACAGATATGTACTGAGCTAATTTAGAAATTTATGGATTGACCATGAAGAAATTGACAGACACGTTCATCTTTCTTTCTTCCGTTTTTTCTTCGTGGGGGTAGTTGAGTGAGGCAATGGCGATGTGTATCTTGTGTCACTGGGGAGTCCAGCTGATATTGACTTGCAGTTTGGCAACACCTGCTGTCCTTGCAGCAGGTAAAGCTAGAGTGGGGGAGTGTTGTTATTTCTTCTGTTTCTACACTTCCATTCATTTTCCTCTTCTCCTCTACAACGGCCCCCGCCCATCGGGACTTGAAGAAATATATGGGCTGCATGATGCTTCCACGCAGAGTTGAAACCGACCCGCACATGGGTACTGGTAAACTGCTTAGAGGATCTAAGCCTGCCCAAGCAAAGCGGTGCGAGTCGGCCCGTCCATGCTTATAAACCCTATTGGTTTCATTGGGCGGCAGGGCTTGAGATGTCATTTCATCTCAATGTCGGGTAAAAGTCCCACAAAATTGGAAGCAACGTCTCCAAAATGAACTTTACAGTGTCGACGGGGACGTTAAACCTCAAATCAAACAAACAAATCATCTCCTCTACTGTCTCTTCTATGTATATTCCCCCTTTCTCTTGGAGAAGACAAAATTGATCCACTAGGGTTGACCTGTCGTTAAACTCAAAACAATTGATGAATCATTTTTTTACTTTGTCTAATTTTTTAACCCTCTGGGACTTTGTCAAATCAGAATCAGAACTGTTACTGGTGACACGTCAAATAACATTCATACACCAGGACCTGTCATATGGGAAGTTAGTCTCTAGATTTTTTCATCAAAATATCTAGATAACTGCTTGATCTACGACTAACATTGTTATATAATAATTATTCCTCATAAATCAACTTTCCTCAGTAAGTACTTCGATAATGTCTATCTATCTTCCCCATAATTTAAATTAGCCTTGTTATAATAATTCCATGTAATCGTCTGCATCAGTTTATTTTATCTCCTCTATAATTATACCCCCGCAAACGAAGTTTGTGGGGGGGGGGGGTATACTGTTTTCACGTGGTCCGTCCGAAAACCGTCCGTCCGTGTTTCAGTATCTACTGCTAGTCTACCTAGCTAGTTATACTCAGACGCCTTTGCCGCGTGAATCACTCTTATTCCAGCTTCCGTATTGATAACTTACCTTGTATATTGCACGACCCCCAGAAAAAGCGACCGACTGAAGTCGGTTGATTTTCTAAGTGCCCTAAAATCACCGTGTCATTCTGTCAGTCTGTCAGTCTGTCATTCTGTCAGTCTGTCATTCTGTCAGTCTGTCTGTCCGTCCGTAACCCGTTTGTGAAAATTGGTGATAGTGACTTAACCGCTTGGAATATTTAAACAATTTTTGGCATACTGATAGATATCAATGACATCTAACCAATGAACTTGCGAAATATTACATTTCATTTAGTATAGCCTCGCCGAGGCGAAAAATGTGAAAATTTTCAAACTGCTTCTCTTCGGAAACCGTTGGGCCGATTGAAGTCAAATTTCATATGGAGCCTCTATGGGATGGGGGAAACTAAAATTTGCTCTTGGGGTCCAGGTCACATGACCAAAATGGCCACCAAGTCATATATGGTCTGTCTGTCTGTCCGTCCGTAACCCGTTTGTGAAAATTGGTGATAGTGACTTAACCACTTGGAATATTTAAACAATTTTTGGCATACTGATAGATATCAATGAGATCTAACCAATGATCTTGCAAAGTATTACATTCCATTTAGTATAGCCTCGCCGAGGCGAAAAATGTGAAAATTTTCGAACTGCTTCTCCTCGGAAACCGTTCGGCCGATTGAAGTCAAATTTCATATGGAGCCTCTATGGGATGAGGGAAACCAAAATTTGCTCACGGGGTCCAGGTCACATGACCAAAATGGCCGCCAATCCATATATGGTAAAAACCCTACAAAAACAGTCTTCTCCAGAACCACTGGGCAGATTTCCACGAAACTTGATAAATAGCATCTTGGACGTAGGCCCATCATAAATGGCTAAAATGGTGACCCTGGGTTGACCTTGACCTTCTTTGCGCGTAGGTCAAACTTTGACACATATGCTTTTATATTGGAAAAGTGAGAATGCATTTTATCCTGCAAACGATTCAGAATACAGTACTAAAGTAGTGAGATCTAACCAATGAACTTGCGAGATATTACATTTTATTTAGTATAGCCTCGCCGAGGCGAAAAATGTGAAAATTTTCGAACTGCTTCTCCTCGGAAACCGTTTGGCCGATTGAAGTCAAATTTCATATGGAGCCTCTATGGGATTGGGGAAACCAAAATTTGCTCATGGGGTCCAGCTCACATGACCAAAATGGCCGCCAAGCCATATATGGTCTGTCTGTCTGTCCGTCCGTAACCCGTTTGTGAAAATTGGTGATAGTGACTTAACCGCTTGGAATATTTAAACAATTTTGGCATACTGATAGATATCAATGAGATCTAACCAATGAACTTGCGAAATATTACATTCCATTGGAAAAGTTAGAATGCATTTTATCCTGCAAACGATTCAGAATACAGTACTAAAGTATAAGATATTTTTTGCTCCTTACGATAAGGCGCATTTATTGGGGGAACCGTTTTAGGTCCAGGTCACATGACCAAAATGGCCACCATACCCGTATATGGTAACACTCATAAAGCTAAAAGTATCCCGCGGGTCGTGCACTTCAGCTGAAGCACTGGTTAAAGTAGTTATTAGTGTGAAACAACAAAACATGGTTTCAGACAGTAAAAATGATAATTACAGATAATTGGAGAACTTATAAATAGCTTTCTTGGTACTAATTATTGTACATTATCGGACACAATATGGAGTTATCAGGCGTGCCAATACCCAGCATGGACTGGAATAGTGTCAATCTTCTTGAAGCTTTCAAGAAATTCAGGCAACATGCGGAATTAATTTTTCAAGGTGCTTTAGCAGAAAAGACAGAAGAAGTACATGTGACATATTTGCTTCTCTGGGTGGGCGAAAAGGGCCGTGAGATTAACAACACTCTCAACCTAACAGCCGAGGAGAGACAAAATGTTGATGCCATTTGCACGGCATTTCAGAACCATGTGCAACCAAAGTCAAATCCAGTTTTTGCTCGTTATAAACTTAATAATGAGGTTCAAGGGGACAGCTCGTTGGAACAGTTTGTTACACGACTGAAAGTGCTTTCCAAGGACTGTTCGTTTGAAGACACGTACGTATGATAAGTGATCGTTTGGTATTTGGAGTACGTTCACAGGACATACGTAAGAAACTCCTAACGGTTGGTGCTGACCTTAGCCAAGGCAGTGCAAATATGTCAAACGTATGAGTACGCTCAGGAGCAGCTAAAAACAATGGCGTCAACGTTAACCACGGGGGCCAGCATGGGTGCAGCAACCGCTGCAGTAAATTACGTAGACAAAGGACATGCTTCGGGCCAGGGCACTAAGTTCAGGGGTGCCAAACCGAAGGGATCACACAGGGGCTCCAACTGGAATCCAACAAAGGGTAAACCGACGAAACCGGTGGATACGGATCAGAGACAATGCGGGAACTATGGCAAAAAACATGCAAAAGGGATGTGCCCTGCGAAGGGTAAACAGTGCTTTTCGTGAAAGAAATGGAACCATTTCAAAGAAAAGTGTAGATCTAAAAATGTGAACAATGTTGACATTTCGGAGGATGTGTCATTTGATGACTTATGTATTGATAGTGTGGAGTCACGGATTAACACTGACCAAATTTTTGCTGAAGTGGAAGTAGGTCCGTCAAAAAAGAGGCTTACCTTCAAAGTTGACACCGGAAGTCAGGTAAACATATTACCTTACTATGCTTTTCGACAACTTGGTGTTAAGGCTGCACTCAGACCTTCAATCACTAAGCTTTCAGCATACAACGGCAATCCGCTGCACTCACAGGGTACTGTTAATTTGACATGCATACATGCAGGCACAAACCACACCGGACAGGTCGAGTTTCATGCTGTTGATACTCAATCGACACCATTGTTTGGTTTGAAATAATGCATTGAGTTCGATCTCGTAAAGATCACTTATGCCGTCAACAGCAAACAGCCGGTCGTGCATGGTCACATGACCAAGTCTTCAGTCTTGAAAGATTACCCGCAACTATTTAACGGTTTAGGTTCTATTCCTGGCAAATGTTCAATACACCTCAAACCGGACGCTATACCTGTCGTCCATCCGCCGCGTAAAATACCTGTCGCGCTCAAAGATCGATGCAAAGCCGAGCTTGACCGAATGGAGTCATTAGGGGTAATTCAGAGAGTCCAAGAGCCCAGTCAGTGGGTCAATTCTATGGTCATTGTAGAGAAAAAGTCAGGTAAACTGAGGATATGTCTGGATCCGCATGACCTTAACAAAAATGTGCAACACCCGCATTACCCAATTAAAACCATTGATAACGTCTTGCCGCAACTCAGTGGCGCCAAATTTTTCACTAAAATGGGTACGAAGTCAGCTTATTGGAGCGTCATGTTTTATAGGGACCCTTCACTTTTGACTACCTTTAACACCTGTTTTGGCAGGTATATGTACCTCCGACTTCCCATGGGCATAAAATCGAGCATGGACATCTTCCAGTCAAAAATGGATGAATGTTTTGATGGCTTACCCGGGGTGGTCGCCATTGTAGACGACATCTTGTGCTACGGCAAAACTAGGGAGGAGCATGACTATAATTTGAAAGCAGCTTTGGACAGGGCATTAGAAAAGGGTATTCGGCTTAATCAGGACAAACTTGAAGTCGGTCTCAGTGAAGTTAAGTACTTCGGCCACGTTTTGTCAGAAGGGGGTTTGCGCCCTGATCCGGCCAAAATCGCAGCCATTAGAGACATACCGCCGCCAGTCAATCGGCAAGAGCTTGAAACTTGGTTTGGAATGGCAAAATATCTCTCACGGTTCGCTCCCAATTTGGCGGAAGCCACGTGTCCTTTGCGTGAATTGCTTTGTAATTCAGTGGAATTGTACTGGGGCAAACCGCAAGAAGCAGCCTTCTCCAAGGTTAAGGAAATAATCACTCAGGAACCAGGTCAGGTTTTAGCTTACTATGACCCGGCAAAAAATGCTTGTTTTGCAAACTGACAGTAGTAGGTCAGGTCTGGGGGCCACACTTCTACAAGAGGGAAAACCTATAGCTTATGCTTCCAAATCGCTGACATCAAGCGAGAAGAACTATGCGCAGAATGAACTTGAGTGTTTGGGCATATTGTTTGGGTTAAAGAGGTATCACCATTGGGTTTATGGCAGAAAGGTCATAGTTGAAACTGATCATCTCAGTTTGATACCGATTTTTAAGAAGCCCCTTTACCTGTGTCCCGCCCGCTTGCAACGAATGATGATTCAGATGCAACGTTATGACATTGAAGTTCGATTTCGGGCAGGTAAAGACATCCCTGTCCCGGACACCCTGTCTCGGAAATCTGTTAGTGACACATGTCCGAATTTATCTGAAACTTTGGATGTACAGGTCAATATGGTGATCTCAAATTTGCCCGTTAGTGACAGAAAACTGCAGGAAATTAAAAGCCAAACTGAGCAGGATGAGCAGCTAGTCGTATTGAAATAGGTTAAATTGGATGGGTGGCCAGTCTATGGGAAACAATGTCAGCCTGAGGTTATCGATTACTGGTGTTTTCGCGAAGAATTAGCTGTTTTTGATGGGCTGATAATGAAAGGTGAGAGGATTGTTATTCCTAGGTCGATGCGCTCTAGCTTGCTAGAACTAGTTCATGCAGGTCATATGGGAGTGGAAAAAACCCTCAATCGAGCGCGTGACTTGATCTTTTGGCCTAGAATCTCTAATGATATAACTCAACTTGTGCTAATTTGTGCCGTATGCTTAGAGCATCGAAGCTCTAATCCCAAGGAACCGTTGATGCCTCACTTTATCCCTGAATACCCTTGGCAGATTGTAGGTACCGATCTCTTCACATGGAATCAAAAAGATTTTATTGTGATAGCAGACCCCTATAGCCATTACTTGGAAGTTAAGGAGTTACCTAACATGACAAGTTCGACTATCATCAAACGAATGAAAGGCATCTTTTCTCGTTTAGGTATCCCGGAAAGAGTCATATCTGATAATCAAACATGCTTCTCGTCAGAAGAGTTTTCGCAGTTCGCGAAAGATTGGGATTTTGAGCATGTGACGTCGTCACCGCATCATAGTCAAGGAAACGGGTTCGCGGAAGCGTATGTAAAGATATGCAAGCGCATTTTCACAAAGGCAAAAATCTGCAAATACAGACCCTTTCATTGGTCTATTGGAATATAGGAACACAAAGTTAAGCAGCACAAACTTTTCTCCTGCCGCGCTTCTCATGTCACGCGAATTGAGGTCAATCCTACCGACCCCAAAAGAAAAGTTGAAACCACGTGCTATTTCCCCAGAAATAGTTCGCTCAAGGTTACAATCGTACCGGCAAATGGAAAAATCCTATTTTGATAGAACAAAGCCGCTTGAACCTCTTGACATTGGAGGTTCCGCACGAGTACAAAACATGCAAAACAAAACATGGCAGCCAGCAGTCATCACTGACAAACACATTGACAGATCATATTCAGTGCGCACTCAAAATGGAGCAACTTACAGACGCAACAGACGACATCTTATTAAAACAAACGAATGCATGCCAGAAACACCAGATGTTGAAATGCATATTCCGGAGGAAACTTCACTTTTGAAACCAGAGCAGCCTGCAATATCGGAAACACCAGAGCCTCCCATTTCTCCTAAAACAAAGTCAGAGACTCCACATGTTAATAAGCCTGTTTACATAACTCGTTACGGAAGACAGGTGAAACCGAGAGTTTTGGAGCAGTACTGATTGAACAGAAACAGTTGTGGTTTAGAACAAATTTTGATGCAATTCAACTTATCTGGATCATGTATGCCACAGCAATTATGATACTTATCATACATTTAGTAGACACCGCTGGTTGTATCGGATTTCAGTATGTTTACATTTCTTACAGGTGATTTACATATGGTATTTACTAAGGTGAATTACCATAGTTATCCTGATGCTACAGCCAGTGACTAGAAACGTTTGACAGCTTGATTGTGCATTAATCAGTACAATTAATTACAATTAATTTTAAAAGAAGGGAGATGTTTCAGTATCTACTGCTAGTATACCTAGCTAGTTTTACTCAGACGCCTTTGCCGCGTGAATCACTCTTATTCCAGCTTCCGTATTGATAACTTACCTTGTATATTAAAGTAGTTATTATTGTAAAACAACTCTTGTTTGTTGTCTTCCCAATTTATAACAAAACAGTCCGAAAGTCCGTATGTCCGTAACACTTTGATTTTTCCTGCATATCCTACATAATAATTTAAGGAATGTCACCATATTTTGCATAAACATTGACATGTACGGTGAACTCAACTCCTCCCACAGTTTCTGTCTATGCAATCTGATTCTTAGCATACACTTTCTAGATATATTGAGTATGTGCATGAAGAAGTTTTATGTTGGAATTTTATTTTTTTGACAAAATAATTGCTTTTTGAACTTTGCTAGTGTTTTTAGAGTTATTCCCCTTTGTTATTTTTAACTAATTGTTCTGGCCTGTACCCAGATGTGCATGCATGTACGGTGAACTCAACTCCTCCCACAGTTTCTGTCTAAGCAATCTGATTCTTAGCATACACTTTCTAGATATATTGAGTATGTGCATGAAGAAGTTTTATGTTGGAATTTTATTTTTTGACAAAATATTTGCTTTTTGAACTTAGCCATTTTTGTGCAATTCTTGGTATTGTACCCAGAATATGCATGTACGGTGAACTCAACTCCTCCCACAGTTTTAGTCTAAGGAATTTGATTCTTAGCATACACTTTCTAGATGTATTGGGTATGTGCATGAAGAAGTTTTATGTTGGAATTTTATTTTTGACAAAATTATTGCTTTATGAACTTAGCCATTTTATGCAATTCTTGTTATTGTACCCAGAATATAAATTTAAGGAATGTCACCATATTTTGCATAAACATTGACATTGATGAGCTGCTTATGCTACAGAAAAATAAGGTTCTAGGGGCTAGTGTTTTTAGAGTTATTCCCCTTTGTTATGTTTAACTAATTGTTCTGGCCTGTACCCAGATGTGCATGTACGGTGAACTCAACTCCTGTCACAGTTTCTGTCTAAGCAATCTGATTCTTAGCATACAATTTCTAGATATATTGAGTATGTGCATGAAGAAGTTTTATGTTGGAATTTTATTTTTGACAAAATAATTGCTTTTTGAACTTTGCTAGTGTTTTTAGAGCTATTCCCCTTTGTTATTTATAACTAATTGTTCTGGCCTGTACCCAGATGTGCATGTACGGTGAACTCAACTCCTCCCACAGTTTCTATCTAAGCAATCTGATTCTTAGCCTACACTTTCTAGATATATTGAGTATGTGCTTGAAGAAGTTTTATGTTGGAATTTTATTTTTTGACAAAATAATTGCTTTTTGAACTTAGCCATTTTTGTGCAATTCTTGGTATTGTACCCAGAATATGCATGTACGGTGAACTCAACTCCTCCCACAGTTTTAGTCTAAGGAATTTGATTCTAAGCATACACTTTCTAGATGTATTTGGTATGTGCATGAAGAAGTTTTGTTGGAATTTTATTTTTTGACAAAATTATTGCTTTTTGAACTTAGCCATTTTTATGCAATTCTTGGTATTGTACCAAGAATATAAATTTAAGGTACGGTGAACTCAACTCCTCCCACAGTTTTAGTCTAAGGAATTTGATTCTTAGCATACACTTTCTAGGTGTATTGGGTATGTGCATGAAGAAGTTTTATGTTGGAATTTTATTTTTGACAAAATTATTCCTTTATGAACTTAGCCATTTTATACAATTCTTGGTATTGTACCCAGAATATAAATTTAAGGAATGTCACCATATTTTGCATAAACATTGAAATTGATGAGCTGCTTATGCTACAGAAAAATAAGGTTCTAGGGGCTAGTGTTATTCCCCTTTGTTATTTTTAACTAATTGTTCTGGCTTGTACCCAGATGTGCATGTACGGTGAACTTAACTCCTCCCAAAGTTTCTGTCTAAGCAACCTTTTGTTTGCGGGGGGTATCTAATAAGCAGTGCTTATTCATTTTTTTTTTTCATTTCAATCAATCTTGTCTATATTTCATATTCCATTGCCCTTACGTTTTTTCTAAGATGGAACAACCAGCGGCTTTGAAGAAAAATCAAAGGATACCACCAAGCACAGTGGTGTAAGGTGTTGCATTATTAATTTCGCTAGCACCGTTGAAGAAAACATCACGCCTGCTACAAAAGAGAGATTCAGTAAAATCTCAGATATCGCAGAAAAGAGGCTCACATTCTCGGGTGTGACACATAAACTGCCCGACATTTCGGTAAAATATACCCGATACATTTGATGAAACGGGGCAGGGGTACCACAGACAATGTTACCAGTTCTTCACCAGACTACCGTAGGCTGGGAAGCGCAAGGTCAGTTCAACAGCAGACGACGATGAGGTCTCAAGTACTTCGAAAAGAAGCAGAGTTTCTTCAGCAGCATCGTCTGCTACGTCCAGGGCGCTGTTTCCTGCTGACAAATGCTTGTGCTGTGATAGGCAGTTTATTAAACTTAATCAGGAAAAACAAACACTGATTAAATGTGTAACACTTACAGCAGAGGCCTCGATCAAGAAAGCTGCCGAGGCTAAGGGAGCCAGGGAAGCTTGGTAGCACGAGCACGCGCAGTAGAACAAGGCACAAAAAGAATAGAGACATTGAGTCGTCTCAGTCTCAGGCCGCACATATTGCTGCATTTCTATATAGTAGCAGTTATATTGAAGAGCATATATTGATAGGTGGAAACGTTGAAAGACTTTCTATGATCCGAGAAAGATACTTAACTTTCGTCTTAGACAAACACCCTAAATTGTACAACGAACAATACAAAACCTACAAATTAAAAGACAAAAAGTGTAAGCATTTTGGTAAGAAGTGGGCTTTCTGACAGCCGCGCAAGAAAGCGGAGTTAGTATATGCCGCTGATATAGGCGGGGAGGCTGCTGAGGCTGCATTTGAATTAGCGGCTTCAGATGATAGGCGTCTGATTGAAAGTGCAAATATCATTAGGTGCCCTATAAAAGAAACCAAATTAGAGACTGAACCAATGCCATGGCCTCCATCAGCATATAACATACACCGTCTGTGTCCCCTCCTTTAAGGCGAAATTGGAAGAAAGGAAGAGAAGGAAAACCAATAAAATTGAAGCTGGCCCAGAAAACATGTACACTTCGTATTTTCCATTTCTGTGGTGTATTGATAACCCTTTTATAGAAAATATTTTGCGTCACTACAGCTAGTGTCTGGGAATGTGTGGCGGCCGTAAAAAGTCTCCCTGCCCTACATTATAGTGTAGTTCATATTTTCTTGTCCTTTGGGATTATTGATTCCATTGTGGAATTCTGAAAATATTTGAGGGTCACTGAAACATGTACACTTCATATTTTCCATTTCTGTGGTGAATTCCTTGCTTCCAAAGGATAACCCTTTTATAGAACGCATTCTTTCACCTTCGATGGAACGGTCCTCGAGAATGTGGGTTACATTAAATTTATTATACCATGGTGTGACAATCACACACGAGTTTAGATGGAATACACACATTAGCAACATATTAGCAAAATGCGTACTATGGCAGACAGAACGAATGCTTTCACGGTGAAGGAGGCATCATATCTCCCCGTACATGCATTTAATGCTCTTATTTTTCCAATCCTCAGGGATTGCTTATGCAATTGCTTTTCACTGTTCCATCAATTGACATCCTTTAGATACCTGCTGAAGGTCATTATTAAACCGATGTTCGTTCCTCGTTGTATAACAACTGCTTGTTTGACATCCCTGTACTTTAAGTAGACTAAGATGTTTTGTGGGCTTTTGTTGTACCTTCCTTCTATTCGAAGGAATCTTCTTCAGTAATTTTATATGCTGTTTTATTTATTTATTTAATAACCGGTATGAACATCGCTTTAGTTTTGACGGTATCACAACCTTATTAACCAAAATGAGTATTACAAATACATTTAAAATATCAATATCACCCCTTAGGTTACACTCTGCTTCTTCTGTACGGATTCCCCATTCTATTAAGAACTTTAATACTATGTTGCCTTCGGTATTGGTTAGACCCTTAAATTTGTCTCCTGTAACTTCAGTTAATCTCAAAGGAGCAGGCAATACTAATGTTTTTGGGAGTAGTCTTTGTATAAGACAATCTCCTCTCAAATCGCCCATCATTCGAAAATATACTAATCCGTGGAAAAGAAGTGGAATGTATCCTAGTATTTCTAATTGCAATGCCAAGAGGTGCAGATGTTGTTCGCAATTAAGCACTGCGTCTACCGTTACTTCATCTGTAAACGGTAGACGCTTCTCTGTAGTTAACATGTCTGATTTGACATGACAGTCTACATATTTAATTTATCTAATTACAGTCGAACTTCGATGGGTCGAACTCGGTAGGCTCGAACACCACGTTTGGGTCGAACTGACTTTTCAGTCCCGGCAAAACCCCTATTCATTTGAACTAAACATGCCACCCTTGGCTCGAACCACGATGGCTCGAACCCTCGAACTCTAAGCCTAGTCCCTAGAATGTATTTTCTATGTAAAATCCCACCGATGGCTCGCACTAATTACCTTTTTAGAAATTCCAATTTTATCGATCAAGTCACGTAGGCGCGTGATCAGTATCATATTGACAAAGCGTCTTGCCGAAACAGCTGTTTACGTAACACAGGTGTACTTGATTGGCGCAATCCCTTTGATCAACAGGTCAAGAGATTAATGTTGAGAAGGTGTCAAATTAAGTTTATTGTATTTATTATTGTTGTATTTTCTTATCTCCCTGAAAGTGTGAAAGGTATAGTTTATCAACGACCTATTAGAGTTCAACGTTCAAGCGTGGCAAGACTATTCCATGTTTTAGGGGGAGCAGGTTTCGCATTTCTTTTTTCACGGGATTTTATAATAATAAATCCGTTTTTTGATAATGGCAGTATGTAGAAGTCGTAGCCAAGTGGTTAGTATGATGCAGTACGAGTCTCAGTTAAACTATATCTCCCAATGTAAAATCCCAACTGAAGGCGACTTACCTAAAACACGGACTACCCCAAAATTAAAAGTGCAATCACGTCTCACTGCGTTTTGAAAGACTATATAATACGTGGCTTAAATTATGACCGATAAACGTACCGGAAGTCATCAAAATCGCCCCAGCTATGATAAAAAATCATAGTACACAAAGATGGATCTTGCCGATTTGGACTCCAATGGCTCGAACTACCGATGGCTCGAACTTTTTTCGGCGGTCCCGGCGAGTTCGAGCCATCGAAGTTCGACTGTACTTGACGTGCTGCAAACTGTAATATGCAGTACGTCGGTCAAACTAACCGCATGCTTAAAACTAGATTGAACGAGCATTATCGTAGAATGAGTAAGCCTAAGAAGACTGACACTTTCTTGTACCGTCACTTTCGACGTACAGGTTATTCTGTAAATAACATTGTTATACAACCAGTGGAAAAACTTTATTACGATGCAAATTCTACATCTAGATTCAAAATAATCAAAAGACATGAAGCTGAACTGAAATGGATAAAATTTTTACAGACCCCTTTTCCACTGGGATTTAATGACAACATTTATCATGAGGGTAATATTTCCAGAATGCCGGACTTTGATATTTTCTCACTCCTGGAATGTCGAAAACGCAGAACTAGATCTCACGGCACCAGGAAAAATGGTAACATAAAACGTAAATTACGTGTGTTTAAACGAAACAATACTAGACTGAAGTGACTGACAATTATATTATTAAATCATGGACGCCACTCTATGCTTTCATTTTTAAGTTCATTACCCGTTTCTGTTTTACGTCTTCTGGACACCGAGGCGAATAAATTCTACGATAGTTCTCATCAGTTATATGATGCGGCTCTCTTAACTAGAGGCTATACTCAGCATACTCTCCGTCCTTACATTGATTCTGAAATTAATCATAAACGCCATTTCTTCAAAATATCCTTCATTAATAAGGGTATGGATTTTATAGATTTGCCCAGTATCTTCCGTGAGAGATCGGTGCTTTCTTCCATTCCTGCTTATTTTCAAAATACTGAAACACCTATAATTTGCTATAAATATAACAAACCTGTCAGATCTGTCATTTTTAATTTCAATAAATTTGTTTCAGATCTTGATATTGATACTAATACTCCTGATTCATGTGATTGTAAAAACTCAAAGTATTGCTATCCTGCTGCTGGTCATGTAATTACTGGCAATTTGAAAATTATTCCTGATTCTAGGATAAGGAATATAATTTCTAAAGGACCAAAATATCGGTTTCCTTCTAAAATTTATTTCAGTAAATGTAGAGATGAAATCGCTGCTTCCTTGAATGAATTCGGTAATCGATGGTGTAAGCGAGAGTATGTTGAGCATAAAGCCCTTAAGGACTGGAAACTTAGCATTTTAAAACTAGTGAATAAACGCATTTCTTTCTATTCTCAAAATACTAATTTATTACCTCCTAAGCCCAAGACGTCTTTACGTCATCTTAAACTAGGTATTCAAGAATTTCATAAGAAGTTTGTTTTGGCCCCTGCAGACAAGGCCGCTAACAACGTCGTCGTTGTGTGACGGCTCCGCTATGTTAACACGCTTAAGCAGGAGCTTGGTGGTACTAAGGCCTATGAACTTCAGCCTTTAGCTGAAGAGAGAGCTATAGTAGATAAACATGTTTGTCTTTCAGCCACCAAGTTTGCTGTGTGTGTTAACGAATGCCAAGACAAGCTTCCTACGCTATACTGGTTACCAAAACTTCATAAAAAACCTTACAAAGCACGGTTTATTGCAAATTCTAGCTCTTGCACTACCACTGAACTTTCTAAATTATTAACTTCCTGTCTTACTGCTATTAAAACGCATGTAATTAAATATTGTGATAAAGTCTTTGAAAGATCAGGAA
The DNA here is from genome assembly GCA_963580285.1 of Lucinisca nassula. NCBI lineage: Eukaryota > Metazoa > Mollusca > Bivalvia > Lucinida > Lucinidae > Lucinisca > Lucinisca nassula. Next base: position 50,030,189 of record OY757015.1, read on the forward strand.
GAAATCTGTTTTGGTCTATAAAAAATTCGAATGAGGTTTTAAATAAATTGAAATCTAGACATTTTCGTGCTTCTAGTCTGTCTACCTACGATTTTTCCACTCTTTACACTACACTTCCTCATAATCTTATAAAAGAAAAGCTTAATGAATTAATTGAATGGGCTTTTCACAGAGAAGATTCTCTTTATCTTGCATGTTATGCCAGAAATGCATTTTTCACTTCTAAAGAGCATAAGAATTATACACTTTGGTCATGTCAAAAAGTGTGTGATGCCCTCACCTTTCTACTTGACAATTTTTATATTAGATTCGGTACTAAGTTATTTAGACAAATTGTGGGCATTCCGATGGGTACGAATTGCGCACCTCTTGTGGCTGATCTATTCTGTTTTTGTTATGAAAGAGACTTCATTTTGTCGCTTTCCATTGATAACCAATCTGAAATTATTGAAGCTTTTAGCTCCACTTCTAGATATTTAGATGATTTATTAAATATTGATAATACCTATTTCGATGGTTTGATCAGTCAGATTTACCCCCCAGAACTTCAGTTAAATAAAGCGAATTCTTCTGATACCGAGGCCCCGTTTTTGGATTTACATCTATCTATTGTAGATGGGGTTGTTTCGTGCAAAATTTATGATAAACGCGATGACTTTGATTTTGAGATTGTAAATTTTCCTTTTTTGGATGGTGATGTTCCTCGTGCGCCATCCTATGGCGTTTATATTTCGCAATTAATTCGATTTGCTAGAGTGTGTAGTCATGTTACTGCCTTCAACACTCGTAATAAATTATTAACGGCTAAACTTCTTAATCAGGGTTATCGATACCATAAACTACGCAAAGCATTTTCAAAATTTTATAGACGCCATTCTGATTTAATTTCAAAATTCAACCAGTGCTTCAGCTAAAGTGCACGACCCGCCGGATGCTTTTAGCTTTATGAGTGTTACCATATATGGGTATGGCGGCCATTTTGGTCATGTGACCTGGACATAAAACGGTTCCCCCAATTAATGCGCCTTATCGTAAGGAGCAAAAATATATCTTATACTTTAGTACTGTATTCTGAATCGTTTGCAGGATAAAATCCAACACAAAAGCATATGTGTCAAAGTTTGACCTAGGCACAAAGAAGGTCAAGGTCAACCCAGGGTCACCATTTTAGCAATTTATGATGGGCCTACGTTCCAGATGCTATTTATCAAGTTTCGTGGAAATCTGCACAGTGGTTCTGGAGAAGACAATTTTTGAAGGGTTTTTACCAAATATTGCTTGGCGGCCATTTTGGTCATGTGACCTGGACCCCATGAGGAAATTTTGGTTTCCCCCATCCCGTAGAGGCTCCATATGAAATTTGACTTCAATCGGCCCAACGATTTCCGAGGAGAAGCAGTTCGAAAATTTTCACATTTTTCGCCTCGGCGAGGCTGTACTAAATTGAATGTAATATTTCGCAAGTTCATTGATAAGATCTCATTGATATGTATCAGTATGCCAAAAATTGTTTAAATATTCCAAGCGGTTAAGTCACTATCACCAATTTTCACAAACGGATTACGGACGGACATATAGACAGACCATATATGGCTTGGCGGCCATTTTGGTCATGTGTCCTGGACCCCATGAGCAATATTTGGTTTCCCCCATCCCATAGAGGCTCCATATGAAATTTGATTTCAATCGGCCCAACGGTTTCCGAGGAGAAGCAGTTCGAAAATTTTCACATTTTTCGCCTCGGCGAAGCTATACTAAATGGAATGTAATATTTCGCAAGTTCATTGGTTAGATCTCATTGATATCTATCAGTATGCCAAAAATTGTTTAAATATTCCAAGCGGTTAAGTCACTTTCACCATTTTCACAAACGGGTTACGGATGGACAGACAGACAAACCATATATGGCTTGGCGGCCATTTTGGTCATGTGACCTTGACCCCATGAGCAAATTTTGGTTTCGCCCATCCCATAGAGATTCCATATGAAATTTGACTTCAATCGGCCCAACGGTTTCCGAGGAGAAGCAGTTCAAAAATGTTCGAAAATTTTCACATTTTTCGTCTCGGCGAGGCTATACTAAATGGAATGTAATATTTCGTAAGTTCATTGGTTAGATCTCATTGATATCTATCAGTATGCCAAAAATTGTTTAAATATTCCAAGCGGTTAAGTCACTATCACCAATTTTCACAAACGGGTTACGGACGGACCCAAAGAAGGTCAAGGTCAACCCAGGGTCACCATTTTAGCAATTTATGATAGGCCTACATCCCAGATGCTATTTATCAAGTTTCGTGGAAATCTGCCCAGTGGTTCTGGAGATGACTATTTTTGAAGGGTTTTTACCATATATGGCTTGGCGGCCATTTTGGTCATGTGACCTGGACCCCATGAGCAAATTTTGGTTTCCCTATCCCACAGAGGCTCCATATGAAATTTGACTTCAATCGGCCCAACGGTTTCCGAGGAGAAGCAGTTCGAAAATTTTCACATTTTTCGCCTCGGCGAGGCTATACTAAATGGAATGTAATATTTCGCAAGTTCATTGGTTAGATCTCGTTGATATCTATCAGTATGCCAAAAATTGTTTAAATATTCCAAGCGGTTAAGTCACTATCACCAATTTTCACTTACGGGTTATGGACGGACAGACAGACAAACCATATATGGCTTGGCGGCCATTTTGGTCATGTGACCTTGACCCCATGAGCAAATTTTGGTTTCCCCCATCCCATAGAGGCTCCATATGAAATTTGACTTCAATCGGCCCAACGGTTTCCGAGGAGAAGCAGTTCAAAAATGTTCGAAAATTTTCACATTTTTCGCCTCGGCGAGGCTATACTAAATGGAATGTAATATTTCGTAAGTTCATTGGTTAGATTTCATTGATATCTATCAGTATGCCAAAAATTGTTTATATATTCCAAGCGGTTAAGTCACTATCACCAATTTTCACAAACGGGTTACGGACGGACAGACAGAATTACAGATTGACAGACTGACAGAATGACAGAATGACACGGTGATTTTAGGGCACTCTTAGAAAAAACCGACTTCAGTCGGTTGCTTTTTCTGCGGGTCGTGCAATATTTGACTTAAATCTCTTCTGCAACAAGGTCTATCGGAACCCGAATTTTATGGTGACTTAGTATATAAATTCAGAAAAATATAAAACCGCAATGACTTTACCACCAAATTTCGTAAGATCATTCTTCGATATAAAAAGATTGGGTACAACATGGATATTATACGACAGACTGCATGCATGGTAGTTAACCCAGTCACGGTTGGCAACTTTGCTTCCCTCTTTAATTGCACGCCGGTGGGTCAGGCCTCAGATTCTATGACGGTTCCAACGTAAAGGCTTATTGAGAATTAGAGAGATCTAATTCAAGGTAATGTTGGTTGGTGTCTGATGCTCTGTCTCTGGTCGGGCCCATCGGAGTCCAACTGTTGGTTTTCTTTTGCTCCAGCATTTCAGTGGTTTCTTGCTGTCGAGTCCTCACCATTGTCTCACCTCTGTGGTTCTTTGATTATTTGTGTTCACGGAGATGTTGCACTGATGAGTTAGGAGGCCTTCATGCGGACTGAACAAATTATTTGTCTAAATCGCGACGGACGTAAGGGCGAGGATTGTGGCCACGTAAAATCGATTCAAGCCCCCCCCCCCCCAGCCCCCCACCAGTGGAAATCTTCCCACTGACCGTTTCAAGGCGGTTCTTCTGTGGCGATTTATTTATGTTGTTGTTTGTTACTTACTGTGTGTATCACTTGTGTCTTTTTATTTTGGATGGACATATGGCCATTTTGTGGGAAAGTAACTGTCCTTATGGCCTTCCTTTGTTTAGGTTTCCATTATGGTCTGGTCGCTTAATGTTTGTGTGTCTTTCCCTTTGGTGTCTTTGATGGGTGGAGTAGGTTAATTGTATCGATTCCTGATCTTTGTTTTACTTCTGCTTTATACAATTAACTGTCTTTGTTCTAACTGCCAGTCTGCCGAATGAAGTATGCTGTAATTTTGTCAAACAGTACTTTTTGGCACATGTGCAACATCAATATGCTTGTTACATTGCACGATCCGCAGACAAAGCGACCGACTGAAGTCGGTTGATTTTCTAAGAGTGCCCTAAAATCACCGTGTCATTCTGTCATTCTGTCAGTCTGTCTGTCTGTCCATAACCCGTTTGTGAAAATTGGTGATTTTGACTTAACCGCTTGGAATATTTAAACAATTTTTGGCATACTGGTAGATATCAATGAGATCTAACCAATGAACTTGCGAAATATTACACTCTATTTAGTATAGCCTCGCCGAGGCGATAAATGTGAAAATTTTCGAACTGCTTCTCCTCGGAAACCGTTGGGCCGATTGAAGTCAAATTTCATATGGAGCCTCTATGGGATGGGGAAACCAAAATTTGCTCATGGGGTCCAGGTCACATGACCAAAATGGCCGCCAAGCCATATATGGTAAAAACCCTTCACAAATAGTCTTCTCCAGAACCACTGGGCAGATTTCCACGAAACTTGGTCAATAGCATCTGGGACGTAGGCCCATCATAAATTGCTAAAATGGTGACCCTGGGTTGACCTTGACCTTCTTTGTGCCTAGGTCAGACTTTGACACATATGCTTTTGTATTAGAAAAGTGAGAATGCATTTTATCCTGCAAACGATTCAGAATACAGTACTAAAATTTTTGCTCCTTACGATAAGGCGCATTTATTAGGGGAACCGTTTTAGGTCCAGGTCACATGACCAAAATGGCCGCCATACCCATATATGGTAACACTCATAAAGCTAAAAGCATCCGGCGGGTCGTGCACTTCAGCTGAAGCACTGGTCTTATCAAATATCATATTTGAAAACCGTTAGAGAAGTTAAGTAAGACAATTAACTTTCCAACACTTTACAAAGGACTAATTGAAGATTAACCCAAACATTTTGCTAACGAAGAGGCAAGATTTTTTAGCTCACCAGAGCCGAAGGTTCCTAGGGAGCTTATATGATAGGCAATGGTCCGTCGTGGTCGAGAGTTTGTAAATGTATATTTTGTATTAGCCTTTACAAATATGACAGCAAATATGGACTTGTACAAATATGATTCTGCCCATGGAGCATCATGCAGCCCATCTATTCGAAAAGGGAAAGAAATACAAACATTAAGCGACCAGACCATAATGGAAACCTAAACAAAGGAAGGCCATAAGGACAGTTACTTTCCCACAAAATGGCCATATGGCCATCCAAAATTAAAAGACACAAGTGATACACACAGTAAGTAACAAACAACAACATAAATGAATCGCCACAGAAGAACCGCCTTGGAACGGTCAGTGGAAAGATATCCACTGGGGGTCTTAAATCGATTTTACGTGGCCACAATCCTCGCACTTACTTCCGTCGCGATTTAGACAAATAATTTGTTCAGTCCGCATGAAGGCCTCCTAACTCATCAGTGCAACATCTCCGTGAACACAAAAAATCAAAGAACCACAGAGGTGAGACAACGGTGCGGACTCGACAGCAAGAAACCACTGAAATGCTGGAGCAAAAGAAAACCAACAGTTAGACTCCGATGGGCCCGACCAGAGACAGAGCATAAGGCACCAACCAACATTACCAAGAATTAGATCTCTCTAATTCTCAATAAGCCTTTACGTTGGAGCCGTCATAGAATCTGAGGCCTGACCCACCGGCGTGCAATTAAAGAGGGAAGCAAAGTTGCCAACCGTGATTGGGTTAACTACCATGCATGCAGTCTGTCGTATAATATCCATGTTGTACCCAATCTTTTTATATCGAAGAATGATTTTACGAAATTGGGTGCTGAAGTCATTGCGGTTATATATTTTTCTGAATTTATATACTAAGTCACCATAAAATTCGGGTTCCGATAGACCTTGTTACAGAAGAGATTTAAGTCCAATATTGAATTTTGAAATTAAATCAGAATGGCGTCTATAAAATTTTGAAAATGCTTTGCGTAGTTTATGGTACCGATAACCCTGATTAAGGAGTTTAGCAGTTAATAATGAAATCCATGTAGAAGCCTCCGTGGTGTAGTGGTTACGCTATTCGCCTTGTAAACCAGGATCGACCCCGGTCTTCCCCCAGACTTTCGAATGGGTCTTTAAACTGAGGTCCCGTCTCTGTATGACCTTAGCTGTTGGTGGGACGTAAAACTTAAACACTCACTCACTCATAAAAATCAGTGAAATCATCGGTAATGCGAAAAAACGTTTCCGGTCTCTGTATGTTTTTCTTCCCGTTCGACTGAGTAGTTCTTAGTGCTTCTTAGTAGTTCTTAGCAGTTCTTAATGTTCTTACTGCTTCTTAGTAGTTCTTAGTGGTATTTACCATGACCAAAATATGCAAATTAGATAACTACGCCCGTAACGTTAAACGTATGTAACGTCCTGAACAAGTTTAACTAACGATATATTCTTATTTTATTTCGCTTTTCCCGGGATTGTGATTAATTCTCTCAGTAATGGAAGCGACTTTTCGTCTTTACAACCATAGTGGAGACACAATCAGGGATAAATAAATTGTGCTCTGACTGTGATTCGAACCCACGCACAGATGCGGCGACGTCGCCTAGCACTGCAGTGGCCGACGTCCTTAACCACTGCGCCACAGAGGCATCCCCAAAAAAGGATGCTCATATAGCGCATATAAGGCTATCCGACACTGCAGTACACTCTGTATATAGGGGTTTATTTGTTACTATTTTATTTCGCTTTTCCCGGGATTGTGATTAATTCTCTCAGTAATGGAAGCGACTTTTCGTCTTTACAACCATAGTGGAGACACAATCAGGGATAAATAAATTGTGCTCTGACTGTGATTCGAACCCACGCACAGATGCGGCGACGTCGCCTAGCACTGCAGTGGCCGACGTCCTTAACCACTGCGCCACAGAGGCATCCCCAAAAAAGGATGCTCATATAGCGCATATAAGGCTATCCGACACTGCAGTACACTCTGTATATAGGGGTTTATTTGTTACTATTTTATTTCGCTTTTCCCGGGATTGTGATTAATTCTCTCAGTAATGGAAGCGACTTTTCGTCTTTACAACCATAGTGGAGACACAATCAGGGATAAATAAATTGTGCTCTGACTGTGATTCGAACCCACGCACAGATGCGGCGACGTCGCCTAGCACTGCAGTGGCCGACGTCCTTAACCACTGCGCCACAGAGGCATCCCCAAAAAAGGATGCTCATATAGCGCATATAAGGCTATCCGACACTGCAGTACACTCTGTATATAGGGGTTTATTTGTTACTATTTTATTTCGCTTTTCCCGGGATTGTGATTAATTCTCTCAGTAATGGAAGCGACTTTTCGTCTTTACAACCATAGTGGAGACACAATCAGGGATAAATAAATTGTGCTCTGACTGTGATTCGAACCCACGCACAGATGCGGCGACGTCGCCTAGCACTGCAGTGGCCGACGTCCTTAACCACTGCGCCACAGAGGCATCCCCAAAAAAGGATGCTCATATAGCGCATATAAGGCTATCCGACACTGCAGTACACTCTGTATATAGGGGTTTATTTGTTACTATTTTATTTCGCTTTTCCCGGGATTGTGATTAATTCTCTCAGTAATGGAAGCGACTTTTCGTCTTTACAACCATAGTGGAGACACAATCAGGGATAAATAAATTGTGCTCTGACTGTGATTCGAACCCACGCACAGATGCGGCGACGTCGCCTAGCACTGCAGTGGCCGACGTCCTTAACCACTGCGCCACAGAGGCATCCCCAAAAAAGGATGCTCATATAGCGCATATAAGGCTATCCGACACTGCAGTACACTCTGTATATAGGGGTTTATTTGTTACTATTTTATTTCGCTTTTCCCGGGATTGTGATTAATTCTCTCAGTAATGGAAGCGACTTTTCGTCTTTACAACCATAGTGGAGACACAATCAGGGATAAATAAATTGTGCTCTGACTGTGATTCGAACCCACGCACAGATGCGGCGACGTCGCCTAGCACTGCAGTGGCCGACGTCCTTAACCACTGCGCCACAGAGGCATCCCCAAAAAAGGATGCTCATATAGCGCATATAAGGCTATCCGACACTGCAGTACACTCTGTATATAGGGGTTTATTTGTTACTATTTTATTTCGCTTTTCCCGGGATTGTGATTAATTCTCTCAGTAATGGAAGCGACTTTTCGTCTTTACAACCATAGTGGAGACACAATCAGGGATAAATAAATTGTGCTCTGACTGTGATTCGAACCCACGCACAGATGCGGCGACGTCGCCTAGCACTGCAGTGGCCGACGTCCTTAACCACTGCGCCACAGAGGCATCCCCAAAAAAGGATGCTCATATAGCGCATATAAGGCTATCCGACACTGCAGTACACTCTGTATATAGGGGTTTATTTGTTACTATTTTATTTCGCTTTTCCCGGGATTGTGATTAATTCTCTCAGTAATGGAAGCGACTTTTCGTCTTTACAACCATAGTGGAGACACAATCAGGGATAAATAAATTGTGCTCTGACTGTGATTCGAACCCACGCACAGATGCGGCGACGTCGCCTAGCACTGCAGTGGCCGACGTCCTTAACCACTGCGCCACAGAGGCATCCCCAAAAAAGGATGCTCATATAGCGCATATAAGGCTATCCGACACTGCAGTACACTCTGTATATAGGGGTTTATTTGTTACTATTTTATTTCGCTTTTCCCGGGATTGTGATTAATTCTCTCAGTAATGGAAGCGACTTTTCGTCTTTACAACCATAGTGGAGACACAATCAGGGATAAATAAATTGTGCTCTGACTGTGATTCGAACCCACGCACAGATGCGGCGACGTCGCCTAGCACTGCAGTGGCCGACGTCCTTAACCACTGCGCCACAGAGGCATCCCCAAAAAAGGATGCTCATATAGCGCATATAAGGCTATCCGACACTGCAGTACACTCTGTATATAGGGGTTTATTTGTTACTATTTTATTTCGCTTTTCCCGGGATTGTGATTAATTCTCTCAGTAATGGAAGCGACTTTTCGTCTTTACAACCATAGTGGAGACACAATCAGGGATAAATAAATTGTGCTCTGACTGTGATTCGAACCCACGCACAGATGCGGCGACGTCGCCTAGCACTGCAGTGGCCGACGTCCTTAACCACTGCGCCACAGAGGCATCCCCAAAAAAGGATGCTCATATAGCGCATATAAGGCTATCCGACACTGCAGTACACTCTGTATATAGGGGTTTATTTGTTACTATTTTATTTCGCTTTTCCCGGGATTGTGATTAATTCTCTCAGTAATGGAAGCGACTTTTCGTCTTTACAACCATAGTGGAGACACAATCAGGGATAAATAAATTGTGCTCTGACTGTGATTCGAACCCACGCACAGATGCGGCGACGTCGCCTAGCACTGCAGTGGCCGACGTCCTTAACCACTGCGCCACAGAGGCATCCCCAAAAAAGGATGCTCATATAGCGCATATAAGGCTATCCGACACTGCAGTACACTCTGTATATAGGGGTTTATTTGTTACTATTTTATTTCGCTTTTCCCGGGATTGTGATTAATTCTCTCAGTAATGGAAGCGACTTTTCGTCTTTACAACCATAGTGGAGACACAATCAGGGATAAATAAATTGTGCTCTGACTGTGATTCGAACCCACGCACAGATGCGGCGACGTCGCCTAGCACTGCAGTGGCCGACGTCCTTAACCACTGCGCCACAGAGGCATCCCCAAAAAAGGATGCTCATATAGCGCATATAAGGCTATCCGACACTGCAGTACACTCTGTATATAGGGGTTTATTTGTTACTATTTTATTTCGCTTTTCCCGGGATTGTGATTAATTCTCTCAGTAATGGAAGCGACTTTTCGTCTTTACAACCATAGTGGAGACACAATCAGGGATAAATAAATTGTGCTCTGACTGTGATTCGAACCCACGCACAGATGCGGCGACGTCGCCTAGCACTGCAGTGGCCGACGTCCTTAACCACTGCGCCACAGAGGCATCCCAAAAAAGGATGCTCATATAGCGCATATAAGGCTATCCGACACTGCAGTACACTCTGTATATAGGGGTTTATTTGTTACTATTTTATTTCGCTTTTCCCGGGATTGTGATTAATTCTCTCAGTAATGGAAGCGACTTTTCGTCTTTACAACCATAGTGGAGACACAATCAGGGATAAATAAATTGTGCTCTGACTGTGATTCGAACCCACGCACAGATGCGGCGACGTCGCCTAGCACTGCAGTGGCCGACGTCCTTAACCACTGCGCCACAGAGGCATCCCAAAAAAGGATGCTCATATAGCGCATATAAGGCTATCCGACACTGCAGTACACTCTGTATATAGGGGTTTATTTGTTACTATTTTATTTCGCTTTTCCCGGGATTGTGATTAATTCTCTCAGTAATGGAAGCGACTTTTCGTCTTTACAACCATAGTGGAGACACAATCAGGGATAAATAAATTGTGCTCTGACTGTGATTCGAACCCACGCACAGATGCGGCGACGTCGCCTAGCACTGCAGTGGCCGACGTCCTTAACCACTGCGCCACAGAGGCATCCCCAAAAAAGGATGCTCATATAGCGCATATAAGGCTATCCGACACTGCAGTACACTCTGTATATAGGGGTTTATTTGTTACTATTTTATTTCGCTTTTCCCGGGATTGTGATTAATTCTCTCAGTAATGGAAGCGACTTTTCGTCTTTACAACCATAGTGGAGACACAATCAGGGATAAATAAATTGTGCTCTGACTGTGATTCGAACCCACGCACAGATGCGGCGACGTCGCCTAGCACTGCAGTGGCCGACGTCCTTAACCACTGCGCCACAGAGGCATCCCCAAAAAAGGATGCTCATATAGCGCATATAAGGCTATCCGACACTGCAGTACACTCTGTATATAGGGGTTTATTTGTTACTATTTTATTTCGCTTTTCCCGGGATTGTGATTAATTCTCTCAGTAATGGAAGCGACTTTTCGTCTTTACAACCATAGTGGAGACACAATCAGGGATAAATAAATTGTGCTCTGACTGTGATTCGAACCCACGCACAGATGCGGCGACGTCGCCTAGCACTGCAGTGGCCGACGTCCTTAACCACTGCGCCACAGAGGCATCCCCAAAAAAGGATGCTCATATAGCGCATATAAGGCTATCCGACACTGCAGTACACTCTGTATATAGGGGTTTATTTGTTACTATTTTATTTCGCTTTTCCCGGGATTGTGATTAATTCTCTCAGTAATGGAAGCGACTTTTCGTCTTTACAACCATAGTGGAGACACAATCAGGGATAAATAAATTGTGCTCTGACTGTGATTCGAACCCACGCACAGATGCGGCGACGTCGCCTAGCACTGCAGTGGCCGACGTCCTTAACCACTGCGCCACAGAGGCATCCCCAAAAAAGGATGCTCATATAGCGCATATAAGGCTATCCGACACTGCAGTACACTCTGTATATAGGGGTTTATTTGTTACTATTTTATTTCGCTTTTCCCGGGATTGTGATTAATTCTCTCAGTAATGGAGCGACTTTTCGTCTTTACAACCATAGTGGAGACACAATCAGGGATAAATAATTGTGCTCTGACTGTGATTCGAACCCACGCACAGATGCGGCGACGTCGCCTATAGCACTGCAGTGGCCGACGTCCTTAACCACTGCGCCACAGAGGCATCCCCAAAAAAGGATCCTCTGTGGCGCAGTGGTTAAGGACGTCGGCCACTGCAGTGCTAGGCGACGTCGCCGCATCTGTGCGTGGGTTCGAATCACAGTCAGAGCACAATTTATTTATCCCTGATTGTGTCTCCACTATGGTTGTAAAGACGAAAAGTCGCTTCCATTACTGAGAGAATTAATCACAATCCCGGGAAAAGCGAAATAAAATAGTAACAAATAAACCCCTATATACAGAGTGTACTGCAGTGTCGGATAGCCTTATATGCGCTATATGAGCATCCTTTTTTGGGGATGCCTCTGTGGCGCAGTGGTTAAGGACGTCGGCCACTGCAGTGCTAGGCGACGTCGCCGCATCTGTGCGTGGGTTCGAATCACAGTCAGAGCACAATTTATTTATCCCTGATTGTGTCTCCACTATGGTTGTAAAGACGAAAAGTCGCTTCCATTACTGAGAGAATTAATCACAATCCCGGGAAAAGCGAAATAAAATAGTAACAAATAAACCCCTATATACAGAGTGTACTGCAGTGTCGGATAGCCTTATATGCGCTATATGAGCATCCTTTTTTGGGGATGCCTCTGTGGCGCAGTGGTTAAGGACGTCGGCCACTGCAGTGCTAGGCGACGTCGCCGCATCTGTGCGTGGGTTCGAATCACAGTCAGAGCACAATTTATTTATCCCTGATTGTGTCTCCACTATGGTTGTAAAGACGAAAAGTCGCTTCCATTACTGAGAGAATTAATCACAATCCCGGGAAAAGCGAAATAAAATAGTAACAAATAAACCCCTATATACAGAGTGTACTGCAGTGTCGGATAGCCTTATATGCGCTATATGAGCATCCTTTTTTGGGGATGCCTCTGTGGCGCAGTGGTTAAGGACGTCGGCCACTGCAGTGCTAGGCGACGTCGCCGCATCTGTGCGTGGGTTCGAATCACAGTCAGAGCACAATTTATTTATCCCTGATTGTGTCTCCACTATGGTTGTAAAGACGAAAAGTCGCTTCCATTACTGAGAGAATTAATCACAATCCCGGGAAAAGCGAAATAAAATAGTAACAAATAAACCCCTATATACAGAGTGTACTGCAGTGTCGGATAGCCTTATATGCGCTATATGAGCATCCTTTTTTGGGGATGCCTCTGTGGCGCAGTGGTTAAGGACGTCGGCCACTGCAGTGCTAGGCGACGTCGCCGCATCTGTGCGTGGGTTCGAATCACAGTCAGAGCAATTTATTTATCCCTGATTGTGTCTCCACTATGGTTGTAAAGACGAAAAGTCGCTTCCATTACTGAGAGAATTAATCACAATCCCGGGAAAAGC